>CATIXQ010000006.1:7957857-8110771 GCA_949711755.1 Leptidea juvernica | reverse complement strand
TCGATATTATCGGTCTAGCCCTACTCTTAGTTGAAAATGTCAGAGACGAATATTCAAATTCGAAAAACAATCAAACGTCACTTTTACGATAATCTCAGTGTAGTAGTAGTAGTTTTTAGTAATGCAAATGGCCGCCTGAGAAATAGGAAATCAACGAGAAGGGTTGAGTTACTTTTTTTTTCATTTTATTATCCACAAGTTTTGTAATATTTTCTCAATTTTAAACGATCTTATTTTCTCAATTTTAAATGAACATTAATTACATAATTTCTGAATATTTACATTTTGTGTAAATGATGCAAATTGGTGGTGCAGAGTCTGGCATGGTTCTAAGCGCCTAAGCTATGTTTTGACTTTTGACACTTAGCAGCGACATAGCACAGATTATAAATAGTTTGCGCATAATTCATTCACTCTAACATCGTAAAAAAATCAAAATATTAGGCTATGTTTACGATGTTGTTACGATAAACGATATGGAATACGAACATTTGTTAGGTTAGGGTAGGTGCGATATATTTGTGTTATTATGGTATCGTTACGAATATATTTTGCGAGTAAGACCATGTATGTATTTGACATCGTCACAGGTGATGAAAGCTGGATATATTGCTACGAACCCGAAAACAAAAGACAACCAGCTCAGTAGGTGTTTCCTTTCGAGGATTGGCCAACTAAGGTAAAGAAAGGAAAAAATATGATTGCCTCATTCTTTGGTCGGAAAGGTCATTTCGCGACAGTTGTGCTAAAAGATGGAAGGACTGTTACTGCAGACTGGTATGTCAATCGCTGTTTGCCTGTTGTCTTGGAAAAAATTCGACAGCAGTGCCCTCGAAGCAGGATCCTCCTTCACCACGACAATGCTTCGGTGCACCCCGCAAAACGGACTGTTGAATATTGGACTATGACAGGTGTTGAGATAATGAGTCATCCGCCACACAGCCCTTACCTGGCGCCCTGCTAATTTTGTTTTTTCCCAACAACTAACGATAAAATTCGAGGTATTCGTTTTACGAGCCCTGAAGACGCGGTGAAAGCGTACGAAAATGCCATAGAAGAGACCCCTAAGGAAGAATGGGCCCACTGCTTTTCTGAGTGGTTCCATCGAATGCGACGATGTGTAGAGAGCCACGGAAATTACTTCGAAAAATAATAAAAGTATTGGCAACTTTCTACATTAAGCCATTTTTCGTTTTCTAAACATTTTCAGTGTTACCCAGGTATCCCATGTATCAAACACATGTTTTACGAGAGAATGTAAATCTCAACAAGGTAAATTCACAAATGTTTTGTTAATGGTTTGGGACATAATTGGCAGGGCTACTAATCTTCCATTGCTCCAATTTTTTTATGAAAGTAAGGGACAAGACGAGCAGGATGTTCAGCTGATGGTAATAGATATGTACGTTCATTACAATGCAAACCCAAAAAATTTTGAGCGGTACTACAACTCGTTGAGACATAAGATGTTAAGTCTCATTTGCCTCGTAATTTCATTAGCCACGGCGCCATTAAGACCTAAACACAGTAATGCTTACACATTACTGCTTCACGGCAGAAATAGGCGCCGTTGTGGTACCCATAATCTAGCCGGCATCCGGTGCAAAGGCGGTGATGGCCAAGTCGGAAACTACGATACTTAGAGAAAAGGCGTGAAAGGAGTCATGCCCTCGATTTATAAGAAACCAACAACTGCATATTTAGTTTTTTAAAATTTCTTGAACTTTTGACTTAGATCTACTGATTTTTTAAAAAAAAAATACATCATGTGTTATTGAACCAATGGACTCAGTTGCTCATAAGGATCAAACTTTAGAAAGATATGTATTACTGAAAATGAAATTATAAAGAAAAAAATATATAAGGAAATAAATAAAAATTACAAATTGCTTTGCATATCTCATTTTTACCTAACCAATAAGTTGCTCAAAATGGTTTCCGTTCACTCCAATACATAAGTTTATGTGTCTCTCTAATGACCTTACTGCATTTGATACCATGACAGGATTTATCCCCTAAAGAATAACAACAAAAAAGGTAAGATTACTAACAAAAGTTTCAATAGGTGAGTTGTATAAATCAAGAGCATGACTCCTTTCACGACTTTTCTCTAAGTCTCGTAGTTTCCGACTTGGCAATCACCACCCTTCTCAAAAAACCACCCTGTATATTTTGTAAGTCAAAGCTATTAATAATTCCTAACAAGCAATAGAAAATATGAATTATTATAATTCATGTTTTCCTTTGCATGTTAAAAATTGTATTTCCTCTCTCGTAAAATTTAATTATTTCGCCTTTCTCAAAATGAAGTACAACCAATCTCTCTGGAACGGGAATATTTATTTTCCAAAGCTGAATATGATGAAAATTCTAACACAAACATTCCTCTCGACCTTAAAGTTTGTCTTACAGAGTTTGAACTATATATGCTACCTACTCCAAATAGACATATTGAGATTACAGAAGTTGACAAAATTGAATTTTTTTTTCAGAAAAGGAAAAAATTTAATCAATTCCCATATCTGCAGAGCCACAATGACCCACCACAGACGCGATCAGCTAAACTGAGGCAACAGGTTAGACTAACATTATTTTATTATAAATAGACTTTTCCACAGTTCTTATGTACATTGGAGATTAATTAAAATAAATTTAAAGGGTTTTATGAGTTGTGCTTTACACAACATTTTGATTATCTTTATTTTAAGACATGGTTCTAATATTTTACTATGAAAGAACATAGTAACTGAAGTTAAAATAATTGGCAGACTTGTATTGTGTCTTACTTAGACTGTACTGAGTGTAAATATACTACTCCAGGATGGTACCAGGCTATGTAACCCTGGAGTATCCGTCCCTGGGCGTCCACAATTAGGACCTGTACCTGATAGTGGATGCCCAGGCTGCCCCGCGTATTCTGTAGTGGGCAAACCTGTGCTGACTCGGGGCAAACAGAGCAGGAGGTTCAAACCATCCTCCTCCACATTCGCTGTGGACTTTTGCAACATCAGGGGGCTTCGATCAAATTTAAATGCCGTCCACTTCCACCTGGAGACGGCGAAGCCGGCCCTGCTCTCTTTAACCGAGACACATTTATCCTCTCTGGCTGATACATCTTGTAAAACTTTATAAGTTACTAGTTGACCCAGCAAACGCTGTATAAAGCCATATAAAGTAATAAAAAACTTCAATAATTAAAATTTTTGGTTAAACATTCCGTCCGTTCAGTCCGGCTGCGTACCTGCGGCTAGCATGATGCTAATATAACCTGATCCACATTGAAATTAATGACTTATTTCGCGTGCGATCGCCCGAGCCGCCGGGCCGACTAGATAACTGGTTTTGTTTGTTTATAATCCAATTCACTTGAGTCAACAACTTCCTTGCTTTTAGTTTTTAATATTGTTGTGTATAACTTGCAATGAGCGATTCTCTCCTAACACAGATTATCTAAATCTACCAGGAGAGTTTCATATGTGATTGTAAATGACTGAGGACAAATAAAGAAATTTTGAATTTTTGAATTTTTTGAAACATTACTATTGGACAGTTTTGTGTACATGCTATCACTATATCCTGGTATTGCGGTGAAAGGGATTAATTACCACGCGATTAACCCACGTCATACATCTTAATCAAAGTCCACCTTCGAATTCCACCTTCACACAACACGCCACAAGTTAGGATATCATCCCCACCATCTGGATGTGTGGCGCTCCTCCACAGTGCGGTTTCAAGGAGCTTTCTTCTACGTACTACAAAGCTGTGGAATGAACTTCCTTGTGCAGTGTTTCCGGGATGATACGACATGGGTACCTTCAAAAAAGCGCGTACACCTTCCTAAGGCCGGCAACGCTCCTGTGATCCTCTGGTGTTGCAAGAGAATGTGGGCGGCGGTGATCACTTAACACCAGGTGACCCGTTCGATCGTTTGTCCTCCTTTTCCATAAAACAAAAATTAGAATATATTTCCTTAAGTGACAATAATACCTAATAAAATATGTTTCAATTTTTATAAGGAAGTGGCAGTTTTTTTGCCAAAAGCTTATTTAAGTAATTTTAATATTATAAACTTTAAATTTATTGCTAGCTTTGCAATCTAACTTGATTGTTACTTTACTTTGCAGAACCAGAAATTCTCGCGGGAAGGTTCACCGTCAGGGTCCTCATCAGAAAATAAAGGTACATGTGTTTTGATACTGTAAAAGATACTTCATTAATAGAGTTGAGATATACTAGGCATAAACGAATGCTAAGTATAACGGTGAATGTGACTTAAAAGTAACAGTGACAAATACCTGTGACGAAATATTAGCTGTTACTTTAATACTACCTGTGATAATATACTAGCTCCTATAGTAGCTGGTATATTACTACATACAGTATAACTACTATAATATACATATACTAGTGTATTAGTACTCCAGCAAACTGGAGCGTATATTTTTCGTTGTTTGGTATAAGCGCCATCTACTTTAGGTAGTTTTCTTTGTGGTTACATCGTTAAATTTTCAACGTTTATGTTATAAAGTTCTGTTTATTGTGGTAAAACCTAGTACATTATTACAATTTGCGGTTAATACATAGCCACTAACCACACAATTATAGCTGTGAAAAAATAATAGTTGTTACTAAATACTCCTAATCACTTGTCCAGTACACGGACTAGTAAAAAAATAATGTCCGTGTCACCTTACATAACAGTGTAGCACTAAAACAAACCGATTAACGTGTAACTACATAACCCCACGCACACACTTACACTACTACAGGCCGATAGGCGGCAATTATGAGAATTGTCATCGTCTGTGACATCAGTTTGCGTCTCAATAAAATATTTTAAAAAGGCCGTCGTGCGTTTTGAAATAGAGTAAAAACTATACTATATAAGTATTTGTGGCCATATATGATTATTTAAGGGAGAAAAACTGTGTAACTAGTATCCCCCGTAATCGCACACACATTAGCATAACGGTGCTTCACTTGCTAAAATCTCGGCGCGGAGTCATTCTTTTTTTACTTGTCCAGTAACAGCTACTCAAACAACAACAAGCAACGACAATAGTCGTTACTAAATACTCTATACCTTGAGTAACAGTTCCTCGCTTGTCACTGTGATTTTTGATATCTTGTCACAGCGACTCGGTGATATTTTAATACCTGTTACTTATACCTGTGATGATAAATACGTCTCACTACAGTTCACAGTTATCACATAATATATCGACTTTGGTTATTTCATATATCTTCAATAATATTTTTCAATGAAGAATATAGTAAATTATATTAATGGTAAATTCAATAATTTACTAATTCATACAAAAATTATTTATTAAATGGATCATCAGTGCTAGAGTACTATTGAGTTATTAATATTCCTTCACAGCCTTAGTTGTATTTCAACCATTCCATTGAAGGAATTTAGCGAAGCAGCTAGCCATACAAGTAACTGTCTCATTTTACCACATGGCTGCAATAGAGTTAACTATCCAATTAACAGCCTGTTTTAGCACAATTAAAGCGACAAATATTTAACACAATTACAAATGTTAAGTCCAAACAAAATGTAAAACAAACACCTTGTGGGAGGCTCCTTTGCACAGGATGCCGGCTAGATTATGGGTACCACAACGGCGCCTATTTCTGCCGTGAAGCAGTAATGTGTAAACACCACTGTGTTTCGGTCTGAAGGGCGCCGTAGCTAGTGAAATTACTGGGCAAACGAGACTTAACATCTTTTGTCTCAAGGTGACGAGCGCGATTGTAGTGCCGCTCAAAATTTTTGGGCTTTTCAAGAATCCTGAGCGGCACTGCATTGTAATGGGCAGGGCGTATCAATTACCATCTTCTGAACGTCCTGCTCGTCACGCCCCGTATTTTCATAAAAAAAACCTTTTTGTTGATTATTTAAATGATGAGTTCAGTTCTTCTTTGTAAATTGCCAAAAAATACTTGAGATCAGTAGTCAGTTTTTTAACTTTTTCTTGTTGCTAAGCGGAATAATTCTTGGACTGTCTTGATGCCAGTCCACTCCCTTATATTTCTGAGCCAAGACTTCTTTCTTCCTCCAACACCTCTTTTCCCCATCCAAATAGTTTGCAGAAGGCTGTACGAGGTATGAGATCTTAATCTTCTGCATTCGGAAATGTAGGACTGCATGACTTCAGTAAGATACGCGATAATGTTCGTCTATAGCATTTTTTAAATGTATTAAATATGGTTTTCAGGTTGGAGTGTCAACAAACCCACATGGATACCAGCCTTACCCCCGGGTCTATCAGTGGAGCCAGTGTCTTCATCTAATAAAAAACTCTGTCATGGCTGTGGTAGAAATGGTATGAGTAAACTTATCTTAATGTTCTTTAACAATTTTTTTTAAGTAGCTAGAACTAACCTCTCGTGTTCCGACCGAGCGCTTTCCACCGAGCCAACCGTTCGAGGCCCGCGTCGTTGATAAATTTTTGTTACAAATTTAATTTAATTAATCCCAGAAGTGATGTAACTCTAAAAATAACAAATTTGTTTATAATTTAAAATCAGACGTGCCGTCCCTGCTGGTGCAGTGTGATGAGTGTTCCACGTGGCAGCACACGGGGTGCGGGGCGGAGGGACAGTGTGCCTCGTGCCACGCGTCACTCCCCGAGCCTGCTGCGACCACGGCGCCTACTCACGCGCATCTCTACAGAGGTATTGTATTTATTTATTTATTTATTTATTTATTTATTTAAGTTTAATTACTAAACAATCAATAATAAAAATTTTTTGGGGTATCAATTTTTTTTTAATGAAAATAAGGGGCGAGACGAGCTGGAAGTTCATTAAGTGGTAATTGATACGCCCTGCCCATTACAATGCAGTGCCGCTCAGGATTCTTGAAAAACCCCAAAAATTCTAAGTGGCATTACAACAGCGCTCGTCACCTTGAGTCATAAGATGTTAAGTCTGATTAGTTTCCATATCGTATGGTCCTGGAAAAAATGCGCAAGGAATTTCGTGGCGTTAAGGTCCAAAAAAAACGATGCACATCTAGATGTGGATGGAAGAGGATGTGGAAGAAAACATTGGTAAATATCGATCGATATTCATATCCATAAGGCTGCAGGTCAAGATCACAATAACAAAACCGCGTGTAACGTAGAGCTTCTCGAATTCCTGGGGACCCATTGCTCTGTGAATTGTTGGATCAGTTGGCGTTGCGTAGAGACGTCGCTTCATTGTGTGCCTTCAACCGCATTTATTACGGGGAGTGTTTCGAAGAGCTTTTTGACCTTTTTCCTGCCGCCGAATCGAACCATATCGTACGAAGGTGTCATACGACAACACGCCATTAATCAGTATATCATCCTCTTCATCTGGTTATCTGGTGTTCTTTTTGTTGTTGGTTAATCAAATAATCTGATATTTACTTATCTTCATATCGATCCACTTTAGTTTCGCTATCATTTGGGCTACGTCGGTGACTTTGGCTCTCCTACGGACCTCCTCATTTCTGATTCGATCTTGCAGGGAAATTCCGAGCATAGCCATTTTCATTGCGCTCTAAGCGACCATGAGCAGCCCACAAGATGGACCGACGATCTGGTCAAGATCGCCGGAATACGTTGGATGAGGGCAGCGCAGGTCTGATCATCGTGGAGATCCTTGGGGGAGGTCTTTGTCCAGCAGTGGACGTCTTCCGTCTGATGATGATGATATCGATCCACGTGTCTGTAATGGTATTTTTTTTATTTCACAGACAAATTAGCAGAACGAAAGCGTTTACAAGAGAAAAACATAGAACTCTGCATGGAGCTGCGGAAGTTGGAAGCGCGCGCTGCCTCACTGAAGGATAACCTAGACGAACATAACGCAGAGAAGAGACAGCTACTGGCCGACCAAATGAATACACAGAGGACTCTTCAGAAGTTGCTGGACTTCATCAGCCAGTTCAAGGAGACATCACTTAGTGTCCGATCAACATCAGTCAGCGAGTCTGGAAGTGAAGTTAGTAAAAGTAACGAGGAATAGGTTGTGGTAGTTAAGTTGGTATGTTATTGATATTGTTTTGGCATCGTCAACATGCCAAGTACTGGGACCACTGACCTGTATAAATACCACTGGACAGGATGTTCCATATGTTTGACGGTAAATTTTTTGTGCCTATTTGAAGCGCCACTCGCGAGCGTCCAGAGAATTAATTTTGACGTATAATATAAATGGCTGCAAATGAACGTACAATACTCTGAAGTATTTTTGCATTTTGAATTAATTTCGCTGGTTTTCCGTGTTATACTGCAAGAATCACCGTAATAAAGTACACATTTGTTTTGTAAATAGTTTCCCACCATCTATCCATGTTTGCTAAGGTTGTCATCACTAGTTTTAGTACCGCAGACTCGTTACATAGCCAACAGCGCCAAAATGACGAACATCAAACAGGCACAAAAGCACTTTAACAGCCGCCTGTCCAGTGGTATATAGTAGAGGTCAGTGACTGGGACTAGCTTATGCCAAAATTTAATTAGAAAAATATTAAAAAAATCATTGCTCTTAAGACTACACGACAGATGTGAAAGTTTCATCAAGGTGAGATTCATAAATTCAGCTTAACTCGGGCGTTAAATAGATGTGCGTGACAGCCTAATACAATACCCACAAAATACAAATCTCAGCATAGCTTACAGTGTATTCACTTCAAAAAGAAATTTTAACTCCTAACTGATCGAAATCAGAAACTGCCCCTAGAGTTATCACATGTGGCATAAAAAAAAACCGTAGTAAATAAAGTACCTACATTTTATGTTAAGTATAAAATATAAGAAATGATCGGTATATTTTTGATAAAATTTTGTAAGATTCATTATTCTTAATTTTACTTGTATTAAGATTGTACTGAGAACTTGAACTGAGTAATTATTAGAACCCGGATTCAAAACTATTTTCATACAATCATTTTATGTGTAGATTGTAGATTTTCGCATAGCTGTTCAAATTATCTTGGAGGAGATATTTTGGATATGTTAAATATATTACTATTATTATAGGGGTTACATTATTGTTCAAAAATTATTTCGGGAAAATTATGCAGTGTAACAATGTTGGTCAAAACATCATGGATTGTTTAAGTGAAAACTGCTTTTGGCGCACTCAATACATTATTGAATGGGGCTGGGCTGTCACGTTTGGCTATGTAACGCTCGTTCTGATAAAACCGGCTAGAGTCTACTGAGGTAGCTTTGTCAGAGAAAAATTTACCAGGGTACGTAAATAATACAATTTGTTGATTATGTATATTAGTGAATATTATTGTTTTATGATTATAAACAAAAATAAATTGTAATTTTTATTATTAAAATCGCCTTGATGAAGGTTTACTTTTTTTTTTAAATCTAGTTTCTTATTCTTTGCAGGCCGAAACAATGATGTTGATAAATATGGAAATGTAAAACCTGTCTTTATGTTTTAAAAGGGTATTTGAATTGTTCTAATTGTATAAAATAACTATAAATTTTATTATAAAATTAAATTAAAAGTTTGTTACCGACCTTTGTGCTTGCTAATGCACAAACGACTAATGTCTCTCTCACCATTCCAGATTATACAGATCTATTATTGGTACAATGAACTCTGAACATACGTCGTAAAACTTTTTCACTGATTTGCGGGTAGTTTTAGTTTTAACACAATATATCTGATGCAATAGAGACCCGCTCACTGTCTCCTCGTGCAGTCAAATATCTCACATTTAATTTACTTATAGGTTATTTTAGTTAAGTACTATTTAAACAATTATATGAATTATAACTTCATAACAATATTTCGTGAAATAATAATGTTACCTATTCGATTGCTATCTAAATTACGGTTCTTATGTAAAATGCTTACATATTTTGTTTTGTCACTATTGAATGACATATTATTTAAGTTACCACTGCAAATATATGGGTTTATTTATTAATACACTCATGATATTTAAATACAGATAATCTTCCCTATAACGCGGTTTACTGGTTCCGCGTTATACGAAGCCACGTTATAGAGCTTATCACAGTTCATAACAAGTATTTCCAATTTTCCGTCTAGTTTTACTATCATATAAAGGTTTTTAATAAACGAATTCAATAAAATAATATAATTTTGTAATAACACAATTGACACACGTGAAAAGGTACGCGAAGCTAATTTTGAACTGCACTAAATGTAATAAATTTCACAGTACAGAAATATGTATGTGGCACATCCCTGGGTTATATGGGTATATGCCCGTGTTATGGGAATTACAAATCGTGTCATATGAAAACGTGTTATAAGGGTCAGCGTTATAGAGGGAATTACTGTATAAGTATTATAATCCATTATATCGTCGTCAATTTATTATGAATTTTTTGAACACGAAACTATACATATTGTCATTTTTTTAGCATGAATCTTAATGCTCAATTTATTGTATGTATATTTAATTAATATTTATAATATGGAGAAGCTTCGGTATTTGATTGGAATGCATTATTAAGTTTTTTAATGATTAGCGTTGCTAAGTTCATTATTAAGTTTAACGTGGAATTAAATTTGAAGATTGTTACATTAGTCGATTTTATAATGGATCGCTTTTCAAAATCATGTTTCAATAATAAACCAAGTAATAAAACCTAAACTTAATATGCAATTGTAATTATTATGACGGGTACTCACGATATATATTTTGTTAATTTGATACCGATATTTCGATCCAATTGCATGAATCGTGAGTTCCGCCGCGACCACGATTCATGCAATTTTTTTTATGGAATAGGAGGACAAACGAGCGTACGGGTTGTAAAGTGATCACCGCCGCCCACAATCTCTTGCAACACCAGAGGAATCACAGGAGCGTCGCCGGCCTATAAGGAAGGTGTAAGCGCTTTTTTTGAAGGTACCCATGTCGTATCGTCCCGGAAACACCGCACAAGGAAGTTCATTCCACAGCTTTGTAGTACGTAGAAGAAGCACCTTGTAAACCGCACTGTGGAGGACCGCCACACATCAAGATGGTGGGGATGATATCCTAGCTTGTGGCGTGTCGTGCGAAGGTGGAATTTGGCGGCAGGAGTCATGTTGAACAGCTCTTCGGAACACTCCCCGTGATAAATGCGGTAGGAGACACACAATGAAGCGACATCTCTACGCAAAGCCAATTGGATCGAAATATCGGTATCAAATTAAACAAAATATATATCGTGAGTACCCGTCATAATAATTAGCTTGTTAAATTTGCGCGGTGATAAAAGTTTAAAAATATAAAATATGCAAGATTTTTATGACGATACGTCACTGGAACGGTTAGCTCTGTTGGAAGAGCACTCGCACGGAACGCGAGATGTCGTAGGTTCGAGTCCCGCATCGTCCATAAAATTTTGTTTTCAAATTTTATTTATTATTTACGCAATTTATGTTAAAGTAAATATCATATTTGTTTTTATATTAAATGCATGTACCAAAACAATAAGAAAAGATTTTTGTTTATTTATTGTTTAAATATGTCTGTCTTTTAGTGTGTTATTTATGTAATATTTATGATAACCTTGCTCTCATTTAAAACTCCCGTGTAGGTTGTTTTGACTGACTGGCTATTATATTTTTGCGCGTTATACATAACAACATACGATTATGTTGAATGACAGAACCAAGTAATATACTTATAATATATTAATATACTAAACAATTTGATATTTAAGATATAAGTGATTTATCACATATCGTCCATAAATATCTGTACAAGAAAATATTTGTAAAAAATAATTAGATAAATAAAAAAGTGTGTGTGTACTTATGTATGCACGCAAGAAGTTATACTTCTTTGGCCTAGCAAAGCAAAAATCATTAAAATGATTTATTCTTCGTGCTATTTTACGTTTTTAGAAAGAACAATTTTGTAAAACTTGCAAAGATGGCTTTGACGATTAATTATTAACTAATGAATACGGCTGTATGGGCTTGAAGCCTTTGCCTGTCCTATTAACGGACGAAGAAACAACAAAAAAAAAAACGAATGACGCAAACGTCAGAAAATTATAGGAACCAACTTGTTATTTTTTTTTGTTACAGTGATGAGCGCGCATCTTAAAATTCACTCATTTTTTCGTAACGCGCCTAAAGAAGTATAACTTCAATAAAAGTTTTAGTTTGTTAGATTAAAAAATTTTAAACACTATGTTTTTGTCCGCTATAGTCAAACACTCGCTGCATGTGTAACTTTAAGGTTTTAATCAGTTTTTTTTATTTTTAAGAGATATCCCTCACTTCAGCGCTCTTACCAACTAAACCAACCGTCCGTCTCGGACGTAACCCTAGAGGCGCGGGTTTGAATCACGCATCGTCCATAAACTTTGTTACAAATTAAATTTGTATATTTATAATTTTGTCTTTGTGGTGGTTATCATTAAAATCTGTTCTCAATTGGCGAGAATAACAGCCAGGCAAATTTAATTTTTTACTTCTCGCCAAACTTCTGGTTCGCTCCGACGTTGTTGCGAGTGTAACTGCTGTGCAGTAACGAAAAAATAATTGGGTATTCTTCTACAACTTATTTTTAGAGTGTCTCCTAAGTAAAATGAAATAAAAAACATTAGACTACCTAAACGTCAATCAAATTATTACGGTAGTATAATGTAGTTACAATTATTTTTATTTTTGGAATCAGTCCTCCAGCCGCGGCCCCGCTCGCTCGATGCGCGTGCGATACCAGCACATCTCACCTATAACTATGTTTGTAGTTACAAACTTACCTTGGCTAACGCCGACTCCAATATAAAATAAAAGTTTAAAAATATTAAGTTGGCGGGGCGAATGTGGAATGTATTCTAGTGTGCGTGGTAACTTCAGATTCGCTCTGAAGAAGAAGTTTCGCACGAAGTCTAGTGTGTGAATGTTAACAAGTTACACGCAGATGCTTCTACCGCACCGATGATTATTTGCACTGCGAGCATCGAGTGTTTGACAATGTCTATTATGTGTATATTATAATAGATTTCAGTCAGTATAGGTATTTACCGGGATACTACCCTTTTGTAAATTTGTTTAAAGTTTGTTTATATTATATTTATGTTAGGGTGGGCATCTACCTACATGTGAACCGGTCGTTAATATTAACGTTTTTTTTAAATACCATTGTTATATATTGATTTTGTTCCATAATTTATATTATGCAATTACCTGTAATTATGTTTAATGTTCTTTTTGCTTCTCAATTGACTATTTCAATCAATTAACTAGTTAGTTATAAATGATAAAGTGTATCGCGAAAGCTCGTTGTGACCGTGATCCTTAAACGGAGTGGTATTACCGATGTAGCTCTCTCGTTCGCACTTAAGGGCATTATAAGTCTTATTTTTTTTCTTAACATTCTTTTATTATAATGTATTAGTCTACCGCCTTGTTATATTTCATGATTTATATAATATTTCAGCCTTATAATATGTTATAGAAATATCGTTGGCGTTTCCCAGGAGTATTGACAAACCGATTTGGCAAGTTTAGATTAATTATTTTTATTAGGATGGGAATATTAGTGTTGTGTAAAATTTTTTGTATTGTAGGTATTAGGTATGTGTCGATGTTATGATTTATTGTTAGTACAAAACTAAATGAATTTGTAAATAATTATTGATCTCTGTGATACGTAATAAGCTTACTTATATACATATTTTTTGTAAGGCTACGGTTTTACACAAATAAACAGTATGTTGGTATGTTGTAATTTATTTTAACAAAACCTGAAACTTTCGACATGACAGCGTGGAATATTTATATCACGATTATATACTTGTGATATGGAGAAGAATATTCATGCAAATTCCAATATTCTTTTGCCATCAGAAACATCTTTTCGCAATTGCTTAATACTTTGCTCCAGTAATGTGCACTCGTACTCCGAAAGATCTTTATATGTTTGCATTTCACCTGCGCCATTTTGATCAACTTTAACTAATCCGGAAAAGAACGAAGTACCAAAATCATTGTTTTCTACTAAAGCATTGACTGTAGTTTCCTTGCCATCCATTGCATGAATAAGACTCTGGGTAAAACATAACACTCCTTGCGCTGTAGCAAGAGTTGGAGACCAAGATGATTTATCAACGAAATCTTCAGTTTTGCGGATTTTGTTAGTCAGCTCAATTACTTTTTTCTCGTCCATTTTACATGCCGGCTTCGCTTGCGATAGTAGAGGTATCATGGTTGCCTTGGAATGTCCTCCTATGACAGGGATAAAGCAATTGTACGGCTCGAGATTATTTTCACTAGCGTACAATGCTTGTGCACGCAGCAAATCATCTGATGTTACGCCAAATACTTTTCTAGTGTTGTAATCTCTATTTGTGCGTAAAATTTCAACTGCCATAGGAAACATGGTATTTAGAGGTTCTGTCGCGATACCTACAAATGGCATGGTAGACATTCTAGCGATTGCTGATGCTGTTTTTCTTATAAATGCGGCGTTTTCTTTAAATATTTCTTTCTTGGAAAGTCCTTGTGTTTTTAAAGCCTTACCAGCAGTAATTATGATGTCGGCATTCGTGAGTGCTCTTTCGAGATAATTTTCACTTGTGAAACCTTGTACTCCGCATTGGGTTGGGATATGGCTTAAGTCTGCAACGACTCCTGGGGTTTTTTCATTCTCATCATAAATAACTATCTTTTTAACACTTTGTTGGATTTTAAGGAGAAAACAAATGGTTTGGCTAACATCATTAATGCCACCTAATACTGTTACTTGGTAATTGCGGTTAATTAATTTTGGTACTGATGTTATAAATCTACCAAATTTCCTGCTGAGTAGCATTTTTTAAAGAGACAAACAATTTTACTATTTTAAAACCATGAATGTTTTGTTAATATGGCGAGAATTGACTTTGTCACATTTACATTTTAGAAATTCATAACAGGGGCATAGATTATTTTAATATCTGTCATACTACTTTTTTATTCTTTGTTTTCCCTTTTCACCTATTGAAATAAACGCAACTCATACATACCCTTATATTGTCAAAATAGAATTCGAGAATTCTAATGATCACATAGAAGCTCCTAAAGAAAAATTTAAAGAAATAAAAATTAATGAATATATAGACATACAACAACTGTTGTATGTCTATATATTCTAAATAGGGTTCTTTTTGCATTTTTCATTTGCTTTTTCATAAGCACATTAGCGAATTTGCTAGAAACTGCGGCAATCATAATGTTAAAACGAGAAACAAACTTTAAGATTCTTTCTGTAAATGATTAATAGTATAAATAAATAAAATAATAATAAACAAAAACTTGTAATGCCTACTTCTCGGTTAAGTCGAGTTAGTAAGTCTTATTGGGTAATGTATAATATATATGTATAATCTTTTACAACATGATCTCAGAAAATATACAAAACAAATGTGTTACGCGGTCACCGAGGCATTCGAATAGCGTTTTCCGGGTTTTGGATCTGGATGGGTGCGGGTCGGAGCGTAGACTTCACCAGTCGAGACCGATCCAGTTTTGGATTTATATTCAATGTACCTCTTACTATGCCGTGATCACTCCCAGTTTTCACTGAGTAGCTCATTGAATATATGTCTTTTGGTACACATAATGAAGTCGATCTCATTTTTGGTGGCACCATCGGGGCTGATCCAAGTCCATTTGCGTTGTTCTGGCTTTATGAAAAAGGAGTTCATCGTATAGAGATCCTCCTTCTCCAGGAAGTCAGCCAGCATCTGACCTCTAGCATTCTGATTTCCATAACCAAATTGCCCCACTCTCAACTCATCGCCACTACGTTTTCCCAGTTTTGCGTTGAAGTCTCCCATGACGACGTTGAAGTGGGTCTTCGGAGTGTGAATGGCTGTTGAGATGTCCTCATACATGGCATCCACCTCCTCGTCTGAGTGTGTCTAAGTCGGAACGTAAACCTGTATCACCTTCAACTAATACCGTTCAGTAATTCTGAGTATTAGGTACGCTACCCTATTCGACCTAGAGAGAGACTCAGAGACGTGTGGAAACCGACACCACCCTGGGACAGTTGGTCGCCCTCCCGGAAGCAGAGCATGTGTATGTACCGGAATTTAGGATTATCGAGTCCTCGCCCTGTCTTCGGCCCCCAGATAACCCCATGATATCTTATCGTAATCTGCTCAAAGCTTCCTCCAGTTCCTCCAACTTTTCGTCATTCACCTCTGACCTTATTAATATATGCAGTGGACAGCTATCGCCTATAGGGACGCGTCGGTTGATAGCAGTTATTACTCAAGTGAGTATTCTAGTAACTAATATAAGAACCTAGTTTAGTTAGGCGTGGTTATTTCTCCACAAGGCCTCTTTTCTTTTCCATAATGCATGTCGATTTATCCTACTTTTAACATCCTTGGCCGTCCCAGAAAGTTAGCAGCCCTTCCAGACAGAACTTGGAAGTTGGAGAATCAGTGCCAGTATTCAGCCACGCTCCTGCACTTCGTAAGCACGTATTGTGGCGTCTCTTCTGCATCCATTAACCCTCTGCGTAATGTTTAAGTTATGAAAGAAAAAAATGTTTCTCTACAAATGACATAGAGCTATAATGGTTTCGCTTTACATACTTTCGCCTCAGATCCTATTTTGGTCATTACTATTAATGTTGCATTATTACCCAGTAAATTGGTGTGTCCCTTGATTGCAGTTTAAATATATTCCTGTTTGGAATAGTTTGAAATGCGTTAACATTTCAGTACTAAGACAGTAGTTATGCTGTTGATTTGTGGCTTTCGAAGGACGGATGCACTGTGTCTGCACCTTTTAATCAAGAAGTTGTTCACAGAATTACCTCCTTACTGTTCTTAATATAGAGAAATGCGCATAATATCAATTCTATAGCAATAAAATAGAATGACGTTTGTCACATTATGATTACAAAAATGTTTACATAAAATTTTGCTATAATATTTACAATATACATATTTTCTAAACTTACAAAATGCTTACGAGAGCTCTTCGAGTTAAAAAAGTTATATTTTCAGGTTCGAGATATCTTGTGCCAAAAAGAAATGTGCATGTATGCGTTGTTGGTGCTGCAGGCGATATCGGTTCAAACCTAGCCTTGCTCTTAAAACAAAATCCGAGAATATCTGCTTTACATTTGTATGATGACGATGAAAAAGTGTTCAAAATTGGCACAGAATTAAACGAAATTCCCGGTGGGCCTGTTGTAACTGGATTCACAGGTAGCCCATTTCTCCCGGCAGCTATTCGTGATGCAAATTTGATTTTATTGGTTGGAAGAACACCTCGACGCTTGGGATACAGTCGCGAGCATATGTTAGCGACAAATGCACCGAACGTTTTAAAAGTATCAAAAATAGTTGCTGAGCAAAACCCGGACGCCTTTTTTGCTATATCTACAAATCCAATCAACTCAATAATACCTTTCGTAAGCTCAATATTACATAAATATAAGGCCTACGATTTTTCTAAGGTTTTTGGAATAACACACATAGATACTGCGAGAGCGAGAGCATTTACTGCAAAATATCTTAACATTAACCCAAGGCATCTCCACGTTCCTGTGATTGGTGGCCACTCAGACGATACAATTGTACCATTATATTCTAAAATAATGCCGTCTCACTATAACGTGGACTCTTATCAAGCAGACACCCTCACACGATTATTAAAAACAGCAGGAACCAAAATCATAAGCAGTAAATTAGGATATGATTCAGCAACTCTAGCTATGGCATGGTCAATAAATGAATGCGCGGAAAATTTGATAGACGCCTTATGCGGAAACTACGTTATTGTAAATTGCTACACGCTAAATCCGCACTTTGGTACGAGATATTTTTCAGGACCCACCAAAGTTGGTGGTTATGGAATTGTTGAAGTGTTCAAAAACAATTTTGAAATGAATGAGTATGAAAAAGACCTTTTAAAGAAAGCAGTTTCTGTGTTAAACGATGACATAGTCAAAGGTGAAGATTACGTTGGTATTTTAGAAAACCCTAGAATGAATCGATGATGAATAATCCATGGTCTAGTAAATATAATATTGTCGTTCTCCTTAATAAATCATAAATCAAAAACTTTAGAATTTTCGAAGAAAGAGGCCAACTTAACCTTTGGTATGCAATGTACTTGAACCTGCTCCATATTTTAAATATATTTTTTTAAATTAAAGCATGTAGGTATGTAGCTGCAACTGATATTTTGTTGAGTTTTATTTTGTAAACTATTTTTCGCCGAGTGCCTGTTCAAAATTCAGAAATACTTCGTATAATTTTCTTTGTTTGCATACAGTACGTAGTTGCGTTTAATCGAGGATCGTAAAATGGACCAATATCGAGCAAACAGCTCCGTAGTGGTTCCTAAGCGTCCATCCGAGTCTCTTTCCATTCAAACAACGATGTGTCCTATTCGATATTATGTTTCTTGGTTTCGACGAGTTCGCATGCCATATCTTTTAAATAGAGTTTATTTTATAGGTTAAAAGAGACATAGAAAATAATTGATTTTTAATCCAAAGAAAATAAGCCAAAATATTAGATAACAATCAATTTTTAATAATGTAACTGCAATAATATTAATCGATACCAGTATATGTATTTCAATATATATACTGTAACCCAAAAACTATAGTTATTAGCCATTTTTCATTCTATTCAAGCAACAAAACCCTGTATTTCGTTTCATTGTGATCTAGAGCTTATTAAAATGTTAATAGCTTACACGACCGCAAACGGAGTGGTTAACGACAGGGTTAACTTTAAGACAATGGTCGTACAGAACCACATTACATCTCACGTAATGTCTTGATGGCCGCTTGGGTGTTAACTTCTGAAGAGTTGAGGGTTGGGAAGGCACATTACGGACCGTATTACCATTTTAGGATGCGCTTATTCGGGCTAGTTTCGTGAAATTGTAATTATAAATAGGGATATCGAATCAATTCTTTAACCTTTTTCTTTGCTGCAGACTTTTTCAATTAGGTCAAAAATGGATGCTTTTGAATATCAAAACTTATGGGCACATTTTACCATTTACCACCCTTTCTGATGAAATGGTGACAAGAAACTTATTGCCACTCTTTTTTGAAACAATATTTACAGATTCATCATTTTTAAAATTGTGTTGATAACGTTCTACTCGAAGAGATGCAACAAAATACGCAAACAACTTTACAAAAATATGCTCGAGTTTTTCAGTACAAAACGGTAGAATCATATTTTAACCCCAAATACAGTATACAGGATGGTTTTTTGAGAAGGGCGGTGATGGCCAAGTCGGAAACTACGAGTATTAGAGAAAAGTCATGAAAATGTATGTATTATTGAACCAATGGACTTTGTTGCTGATAAGGATCAATCTTTGCAAGGAAATGTGTTACTTAAAATGAAAGGATATAGAAAAATTTTACAAATTGCTTTTCATATCTCAATACTATGCATAAGTATATACATCTCTCTAATGATACTGCATAATTGATACCATGACATAGTATAGTGAAGATCAACATACTATTTAATAAAAAAATCTGCAGTTAATAACCGTCTAGGACTCGTAGAACAAACCCAGTTGGCAAAGAATGTGAGCAATACAGGATTGTTCGTACAACGTAAATCGTTATCGGGAGTTGTTTGCTGAGCTCGTCGCAAGAATTGCAAATAGCGATAATTCTAACTACGCCTATAAATCAGCTGTACCAGTTAGAGTTTTTCCTCGAGGGCGCACCTTCACCATTGTTGGTGATTGATCGTCTCCTAACCGTACTTAAAACTTTCTTGGCAAAGAACATGTGTTCTAAACTTGTTACATCCTTTGAGATGTCGAAGATTTTGATGTATGAATTCGTGATGTAATAATGATACGAGATACGTTAAAGAGATAA
Organism: Leptidea juvernica; assembly: GCA_949711755.1. Lineage (NCBI taxonomy): Eukaryota > Metazoa > Arthropoda > Insecta > Lepidoptera > Pieridae > Leptidea > Leptidea juvernica. The sequence goes on along the minus strand of CATIXQ010000006.1, from coordinate 8,090,919 downwards.
AAATCGCGACTTGTTTACTTGTTTTAATTTAATTTTTTGCTTTACGATTTCCAAGAATTCATGTTCTAATGGGCTTTAATAAAATTCTCATTGTGACGAACAAAATTGCGATCACGCTCAGAATACAGTACTAGCTCCTTATTCGCGTTTTCAATATTCTCGAATTAAAAAAAATGCGACCCACTTCCTATATTCGCGATTAAAAGTTTCTTTATTCGCGGATTGGTACATCGGTACATATTAATAAACAAGATTCCAATAAGCATTCAACCCTACAACCTTGTGAATTCGTCGTCAAATGGACTAATAAAAAAATAAAATATAACTACTAGTAATTTCAAACAATTGAAAGAGCTTTAAAAAACTGCCAAGCGACAAAAACTTGAAAAATTCTTCAAACCATTTCCCAAGCCTGAAGATAGATAATTAATCAATACGGTGAAAAACTTCAATTAAATTGATTTTTTTAATTATTTCTGTTTTTCATAGAAGTATAACTTCAAAATTTTTTGAGATTTCTTTAAATCTACCGGTCCGTATCTCTCAGAATTGTATTCAAAAATCTAAGTTTGCTCAAGCCCTTTTGATTGGCGCCAACCGCAATTTTCAATCGAAACTTTCAATTTTCTTAGCGGGAATTTAATAACAATCACATATTATTCCGTTTATTCAGTTCACTTTTCTAACCTATATTTACACACTTGCGTCGCCAAAGCCAATAATAGCCAATTTCTTACTAGCAATTAGTGACATACATAAGAAAGCAATAAATTAAGTTCTGATGACACCCCTGGGAGTTGACCACCACACTGTCGAGATCACAATTTATCGCTAGCGTCCCTAATTGACTTTAATTTATATTGTTTATGATATATTATTTTAATCTTATTCGCAATAACCGGATGCGGTATTCATTCATACATGCGACGCCTATTTTACTGATCTTAATATTTTAAGATTTATAACAGTTCTAATATATAGATTACTGAAGTATCATATTAGGTTTTATAATTGTAAGGTTAACGCGGATGAAAAATGCTATCTGTCAATAGGTTATTGAAATGTAAGTAAGCGTAAAAGGATAGATTTGTCTACCTCTACTCTCTTGTAAGTTAAACTAAGGATAGATAGGTTATTGAAAAGGGCCGTAAATTGGACATAACTATGGATAGATAAGATCTTGTCATTAAACGGTGACATCAATGTATCCGTAAGTTAAACTAAGGGTAGATAGGTTATTGAAAACGGCCGTATAATTAATTTTAATTATTTTACAAAACATCATTTAGGCTTAAGATAAATACAGACATGTTCCTTTAGTATAAAACCTCGCGTTAAAATATAGACGTGCTACTATCTGAGTTACGTGACAGTGACGTCAGATTCTGGTATATATGACATCAAAAATCACCAATCAAAAGTACCGTTTGCGAATAGAGGTCTGTCGGCTGACGTCGCGCAGTCCTTAATACGATTAGGTTCCATCTTTGCTCCATCGCGCAGGGGACATAAATCATAATACACAACTTTGAAGAAAATAGACTAATTTTAGCATCACCAGTGTTGATAAATGTTCTTTCTCCAAGGAGTTGAGCTATATGAAGAGATACAGGTAATGAAACTCACTCATTCTCTTAAACTCCTAAGATATTCATTAGATTTATTCCGTTAGTGGCAATGGAAGAGTACAAAAACAAGCCGGTGTAATCAATGACAGAAATTTATAGTAGAAGTTCCTGGCCAAGCATGTTTTTGGAAAAGGAGGATAATCGAGCGTGAACCTGGTGTTAAGTGATCACCGCCGCCCACATTCTCTAGTAACATCAGAGGAATCACAGGAGCGTTGCCGGCCTTTAAGGAAGGTGTACGAACTTTTTTTAAATGTACCCATGTCGTATCGTCCCGGAAACACCGCACAAGGAAGTTCATTCCACAGCTTTGTAGTACGTGGAAGAAAGCTCCTTTAAAACCGCACTGTGGAGGACCGCCACACATCCAGATGGTGGGGATGATATCCTAAATTTTGGCTTGTCGTGCGAAGGTGGAATTCGGCGGCAGGAATCAGGTGAAACAGCTCTTCGGAACACTCCCCGTGATAAATGCGGTAGAAGAGACACAATGAAGCGACGTCTCTACGGAACGCCAAGTGATCCACCCGTTCACAGAGCACTGGGTCCCGACAATTCAAGTTGCTCTGCGTTGCACGTTGCACAAATAGCGATTATATGAAGCTACACGCGCAAGGAAAAAAATCAGCGCGAAAAAAATTCCGCAACCAAATCTGCGTTTCGCCACAGAATGCCCGCGTCGCCGCGCGAATTACTCGCGCTGATGATTTTTATTGTTGTCCACTTTTTTGTTGGGTAGAAACTCACAAAATCGCGAGAAATTTTATTCGATGTGCCTGTAGTTAACATTCAGTACGCGGATTATAAACCGCTAGACATAGGTAATAAGTAGTTCACCTACTTAGTTAAGACATCACACATGTACATATTAAGCACTAATCTAACATAAAATTTAATTAACCTCATTGAATTAATTATAAATTTGCAACGATAGAATTCTAAATTTTTGCTTAGTTTCTATAAAATTGGCACCTTTAGCAGTAATACAGTATTTGTAAGTAAGAATGAGTATTTCTTATTATTGTTTTTTGTTATTGTTAGCATAGGTCCATTTGAAAAAAACTTTACACCTAACTTTGTGTGTTTTAACTCTTGGCCTGTTCATTGATACCACTGACCTCTACTATTTACCACTGGACTGGCGGCTGATAAATCAAAGTGCTTTTGTGCCTGTTTGATATTCGCCATTTTGGCGCTGTTGGCCTTGTAGCGAGAGTCTGCGGTACTAACACTAGTGATGACAACCTCAGCTAAACAAACATCGATAGGAAAACTATTTACAAATTTTGTTGTGAACTTTATGACGTTCATTCCTAAAGTATAAAAACACAGAAAACGACCGAAATGAAATCAAAATGCAAAAATATTTCAGAGTGTTGTACGCTTCACTGGCACCCATTTGTATTATACGTCAAAATTAGTTCTCTGGACGCTCGCAAGTGGCGCTTCAAATAGGCACACATTTGGTGTCAAACATATGGAACAGCCTGTCTCCACTAGACAGGTCAGTAATTGTAAATGGCGGCATGTCATTTGTAGCACTCATGTTTTCTAAAACAGACCATAATTTGCCTAAGGGGTACAGATCTGTGCAAGACTAGAGACAGGCTTTTATAAAGTTTCGAACGGTGACTTTTAGTAAAGATTGGGTAATTCGTGCTGTATCGCGTAGTGTATCACTGGTGAAGATAAACACCAAGCTCAAGGTCTACTTTGATGATACGCGAAAGAGTCCTATCTTAATTTCATGCGATATTTTTTTTAATACCATTATCATCTTTTTTTATTCTCACAGCACGAGGCCATCTTGAACTTTTATACTCTTCGACAGAGGATGTGTTGGTTTCTCCATCGATAGTTCGATATACACATAAATTACTCCCCTGAGATCTATATTATTAACTTGAACTTAATTAGTTACGGAAGAACGTACAAGAATTATTATTTTAAACACAAAGAGACTATGGTCGTATACTATTAAAACATTGCAAGGTTGTAAATATCTTCGAAAAAGTAAAGTTTCGTATATTGTCGGAAATAACTGAATCAAAATTCTTAGATAAACATAAAAAATCATAGATTACCTTATCTGAGACAATTTACCGGGGCGAACATGTCATTTAATTTACCTAAATCTACGAAGTGTCTTGAAAATCACAGATGGACCCACCTTGTGCAAGGCAATCACTGCAATTCTGTTTTCTTTTACAGCACTTAGATTAAGGATTGGTCTCTGCTGCGCTCCAACTAGATACCGCACTACCTAAGAGCGATAGCTTTTTTTATTACGGATACTGATGCTAAGATGCTTGCGTGCGTAACATCTTGACACTCAATGGCATCTTACAAATTTTGTGACATACGCTTTGTGTTATTTTACATTGAACTTCATAAAATATAAAATATTAAATATAAAAGACTTACTATGTGATCCCAGCGTCCTTCTATTTTTTGTAGTATTATTTTTACAAAGTTTTACTACGAACCCGGTATTTTAGTTTCAACTATGAGCAAAGTTTAACAGAACATGTGGCACGTCAAGTTCACACATTGTTTGTGACTGGCTCGAGTACGCTCGCTTGAGCGTAGTATTAGTTGCCGCATTTTGCGACTACGCCTGCAGTATCTAATAAGAGCACAGTGGAGACCAATCCTTAATATAAGATATTCCATTAATGTGATTTAACATAAACCTCGAAAAAATGTGTGAATTATCGGGGAAGTTTGTAAGATAATAAACGTGTTCTAAATTTGAATATAAACAAAAACATAAACAGCCTTACAAATAACCTTGGTATAAAGTTACACCTGATGATAAACCAAGAATATTTAAAATTTTGATTATATCGCTGACAACACTGTCAATACAATGATAATTCTGAAGTTTTCCGAATGTCAGGCAGCCTTGCAAATAAACGCGGGAAACATTATAATATTATAAGTCCGAATAAACCAATCCTGAGCAAAATGTCTATTAGTAAACATTTTGCATATTCTTGGTTTATTCTCAGGTATAACTTTATACCAAGTTTATTTAAGGCCGGATGTGTTTCAATTGTAATAATATTTATTTCAAGACTAGTTTTAATATACAAAACTACTACAGACTCACTTAAAGGCTCGTAATATCGTTCGCATGCAAATGTAACATCAGCGTATACTATGTTGTTCTTTTACAGTGTTTTATTTAAAGTAATTATTTTGCGCGGAGTGGGTAGGTACAGTCTGTTTAATAGTAATTGGCCTCCGTTGCACGTTGGTTTCTACCGAGTGCGCTGTAATTTGATTCCCGCAATAATTAGTGGTAGCAAACAACCAATTTCAACTTAACCACCACTTGTAGTATCATATGTTGCATGTTATTATGTTTAGTTGACGGCAATATTGCCTTTTCTTCGTTATACATAGTTCTGGGTAAAATACAATTTTCTCTACTTCTCTCGTATAAGTTATTTGAAAATTTATCAGCGGAAAATTGTAATATTGTATACTTAACCTAGAAAAAATTGCGTGCGTTCAAAGTACTCATCAGAAGTGAAACCTGCATGAACCTCTAAACTGAAATATGAAAGAAAATGAAGTCCTGGTGCATGTTGCTAGGATGGCACATGATTTCAACCGCTATGAAAGACATTACTTTCACCACTACTATATTTATGTTCTCTTTGTATTTGGTATCTTTGTAGTAATTCTTCGTGCGCATGACGTCAGAATATATTAAGGTATACTCGCGTCATACACAAGACAATCTCTTCTACAAATATGATCGCCTGGTACTTAAAAAACTGTATAATGCTTCCTGTTTCATTTTGTCCTACGTAATCATCTTATGAATTTATGTGTTTCAAATCAAAACTATGCTAAAGAAGTTTTCATTTCAATAATAGTGCTTATACTCATATAAGAAAAGAATAATTTTAATACGATTAATTAATTGAAACAATTTTAAGACACGACTGGGCTTTATTTTTTTAAATATATAATAAAATTATTTGATTATATTTATGCCCACCTGGTCCCTCAAAATTTTTCGATATTTTGTTGTTGAAAACTGTGTGTTATATATCTGGTATGTTGGTATATTTATTGATAGTACGATAACCGAACATACGATTGAAAACTAGCTTTTGAAGCGTCTTGATTCTATAGTCACTATAATTCTCTTTTCTTTACCACTCCATTCCATTTTGTGATTTTATATAAGTAAGCGGTCTGGTTCTTTACCATACGGTGAAATAAACATATAGTAATGAATAATTACGTATTAAGAGAGAAAAAAAAAAGCAAACCAGCTTAAAAGTGGTCTATTGTTTAAGTATGAGACGTTATTCATGGTGGATATCTTCGTCTTCAAATCGAAATCTCCATCACTTATATCTGTATACACATCCATGGGTGTACCTTATAATTTTTTCAAGGGCGGGGGGGAGGGAGGCAGTTATAGACAAACCGAGAATATATTATCTAAGGTAAATACGAAACTAGTTTCAACCACTCATAGTACAATCTTTTAATATTCGGCTGCCAGCAGAATAATTTGTTTTTTTTTTTTAATTTTTTAATTTTTATGTAAATAAGGGTCGAGACTAGCCGAACGTTCAGCTGATGGTAATTAAAACGCCGTGCCCTAATGGGTTGTTGAAATCGATCGAATTGATTACAATGCAGTGCCACTCGGGATTCTTGAAAGACCCAAAAATTCTGAGGGGCACTACAACTGCGCTCGTCACCTTGAGACATAAGTTGTTAAATCTCATTTGCCCAGTAATTTCACTAGCTACGACGCCCTTCAGACCGAAACACAGTAATGCTTGCACATTACTGCTTCACGGCAGAAATAGGCGCCGTTGTGGTACCCATAATCTAGCCGGCATCCTGTGCAAAGGAACCTCCCACTGGTGACATTTAACGGTTTGTGAGCATTCCTGCATTTTCTATTTTTGTAAATATCTTCAATGAAGTATATCTGCAGTAGATGCAATGTAGCATAATCTGTATATTCAATATTTTGTATTTATGTCACTAATATGCTTAAATGCTTGACTGCCTTATGACTACAAGTACATTTACTGAATTAATAATAACTCAAATTGAAAAACTCCGTTTCATAGTTGACTTATATTAACAATACTAACGACAAGAACAGGAATTTTACTAACTGATGCAACCAGAACATTTAAAAATGGAACGATTAATCCACACCATTACACAAGGGTCTGTGGTCTCACACAATGATACCGCAGCTATAAATTTCATTAGTATGAGATGTGTCGTACGCACTACTCTGTGCTGTACGCAGCCGATCACGCAGATAGAGGGAGGACGCGTGCGCGACACGTGCTCTTCGCTACTCTTTGTAGAAGTCTTTTTAGTCTGTGGCGTTCAATACTTTGTAGTTTTTTTTTAATATAATACTGAGTGTCATGGCTTAATGGACTTGTTTCCAATGCTGTTAGAAATATGAAAAAAGAAAAATTTCAAATAAAAGTTGGCCATGACGCAAAAAGATTTTTTTACAATTCTCTATTAGATTTTTAATGTTCATTTAGATGATGCAATAAATATTGCATGATAACTATATTTAATTCAAAGAATTAATTATTTTACTTTAAACCTATAACCCATATATTTTCTAACAATGTAATGTAGGTAGTAGTAGGTATTCTCATAAAAACATGTCATCATTTCTATTTTCAAATATAGACTGATCGAGCAGATGACTTATCTGATGTAAAGCGGTAAAGAGGCAACACAAAACGACCTAATGCGTAGCGTATTGTGATTTGTGACACATCGACCATTTTGCAATACGTCTGCAACGATAACAATTAAAAATGGAAGGTCTCGTGCCTGTCGTTACACTATTATTTAAAACTTTATTACCTACGTTTATATTGCTCAAGTGGCTCTGTCTCCACTCTTCATAGCTCTATGGTTGAAGTGTATCCATGAATGTCTGTCCTAGATCATACAGCGCGTGTCACAACTCGGTACATTTATAGTTAACATACATTAGTGTGAGAGTGTGCAAACATTAGTGATGGGACATTTCATATGTTTAAATATTAAAGTGATAAATATTTTGAACATTTTCACTACTTCAAACAATTCAAGTCATTAGCGACTTAACAATCGTCAGAATAGTGTTTTTCAATTTGATCGCCAGCCATGAAAGCTAGCTAAAACATCTCCCATCTCATTTACTCGTCTACACAATATAGTCTTTCTCTTTCGTTCCATAGATTTACTACGTCATCGTTCATTATAATATTATGTCGACCCTCTTAAACACAACACTAATGATGACATGATGTGTAATAGGATAAAAGCTAAATAATCAAAAGAGATTTAAAATATATTTACAGAAAATTATTACTACTTGGACCCCAAATTAGAGTCGCTTTTACCAAATTTAGATCCGAGTCATCCAGGTACGACATTAATAGATAATTAATTCAATTAAGAACCAAATGAAACTAAATAAAAAGTAATTTTCAAATTCCAAAGTTCTATATTTGATAGTAAAATATATATACAAAATTACTTATAATCTACTTATTAAAGCAATTTACAATTAAGCCTTATATATGTAGGTATCAGAAAACTTATTTCTACAACCCTATCTACGTGTTGGGGGATAAAACTTTATTATGCTTAAAAACTAATACATAAGGTTTGTGGGGGAAAATTCAGGAAACTGGGAAAACCTGGCTATTTGCTATCACTTAACCTAACTTAAGACTAATGACTAGAACTTAAAACTAACTTAAAAACTAAGGTTAATACATACACAGATATGTATATACTATAATATATAAATATAAGTATAAGAGGGGTATGGGAGGGGGAGGGGGAGATTATCTCGGAAAAGGAAAAGAGGGAGAGGAAATAGGAGGCCAACTAAATTAACTTAAACACTGTATTTATTTAGGTTCATAACAAGGTAGGCACTGCCTAAATGCCTGTATGATATGCACGCCCCTGCGTGCCCCTCCTTGTATCTAAAGGAGTCGAAAAATTTTAAGACTATTAACGAGAAAAAAAAATTACGTGTCCCTATTATATGCATAGTATTTGTTTTTTGAAGTGATAACTTCTTATGGGCTTCATAGCCGCTTCGTAACGTAACGCGTTACGGCGCCCTTCTGTCTGCGTCCCCTTTCACCCACGCATACGGCGGCGGTAGGCAAGCTCCTGCTCTCTCACTCTAACCAATTGTCACATTTATGGGATTAAATAATGATACTTACAATGTGTACAAAATATTTTTAATAATCAATGAAAGATTTTATCAATAAATAACCTTTCCTTACATTATCATTTTAATATACATAAAATTTAAATTTTATGCCTAAGCTTTTTCAATTTAAACAATTTCAATATTAAATAGTTCAACTTAGATAAGTTTAAGTTATCTCTTCTGTCGGACGTCCCGCAGACGCACACGTTTTTTTTATTTCCGTGTTAGCATAACGTCCAGGATATATGGAGTGCAGGGTATCAGCGCTCGCAAACTCCCGCCCTCTAAAGCCTAATTGATGTGTTTACTGTTCAATAACTCCCGAACGGTTGACGTCACATCCTGCATGCTATTCTTGCTATAAATCTCATTTTTAGATGTCTGTCTAAAGATGGTTAGATATATGTATCTATGGTGATACATGGATCATTTTACGGCCGTTCCCAATATACTATCTACAGATAGAGATAAATTACTACTTTCTACTGTCAGTAGTTAACTGTCAATAATCTGAAGCTGTCCCAATATACCCGATAAGTCATTCTTATCGCCTTATATTGAAACTGCTATCGCTGGTATGCTATACGTCCTCCCATTGACAGACAGCGTGTACGGATAAGGTGAGTTACTGTCGAAAAGTTTATTGGGACAGAAATGTCAACGGGTACCTTCAAAAAAAGCGCGTACACCTTCCTTAAAGGCCGGCAACGCTCCTGTGATTCCTCTGGTGTTGCAAGAGATTGTGGGCGGCGGTGATCACTTAACAACAGGTGACCCGTACGCTCGTTTGTCCTCCTATTCCATAAAAAAAAAAAACGATAGTTACAATTTTTATCTCAAGTAGGCCATAACCGGAGATAGACTGAATATTGGAACGGCCGTAAGTAAAGGCCGTAAAAAAACGGGTGAAAAGTGAAAGTCAAACAAACTTTATTCAATTAGGCTTAAGCTTAGTTCTTTTAAATTGTCACTGTAAATATTTCTTTTAAATTACTGAATCTACCAAATGTTAGGAAAAAGTAGAGCTCGTGAGAAGAACATACAAGAAACTCAGCGGCTACTCTTTACAATCAGTAGAGTATTTCACAATGGCTGTAATATACATAACAAATTAGTCTGAAAGTTATAAAGAATAAACAGTTAAAATATAAATTATCGTATATTGGCTGCATTAACCATTAGAGCATGAATTCATTGTTTGTGTAAGGATGTTTCATGAACACGATGGTCGTGATTACTGTCATAATTAGTAATCGCATCCAATAAATGCCTTTACTAACTATAACAGGTCGACCTGACAGCACGAGTGGACGCTTAGATCAGCCGTGGTTCCCATCGCACATTTTTATGCATGAAAATAAGGGACGAGACGAGCAGGACGTTCAGCTGATGGTAATTTAACCATTAACTTAACCATTACAATGCAGTGCCACTCAGGATTATTGAAAAACCCAAAATTTCTGAGCGGCACTACAACTGCGCTCGTCACCTTGAGAGACCATAAGTTGTCAAGTCTCATTTGCCCAGTAATTTAACTAACGGCGCCTTTCAGGCCGAAACACAGTATGCTTACACATTACTACTTCACGACAAAAATAGGTGGCACAAATTTGAGAGAAGGAGACGTGCCAGCAAACGACGCTGCCGCAAGTAATACCATTCAGTGAGCATGAAGAACCGTGACCATACTCATAACAACAAAATTCTTCATATCTTAATATATCAATTATAACTTTCTTTAGCTTAGACTTATAAGTCTGTAACGGTTATTCTTAGTTAACATAAAATATTGAAAATTTCACAATGAATATTGATGAAATATAAAAATAAATTTAGTACAGTAATTTTGGCTACGAGAATAGAACTCTATTTTTTAATAGAAATCGATTAAATTAAAATTTAGCAACTCTTCAACAAAAATTGTCTATTACTAATTTCTACCTTTTTTACGTTGCCATAAGTTGAATTAATTTAAAAAATAGATCAAATACAAAAAAGATCTGGTACATAAAGGCAAAAAGAAGAATTTTTTTTCAAATATAATTCTAAATTCTTGTTGTATAAAGAATAATAATAAGTTCCCTATTTATATAACTGAAATAGGATTAAAAATACATCGTTCTACATGATTGATAAAAGTGGCCAATAATGCAGCAACAATCGCGCTAACTCTCTGATTTATGCCTTTTCATTCCTCTTTTGTTCCCTATTATCATATCCCTATGATAGCATACTGGCGTTAATATGAATTTAGGATTATGCTCCATTACTTTTGGCTTTGCTATTGCACCGCAGAATAATCCAGATTATTTTAACTGTAGTTAAGTGCCGTGTGAAAGATATTGGAGTTTATTGGAGATAATTTTTTTCGGCGTGTGGTCTATAAGCGGTTATTAGTTGTTGAAGGATTTAGGATAGATATGTGAGAGACATTACTTTAAGAGATAAGGAATTGGAATTTAGACTATATAAACTACTGGCCTATTTAATATATACTGAATAATATAGTAACTCTGTCTTTTATGCTACAAAGTAATTTAAAAAATTTGAGCTACGGTTTTTTTTTTATATAAAATAGAGACTAAAAGCTTATGTGACTCTTACCTACTAAGAAAGTGATCAATTTTGCTTTTAAAAAGCATTGTATTTGAGGAAGATCCGCTACTTTGACCTTAGATTGTTTATACGTCTAGGTAGACTGTGGAAGCTGTGAAATCGTCGAAAAAAATATTCTTTAGAACTAACCTCTATTTTGAGCAATTCACACACACGAACACAAAGTGTCATACAAATCGCGAGTATAAGACGTAGCTTGTCACGCACACTAAACTAATATTCCTGGCCAGACTCTATCTAGACGTATAAATTATCTATGTTTCGGATCTTATGTTCTGAATCTTCAAGAACTTGTTGTGAAAAAAGTTCTTTTTATAATCTGTACGCTCAAAAATGGTAATGATGCCGAACAAAATTACAACAATGAGACATAAAAAAATTAACGAAATAATTTAAATTGCGAATAGAGATCATTAAGTATTCTAGTCTGTGGTCTCTTTAGAACAGGACATTAATCTTAGATCGTACTTATCATTTAATTAGATCCGTGCGCCCTTGTGGCTTCAATTTTATTTTATAACGTCATACACACGTCCCCTTACAAACAGTAGATTTAATTCTCTCTATGAGTGTCGAGATTTGTTTGGCAATAAGGCGCAGAATCGTCTGGCGGTAGCAATGCTCGATTTATCGGTTTACCCCACTGTTCATAGACACAGGAGCAATGCCGCAACAAATTGTTATACTCTAGATAGTTATAAATACTCCTTGGTTGGAAAATCCTTAAATCCTTATCCGTTGGATGCAATTACTAATTATGACAGGAATCACGACCATCATGTTCACGAAGCCACCTTGCACAAACAATGAGTTCAAGCTCAAAGGGATGATGCATCCAATATTAGATAATTTTTACATTTAATTCTTTATTACTTTTCATGAAATAAGTTATATTTTAAACACGAATACTCTATTTGATTGAAAAGAGAGTGGCCGTTGAGTTTCTTGTGATGTTCTTCTCACGAGCTCAACTTTTTACGAACATAATATGCTAAATTCAGTAATTTAAAAGAAATATTTGTAGTATCGATTCAAAAGCGTTTAGTTAACGCCTATTTGAATAAAAGTTATTTGACTTTGACTTTGTAGTTTTTTCGCAAATCGTTATAAAGTGCTTTTTATATTGAAATGAACTTCTTTCTTATGATTCAGTAATTTTTAACCGATTTCAAAAAATGAGGAGGTTCTCAATTCGCCGATATTTTTTTTATGTTTGTTACCTCAAAACTTTCGACTGGGTGAACCGATTTTGATAATTCTGTTTTTATTTGAAAGCTGGTGCTTTCCGTGTGGTCCCATTCTAATTTGGTCCAGATCTGACAGAGGCATCCATGAAGAAACCATAAGAGCGAGAGACAAGAGCGGGTCGCGGCGGAAGGACACCGATTCTAAAAATGACAATAATCGTATCTAGAATTAGATTAATTAATTAGATTGTATAAAAATACGCAATTATTTTTGAACTTTAGTTTATACGTTCAAAAGCTGATAAGTGGACACCGTAGCTCTTGCGTTCATGTAATACAAGAGTCACAAAAACTTTAATATAATTAATTTTTGTCTTTAATTAGAAGTTTCTAATTCAATCCTCCACACAAGCAGGAAAGTCTTCCTTACAGACTCTGTATTGTATATCACCCTGATTTCAAGCTGTCCTTTGATTTGCACGCAACAATTATTAGGGTTGTGTCACCACAACCTACATATTTAATATAATATAATATTGACACACTTTTACACAAATTATCTTACCACAAACTAGGCATAGCCTGAAATATGGGTACAAGACAATGATATATTTAATACAATATACTTACTTAAACATACATAAATACATACAAAAATCCATGACTCGGAAACAAACATCCATATTCATCATATAAATGATTGCACCTTACGGGATTCGAACCCGGGACTGTTAGTAGTATGTTAGAAATTTAATACAGTGTAGTAGGTACATCCTGGCCGGATATATAAGTATATAGAAATATGATGGATTTTTTAAATTGTGAAGACTAGTTTGATTCAACAAGATAAAAGATATAACTAAAAAAACAAATAGTCGAAATATATTACAAATCTAACAAAGCGCAGTCCTTTTACCCTGTTGAGCCATTTTGTGTCATCGAGATAATTTTAAATATAATAGTTAATTAAAAAGGAAACACAATTTATTTTTAAACTTACAGAGAAACAGGAAATTTATTAGATAATAATACGGTATTTTTTTCCTAGAAAGGTCAATAAAAATTACTTTTCGAACTAATCATACACACTTTTTGTTTAGAATTTGGCCTCAATAAATTAATACCCTGAGTTTATTAGATAATTAGAAAATAACATAACAACTAACTGTAGTATATACAGTGTTGTCTCTATCAAAATACCACTTCTACGTTAAATAACAGTATGTTTGTGCGAGACTTATAGTTTTACAGAGTTTAAGTCTAAAGGTATGTTTCTTCTCAAGGTATCTCAGTGTCGGTTTCGAAACATGACTAAAGATGGCACCAATAATTAACATAAGATAAGCCATCTACTTGTTTCGCTAGATATTCGAATAAAATAAAACTTCAGCACGTTAAGTATTTAAACGTTACGTTAAGTGTTTAAATGTATAACATTTTAAAATGTCGGTATATATTACAAATTTATTATTTTACATAAAAAAACATTAAAAAAGTTGAATTACTCACGTTTTTAGACTCCTAACGAACTCTAACATAAAGTCTTAAATAAATTTATTGAAAAAAATCCAATACGTGACAGCCCTATAGCCAGTTAAACTGCACTTAATGTCTTGCGCCTTCCCGCCGGATATTAAAACCCCGAATTTAATCACATCGCGCACAATACTAGTTGAAGATTTTTTATATCTCATTACACACCGTGAAATTCCCACGAATTCAATCTTTTTTTTTTATTTTCACAATTAGTTTCATGAAGTAATGTGTTCACGCTGCATAATTTCAACGTCATTCATATTGCTTGAGTTCTATCATTGAATTTTTATAATAGAATGGTTGTGTTATGTGTTGGACCTCTATTCGTCGCACAAGTTATTAGGGGTTGGGAGCTTTTAATTTTGTCTCTTCAATTACTAAGCTCACGAGTTACAAATTGTAAAAGCCAGGCATTTGAATCGTTAATTAGACAGTAAATTACTGCTTATAAGTTTCTAATATAAATTGATGTCACACAATGAATATCTTTTTTTGCATAATCTTAATTTTTGGTCATTTTACTAACAATCTTATTTTTATTTTAATAGGTATTGATGACTTCATTATTATACTTTTAATATATATTTGAATGATAAAAAGTTGTTGTAATCTTCTTCCAAATGTTGATGCAATATTTTATGTTTTTGTCACTCTCTATGGGGAAAATATATATATTCACAATGGTATATTATATATTTAATCAAAACAAATCTTATAACTATATTAACAATACTACGACTACATAAAATTAAAACTATCATTACGAGGAAGCGTACCAAGAATACTGGCAGCATTACCCCGTTGGATAGCAAGGCTGATCCGTTGACCGAAATAGCTGCCAGCGCTTGGGTTTTCAGTAGCCTTATTGAGGCGCGAAGATAGTATTTTGAACATTCTCCGCGCCTCTGGGCCCCACGGGCCAAGTGTCTCGACACCAAACGGCACAAAGATGTATGACTCACTGAGACCAACATATTTGCGACGCTTGCTGTCTTCGGCAGTCGAAGCAGCAGCACCAGCACCAACTGACGTAACATGGACATGAGAAGGAGCCAGAGTGTCGACGCAAGTAGTGTCCCACACCAGCGCCCTTCCCCGTGCCCAAGCCACCAGCGTCATTCCATCAGGACGCTTGCCATCGCGGCGGGTAATACCATTTGGCTCTAAAACAGCTGGTATATTAAGAGCGGCAAATGCCCTGCAGATGACTTCATTAATGCTGACGTGACGACTGATACGGCCTGCCGATTTTAGGCAGGATAACCCGTGGCGTCCAAGAGCATCTACCTGAACGCCACATCTACATTGATGTGGTTCATTCAGTTTTATACCTAGCCGGAGTGATACGCATATTGACAATGTCATATTGTCAAGTAGCGTTCCAATCGGCGCAGAAGGCAAGGCTTGTAACCAAAAGCCCGACTCATTTTGTGTCACGGCCAAAAGACGAGCACGCTCTGTTATGTCAGTAGATGAGATCAATAGATCATCAAAGGCTGACTTACAAAGAAGTGCGTCCCATGCTTTTTGACACTTTAAATCGTCTGGAAAATTTTGAATGTTTGCAATATTTAGCCAAGCATTGTTAGCTTCGTTCAAATACACAATCTCTGAGTTACCTGGTACATGATTTACAATTCTAGTAACCAAAGGCTGCGCACTATGAACTGAAGATAGAAATGCTGGTAAGGCAACGCCCGAAACTTTGCGAGTACCCAAACCACCAAACCGTATCGGTAAAGAGGCTTGAGACCATGCACGATCTGTAAACGCGCAATTCAAAACGGTTTCTAAAATATTTTTAAGTGAAATATCAATCACATCAAGCAAATTTGGAAATTTCCATAACGGGCTAGACCTTAAGAGGTACGTAAATTTTGGAACAAATAAACAAGACCGAATAATAGTTAAGGCCATATGAGAATTAATTTTTAATAATCTGTCCGAAACATTATTAAATTTTTTAATGTGATCGTTTAAGATCGTTGGAATTGAAACAGGAAATAATGGAGCTCCAAGAAGGTCAAGTGAATTCTTATCCAAAACTTTAATATTGGGGGCCAGAACATTAAATTTATTGGTAATATCAACCCGGTCTGAAATTTGGAAATTTTCGCCGATAAAAAGCTCGCATTTTGAAAAATTTAACTCAAGGCCGACTGAGCTAAAACTTTCTATTACAACTTTCAAATCATCTAAAACAGAGTCCACTTCACCACCCAAAGTACCATCATCCAAGTACCAAACATTAAATTTTGATTTTAGTTTTGTTATGGCGGAATGAATGGCAAGGCTAAATATTGCTGGACCAAGAGGGTCGCCTTGCTGACAGCCAACAGAAGACCAAATATTATGATTTTTGAATAATAATTTGGATGGTTTACTATACCATTGCAAAATATAATGATATATTGAAGGAATTGAATTTTTAACTTCTCTCAGCAGAGCTCCCCTATCAACAGAGTTAAAAGCATTTTTCACATCTAATTTTAAAAAGACATCACCAGAGTTCCTCTCCAAAAAAGTTCGCGCAGCGTGGACTGCAGCTTCGCAACCACTTTTGCAGCCGAAACCCAACTGAGTTGGAATGAATTTAGTTGATAGGAAAGGAGAAATATGTTTACAACAAATTTTAGAAACAAGGCGTCGAAATGTGCAGCCCACGGCTATAGGACGAATACCACCATCTTTTTTCTTAAGAGCACATATATTCGCACCATATAAAATTTCGGTAATTTCGGTATTAACTTTTCCAGAAAGCATGAGATTTACTAAGAGAACAATGTCCTCAAGCAACGCTCTACCCGCATCCCCTGTGGAAGGACATACCAGATCTTTCAGATGCTGGGGTGTCAGTCCATCGGGGCCGCCGGCAGAACCAGTCTTAAAGGACATTATTGCTTTTAGTACATCACCATCATTAGCCCGTAGATGATTATCGGAAAAAGATGGTTCCGGAATAACACAATTAGCATCTGGTGATGGGTGTTTACTTTGTAAAGCCAAAAGTGTTTCATTTGAGTCGGGTGCCAGGATATCATTTGAAAAAAGTATAGATGCAGCACCTTTCACGTCACCGTCATTAACTTTCTGTTCTACTTTTCGAAAAATGTTGAATTTGGAATTTTGGTTACTATTTAAAATATTGCCAAAGATATTTGGGTCAGAACAATTTGATTTTATTTTCTGTGTGAGTGAACTGTGCTCATCTTTTTTTGCATGTAAAGTTGAATATGCGAACATGAACAAATGCTCCCAACTATCTTTTGAATTTTGGTTGACTGTAGATCGAATGACTTTGGAGAGTGCAGTTGCAACAGTAATGCGAGCCCCTTTTGGAATTCGCTTTACTACTGGAACCGAATTCTTTAATTTTCCTAATAATTCCGAAAAATTTGTTGTAACATGATATGCGTTATTTGTCGAGGGCAAGGATCTATGATGTATATCCGAAACTAACGCGGAACTGTGCTTTTTACCGGTGTGAATTTTGAAGCCTCTTGCACCTCTAAAATAACGTGTAGGAGAGCATAGGTCACATTTCACAAGATCACTGGCTTGGCTACAAACATTGTTTATGTTTAGATTATTATCACTCATTAATTCACTATTGGTCCATTTAACAGTCACTTCACACACAAGCTCAGCTATTGGTCCTCGAATGACACGAACTGCGCGTTGCTATGTGCAGAAGACAAATCTGAAAACAATAAATACCTTAGCAACTATATTAATTATATATGTATTCACAATTCTATTTAATATATTTAATTTTAAAAAATCAAGTACGAATTTTGCAATTATAAAAAATATACTCAATTCTATAATGAGGCTGAAATACTCAAATTTTGTTGCAATATTTTATGTTATTTTCACTCCCTATCGTGAAAATATATATTCATAATTCTTTTTAAATAAGTAAATTTCTATAGGCAGAAGAAGAAATTATTAAAAAAAATAATCACTAATGTTATATATTACAAAATATATTCAATTATATAATGCTTAAATTAAGGCTAAAATACTGGTTGAAATACTTCAATCAAGTATCTAACATTAAGCCCCACTGTCTAACTTAAACACTACATAATCATCGCGAAAAAAACAGCCACTCAAAAGTAAATAACTTAACATCTGACGCTACGGAAAAAAGCGGAACATTTCGAAAAAGTAGATTTTAAACTGTATTTAAATTTGCATGAGCGGTGTTCGTGATGCAGATGAGTGACGTCACGTGTAGCCACCTACCACCTACCCCGCCACCTAGCTTCGTGCCTAATTGACACCCTCACCACCCAACCGGGTGATTTTTCTTTATTTTGGTTATCTGCGTTTAGTACCTTCATAAATCACGGGAAACTTATATGCATACGATTTTTCTATTAAAAACTAGACGTTGTTCTGTACTTAATAAATGAATGTAGTTAATAACATTTGATAACATCAAGAATTCTTTCGTAAAATATGCTTTAATGAAATTGTTTCACAGCAGAACCGTGCGTTAATCAATTATCTCATAGAAAATATGTCCATACAAAACACATATTAGAAATAAAAATTATTATGGGTCCCAAATCGAAATAAAAACTATCCTATCTCGTAATTTGGACTAAATTGCACACCATGAAGTTATTTCCATTAAAATCCGTTCATTAGTTTAAGAGTTAACTGGGAACAAACATCAGGGCACTGGATTTATATATATTAAGATTTATTACTTTAGAATCATGCCTATCATATGTCTGTGTGTCCTCTCGCCTTCTCACGACTCAAGCACATCTCACCTATAACTATGTATGTAGTTACAAACCTATCTTGGATGACACTGACTCCAAAAATTACAATAATCGAAACTAGAATTAGAATAATTAATAAGATTGTATAAAAATTCGCTATTATTTTTACACTTTTTAGTGCATATTATATCTATTGTTTTGGAATAGTGTTTTTGAAGTCGGTTGTTTTTTGTTAAAATATATTTTGATTTTTTGATTTTTAGTGAATTTGAAGTACACTAAACTACAACTAACTACTAGTAATTTATCTAAATATATGTAGATATACAAAATTTTTCATGCAGCAATGAACGTAAGCGCTTTGCAATTTGATTACAGACAGCTAGAAATTCTGCCACAGATCGCACCCTTACTGTAAGTCGTTGAGCAGTCCCATTGATCATCATATTCGACTACGACAATTACTTGACCATAACTATGTTATGGTAGATGACTTAAATATCCGGATAGCATAAAAAAGAGACGGCTGAGTATCGTTAATTTGCTCCTAAGAATTGAAGAGTTCCGTTACTTTGTCATGGATTTCGTAATCAGAACCCAACCAAACTCTCACGAAACTATCTTTTCAAGTCATTTCCAATAAAAAAAGAATCATCGAAATCGGTTGGCGCGATATTGAATTATTCGTAAATTTATCATCCACGTATATCCATGCTATACGTACGTATAGCAAATTTAAGACTTTTATGGTTTTCTCATGGATGCCATTGTCAGATCTGGACAAAGGGACCACACGGGAAGGACCAGCTTTCAAATTAAAAAAAATAATTATCAAAATCGGTTCACCCAGTCGAATGTTTTGAGGTAACAAACAAAAAAAAACATACCAACGAATTGAGCACCTCCTCCTTTTTTCTGCAAGGTTATAAATTTCTCTGATAAAGTAAAGTTTCGTATATATATATTTTTTATGGAATAGGAGGACAAACGAGCGTACGGGTCACCTG
Source organism: Leptidea juvernica (assembly GCA_949711755.1). Taxonomy (NCBI): domain Eukaryota; kingdom Metazoa; phylum Arthropoda; class Insecta; order Lepidoptera; family Pieridae; genus Leptidea; species Leptidea juvernica. The sequence goes on along the minus strand of CATIXQ010000006.1, from coordinate 8,070,969 downwards.
TTGTTAAGTGATCACCGCCGCCCACAATCTCTTGCAACACCAGACGAATCACAAGAGCGTTGCCGGCCTTTAAGGAAGGTGTACGCGCTTTTTTTGAAGATACCCATGTCGTATCGTCCCGGAAACACCGCACAAGGAAGTTGATTCCACAGCTTCGTAGTACGTGGAAGAAAGCTCCTTGTAAACAGCACTGTGGAGGACCGCCACACATCCAGATGGTGGGGATGATATCCTAACTTGTGGCGTGTCGTGTGAAGGTGGAATTCAGCGGCAGGAATCAGGTTAAACAGATCTTCGGAACACTCCCCGTGATAAATGCGGTAGAAGACACTCAATGAAGCGACGTTTCTACGCAACGCCAAGTGATCCAGCCGTTCACAGAGCACTGGGTCCCCGACAATTCGAGCTGCTCTGCGTTGCACGCGGTCAAATAGATCGAGCTGATACTGGGGTGCGCCAGACCAGAGATGACAGCAATACTCCATGTGTGGCCGGACCTGCGCTTTGTACAGCGCTAGAATGTGCGCCGGCTTGAAGTATTGCCGTGCTCTATTAATGACGCTCAGTTTCTTTGAAGCCAATTTGGCTTTGCCCTCCAGATGGCCACGAAATTAGCAATCGCTCGAGATTTCGAGACCCAGTATTCCGATAAGGCTTTTAGGGAGGTGTTGTCGAAGAGCGGTGATACGACAAATGGGATTTTTTTAGTGGTAAACGCGCAAACTTGAGTCTTCTGGGGGTTAAATTGGATGAGGTTCAATTTACCCCATTCCGCGACCTTCTCAAGAGAGGACTCGATAGAAGACACAAGTGTCTCCCGTCACTGTTCGACGATTTCCCGAGAGAGACCCGCATGGCCCGTGTATACGGCATCACCGGTGCTGTCGTCTGCATAGCAATGAATGTTGTTGGTGTCCAACATATCATTGAAATGCAGAAGAAACAGCGTAGGAAATAGCACACAGCCTTGGGGCACTTCAGCATTCACTGGCTTCGGGTTCGAGCAATGTCCGTCGACAACGACCTGTATTCTGCGCCTAGTGAGGAAGCTGGAGGTCCACTTGCACAAACTCTCGGGAAGCCCAAATGATGGAAGTTTTGAGAGGAGCGCCTTGTGCCATACACGATCAAAGGCCTTCGCTATATCCAAGCTAACTGCCAGGTCTTCCCCCTTGCTTTCAATAGCCGCAGCCCATCTATGTGTTAGGTATACCAGAAGATCACCTGCTGACCGACCATGGCGAAAGCCGTATTGTCGGTCGTTGATCAACTGGTAACCCTCTAGGTATACCAAGAGCTGACGGCTAATTATGCTCTCCATGATTTTGGAGAGCATGGAGGCCAGGATGGCCACCGGTCCTCGACACTAACCTATGCGAAACATAGCGGCACTCGGCCGCTACTTCACGCCGGTATTCTGTCCTCCTTTTTTGAAGTCGGTTAAAAATCCGATTATTAGTTTAAGAGTTAACTGGGAACAAACATCAGGACACTGGATTTATATATTTATATTAAGATTTATTACGTCAGAATTATGCCTACATCAATCGCATTTTTGGAGCAAACTTAAAATTTAAATTTTTATATGTGTAAAATTATCTGAAAAATCAATAAATGGAATTTTAATATAAAAGTATAATATTACCAAAGAGGATGTAGATACTAAGGCAAAAGAGGCGGGACTGCCTAAGTAAATATTGAAATTTAGTTTAGTATGAAACGTGCAGTGATTTGACATAATTAAGTTGGAAATAGTAGTAATTACAGTATGGCGATTGGCAACGAAGTTATAATCCGCCTAAGTTTGAAAGCGAACAGTTGCTTAAGACGTAGTGGATATCGGCTATCTTCTGTCTTCTTGTGTACACTAACTACTCTACTTCCTTCAGAGAAGTGAGTGCGCTAACTGTTAACAAAGTGAAGATGCTGGACATCATAAATAGAGCACGGCAATATTTATAGCCATTACATACATACATACGCTCTACAAAGCGCAGGTCCAGCCACACATGGAGTATTGCTGTTTTCTCTGCCGAGGACCCAATGCTCTGTGAACGGCTGGATCACTTGGCGTTGCATAGACTGATTCCTGCCCTCCAATTCCACCTACGCAAGACACGCCACAAGTAAGCATATCACCCCCACCATCTGGATGTGTGGCGGTCCTCCACAATGTGGTTTTCATAGAACTTTCTTCTTCCACGTACTACATTTTACTTCACTGTATAGACACACCGAATACCTCAGTCATATGTGTAGTTGTTTTCCTATCAATACTCTGAATGGCTACCGTTCTAAATAGAAGTTGTGTTGGAATCAATAGTAATACGCTGTTTAGTTAAGGTTAGTATAAGCCAAGCCGTATTATTTGTCAACGCGGCCGGCTCAGAGCAACGCAATCTTAGAATCAATTTTCATTTATTCGCAGATTATCCGTAATAGACTAAAGTACAAGACCTGTGAATATGTAGACAGACTAAATTTATTGAAGTAGATGTTACTTTGCGGAAATTCATAATTATTCACAAATCCATCCTCGGGCCAAAGTTTGGCGAGTCAAAATCTCCTGAGGATGCTTCGTGTCGAGGCGGTATTGGCGGAGTTAACACTAAAGAAGGCTCAAAACAAAAAAAAATAAACAATAAAGATTTACAGATGTAAAATAACTAAACTTTAGTGTTGTATAGGATGTTATTTTATTGCTTGGAATAAAGGTTAAGTCACCGCGAATTGGACTTCAAATTTAAACTTTTTGAAAAATGTAACAGAAAAAGCTTAAGCTGTTATTAGTAAGTATTTTGAGTGAATTCTAAACAAGCAAATTAACTTCGACTTCCGGATTGATTATTCGATATAAGCTTTAACTTTAAAACAATTCCAAATCTTCTTCTTTGCAATGCATCTTTGTACAATGATGAAGCTGTAAGTATTGATCAAAAATGAGTTTCTTGCCACTTCTTCTCAATGATAAATATATAGCTTTAACTTTCATAAGTGTAATCTTTCATTTGCAATATGCAATATTAATTTTAGAAATCATATTACTTTAAAAAAATCTATCTAGTCCACCCCATTTGTCATATTTTGTTCATCGTTTACAAACCTACTAAGTTGATTCAAAAAAAAAAATCAACATATAATGCGCAATTAAATAAATTACAACGTAATCCGTTGTAAAGTTCTTAGATCTATGGTAGGGTATGGGGCACCCCGCCAAATGCTTGGTCGGCCGGCCAAAATCTTTACAAATGTACGGCGTTATCGTGTCGCCCGATTGACCGTTCCTTCGGCCGCACATTTCTCAGCCTGAAAAATAACGGATTTATTTAATTTTATGGCCTCGCCGCGTGCTGAATGGACGATTGGTCTTAGTTGATGCAGGGGTTACCTTATGTTCACTATTCTATTACCTACTTATATATCTGATTGTCATTATATTTTTTTATTAAATGGACTATTTATTTCAATAAAAATTTAACAAAAAATAGACAAATAGGTTTATTTACAATAATACACACAAATATAAAAATTAGAACTACGAACTAGGAACTGAATGTAGTGATTACTTACAAATAAACACAGCATGCACAGAAATTATTTATTTAAAGTATTATACAAAATAAATTAAGAATTAAACAGTTTCTTTAATTGATAAATGAGTAGGTTATATAGCTATACACAGTAACATTAATTTACCAATTATAACATTAGTAAAGATTACCAATGTTGGTGCAAATGGTCTTGCGGAATTTGGCTAGGGGAACAGCAAATATGTCAGTATCAGCTGCGCTATATCTATTATCAACTTAATACTTATTACAATAAAAGTAAATATCAGTTAGCGATCGTAAGATATGGTGCTTATGAATCTGGCAACGTTACCTTTATGGATGGCCAAACATATTCTCTGACAGAGGTACGTGTCAGGTTTCGGGTCATCTGTCAAAACTGTCAAGCTCTTGGACAACTATCTCCAACCCAAACGGAATAAATGTTTCCAACATCAAGGGATCCATATTAGCCCCGCTTTTTAAATTTAAAAATAAAAGGCATAAAGGCATTTATTTTCTTTTTGATGTCCTTCAAACACTACCACCGCTTCGGATACAAATGGCGCTCTGAGTGAAAAGAAGAGGGGCAGGAAACTCTCCCAGCATTCTTTTGTATACTGTATTGTACTGTCATTATTGCTATGTTATTGCTATAAAATAATCATAATCTAGTCCCAGGCTGTCCGATCACTTAGATATTCAGCTGTGGAGTAGTAGGATTTACGACAGAGCCACTTTTAATCATTGCTGGATAAAGGCCTCCCCCAAAGATTTCCTCGACGATGTGTATGTGGTGTCGCACTAGAATAGCACCACCCCATCTCCTCCAGTGGGTGTCGTAAGAGGCGACTAAGGGATACAAACAACGGAGGATGAGTAGCAGCATCTTTCGTAAGAACACACCATCTACGGCACAGAACAGGTTAATGAGATTAGAATGGCCTTGTGGGCGGGGCAGGCGCGCCGAGAATATGATCGACGGATCATATGTCACCGAAATAAGCTTCACCAGCTGACAATCGCTCTCTTACTGTAATAACGTACGAAACTCCGCGAAAACGATGAATTGTGCCGTCTTGCACTATAAGAACGTGTCAAAAATGAAGAGCAATTTACAGATGCGTTAGTTAATCCGTATGTGTGCGAATAATTGTGTTTATTTGACTAGGGCGTGTAGTAATAACATCGAGTGGTGACAGTGGTTCCCATACAAATAACGCGTGATGGCCATTCTAATGTCTTTTACCTGTTCAGTGATCTACTGCGATCGCCAACCCACCCGCCAAACATGATAGACTTTTAATAAAACAATTCAATTTTTAATTTGAAACTTCAAAAATCCGAATGACTGTCAATATTGTTATTTTTATGGTGCCTCCGTGCTTAATACGGGCACATTTTTATTTCCCTATAATTTAGAAATTCACTGAGACAAAATCGCAGGCAGAAGCTAATCCAGCATAAAATTGCAATAATATCAATCTTACAATATGGAACTATGTCAAGTCGCATTTAGTTTTATCGCTAGTACACGTTACATAATTAATATAATTTTATGTAACCCAATACCAAAGTCAATTACCTTAAATATTATGTTTCAGTTTATTTAATTTTATCGGTCAGTTAGCTATAGTCCTGTTAACCCGACGGGTGTTAACCGCGACGCCAATCATCGGATAGCCGGTCGATCTTATCCCAGTATATTCAGTTCTCAAGTTGGATGCAGGCTAGATTATGGGTACCACAACGGCACCTATTTGCAGCAGCAGTCGTGAAGCATTACTGCTTCACGGCATAAATAGACGGCTATCATTAGACAAACTATCGCAGAGGCTATGGCAGAGGCAATGGCACAGGGATGCAGCCATCGTCAAAAGATTTGCAAAAGTGTTCCGATAAGCTGTTTCACCTGATTCCTGCGGCAGACTTACACCTTCGCATGACACGCCACAAATTAGGATATCATTCCCACCATCTGGATGGACCTCCACAGTGCGGTTTTCAAACGTACTACAAAGCTGTGGAATGAGCTTCCTTGTGCGCTGTTTCCGGGACAATACGACATGGGTACCTTCAGAAAAAGGGCGTTCACCTTCCTTAAAGGCCGGCAACGCTCCTGTGATTCCTCTGTTGTTGTCTGACCCTGTGTTGTACGCCTGATTGTCCTCCTCTTTCAATAAAAAAAATTCATTCCGGAAACTTTAATTGCAAAATTTTAACTACTTTTTTTTATCTTTCTCATAGATGTTGTATAAAACACTATTATAGTATTTCTCAGGACGATTCCGATTTCAAAGAAGGTAAGAAGTACGAGTAGATTAGAATATTTGAATATAAAAAAAAAACAAAATGATATTGAAAGTTTTACCTCGATGTTTGTTAGTTAATTGTGGATCAGTAATCAGTCAACATCATATCCTGTTCTCCCCGTGTTTACTTTTCCCATGCCATGCCTCGGTAGGGTTCAGATCTCATTATTTTAATCCCCGTAGATAATTTTATACCGATTTGTCACGTTCGAGCGAATTTGGTTTGCACGAATTCAGAAGTAACCGTTACAATTATTATTCGAGTTTAATTTAGAATAATTCTAATTTGGAACACTTTTCAAAATAATAGAGTTAGTTAATTGGTTTCTGGTTGTTTTTGTTCGACTTAGTTTTTACTGCTTTTGACTAATGAAACAATCTCTTATTTGGTGTATTACAAATTAAACAGATTTTTTTTTGGATAAATAAAATTGAATAAGTTATTTATACACCTTAACCTTATATAATTTATACGTCTATAATATATATATATATATTATATATAGATAGACTATGACAGCTGTTATTTTGAACAATTCACGCACACTAACACAAAGTGTCATACAAATCGCGCGTGTAAGACGTAGCTTGCATTGTACACTAAACAAATATTCCTGGCCTGTTTTTATCGGTTGTCTAACAGCGAATCTATCTAGACGTATAAATTATCTAAGACCTTAACCTGTAAGTTGCCGTTATATAATAATAGCTATAATCAATACTTAAATAACTGGCACAGAATGTTAACTCTCAGATCATATTCAAATTATTGTTACATACTATGCTAGCTCGAATAAAATGATTTGCGAAGCGGCACTTTTATTTTTCTTTACGGTTTGATAAATTGGGTCCTCTTCAGAAGATAAGACGATAAAACCACTACCAGTGGGAGGCTCCCCTGCACAGGATGCCGGCTAGATTATGGGTACCACCACGGCGCCTATTTCTGCCGTGAAGCAGTAATGTATTTCGGTCTGAAGGGCGCTGTAGCTAGTGAAATTACTGGGCAAATGAGACTCGACAACTTATGTCTCAAGGTGACGAGCGCAGTTGTAGTGCCGCTCAGAATTTTTTGATTTTTCGAGAATCCTGAGCGGCACTGCATTGTAATGGGCAGGGCGTATCAAATACCATCAGCTGAACCTCCTGCTCGTCTCGTCCCTTATTTTCATAAAGAAACTGATGTCGCTTCTTAGTTCAAGTGTTGTTGCAATATGTTATGTTATTGTCACTCCCTATGGTAAATAAATATATTTCTATTTCTATTTATTAAAGATTTTCATTTAAATATTACTCAAATAGTGTAAAACAACAAATTTATTACTATAAAATAATTAGTAAAACCAAGTATTTCTGTTTTGTCGCTCGATTCTTCTAACAAAAAACGGATCAATTCGAGAGTTACTTTTTGTTTATATCGCAATCAGAAATTAGTTTTATTCGGCGATTAAGGTGACCGTATTATCACCTTAAGGCTATTTCTGTTCGAATTATTGCTGACCTTATTTTTTAAAACACTTTGTGTTTTATAAACTTGATTATCAATCCTAAAAAACTTATAAATAGCAAAAAATCTGTGCTGTTGTTAAAACGAGCATTTGAGGTATAATTTCGAAAGAGCGAAATTTATTCAACGAATTAAAATCAGTTTAATTTTCACTTGGGCGGAATGTTATTAAAACAAGTGGAGTAAACAAAATTTAAATAAGTTAAACTTGGCAACACAGACTGCTTTACATGCCATCGTTTGGATATTACGTTCTCCCTGAGCGATCTACATTAAGACTAATTATTTGTATCGCGGTGAAAAGCATCAGCTGTTGCATCTTTGTAACTTTGCATGAAATAGAAAAGTAAACTCTACGAGACTCATATAATCTATATTATTATATAAATATGTTCGCTTGTCTGTAATTTCTTTTTGTGTGTCATAAATGAAAGTTTTACGACTAAATGACGACCTATATAGCCCAGTGGTTAGTGACTCTGCCTACTGCGCTAGAGGTCCCGGGTTCGAATCTTTATATGATGAATATAATATTAATAATAATAATATTGACACACTTTTAACACAAATTATCTTGACCCAAGTTAAGCATATATAGCCTGTGTTATGGGTTACAAGACAATGATATATTGATTACAATATACTTACTTAAACATACATAAATTCATATAAACATACATAAATACATTTAAACATCCATGACTCGGAAACAAACAACCATATTCATCATATAAATGCTTGCACCTACCGGGATTCGAACCCGGGACCTCTAGCTTAGTAGGTAGGATCGCTAACCACTGGGCTATACAGAATATAGATGATGTTTTTGAGTCATGGATGTTTATATGTATTTATGTACGTTTAAGTAAGTATATTGTATTCAATATACGTTGTCTTGTTCCCATAGTACAGGCTATGTCTAGTTTAGGGCAAGGTAATTTGTCTGTCTGTCTACTTTTGATAACTCAAGAACGGCTTGTAGGATCTTGATGTAAATAGGCGTGTAGTAAGATCATGTGTGAGCCTAATAGATAGTATATATAATTACGATACCTAACTATATTCTGCAAGCGACTATGTGCGCACGCGCATCTTTAGGAAATCAGTAAAATTTGGTTATAATAATATAGGGTTTTATTTATACCAAAATTCCATTTATGAATGCAAGAGGTCGCGTGTTCGAGTACCGTATTGTTCATAAATTTTGTTTTAAAATTTTTTTCAAATTCAAATTCAAATATTTTTATTCAAAATAGGATGTGAAATCACTTATTGAAAGTCAAAAAACTACCACCCATTCCAAAATGAATGCCTCAGGCCTGAGAAGAATGGGCGCAACAAACTCAGCGGGTTTTTTTTTTCAAGAAAAATATGTTTTACAATTAAAGTAACATTTACAAAATAACATTGTACAATTAAACTTATTATTTAATAGCCTGAGGGCGGTCGCTCCATTACCAATCTGTGGTATCATTAAGAAAGTCATTTATGTTATAGTAACCTTTACCACACAAACGTTTTTTAACAATTCTTTTGAATAACGTAATACTTTTGCTTTGAACGTTTTCTGGGATCCTGTTGCAAAAGCATATACATCGCCCCACAATTTTATTGTGTAATTAATCCGAGAAGTGAGGGTTACTACTTTGAAAACTAACAAAATGTTTAAAATATTTTTAATTAGAGTCTAGAAAGAAGGCTTTTAAATGTGCAAGCTAATGTCACGTGATACGCAGGTTCGCGTTCGCGTGAGAGCGTCCTAAGCTGTCATTAACACACTTTGTAAACTGACGAAAGGTTTAAGCTCCGTTTAATTTATGTAAAATTCGAATACGTTTTCTTAGCGACGACTTTATAAAAGCGTCAACGAATTTCGCGGATTATACAAATTGTTCATTTACGCTTATTACAATTACTAATTAAATAAAAATATTTGCAGTGGCTTTTCACTAAATTCTACTAATTAAAAGATATTCTTGAGGATAAAACAGTAAATAATAAAAATTAACTTCGACTGAACTCAATATCATTGTGAAGCTAAGAAAATAAAATAAAATAGCCTTTATTGCTGCTTTTCCTTACAATTATTAGTATATACATGTATACTTTCTAAACACTTAATTGATTTAATCTATTCTATTATTTGAACTATCGGCAACTGGATGTTTGTGTAGGAGAGCTTGTCTGTCGACAAAGGCCTCCTCTAAAGATTTCTACGTATTCCTGTCTCTCGCTAAACGGGTCCATATCGGACCAGCCACTTTCTTGAAGTCATCTTCCCATCTTTTGCTTTGTCTGCCTCTATTTCTTTTGCCATCTCTTGGGTACCATTCTGTTATTAACTTAGTCCATTTTTCTTTACTATCTCGTAACATATGTCCCGTCCAACGCCATTTAAGCTGTCTGTATGCAGTGTGTTTTATTACCACACTGCATTGTGAAGCTTATGACATTATATTATAAATCAAAATGAATAAGCCTATGAATTAAAAACTATTGTATGATTGACGATAGTTCAAGTTTGCTTGCGATGTATATCTTTATTAGTATTGTATATTATAATTGTTACAGAAATAAAAACGTGAACTGACTTTTGTATTCCACTGTAAGTTTGCATGCCATGCCTTATGGGTTAGGATAAGAGCACCTGTTAATTATAAACCAACAACACCTTATTATAACCTTATCTTGCAAATAAAGATGATTTGATTTGATTTGAAAAAAATATATAACTTTGTTGAATTTCATTACATTATTTTAATTAAAATAAAATTTTAATACGAATGATGAAAATTAATGTTATTTCTTTATTGAAGTTCTTTTGGTGCGTTAGGAAAAAAAAATAAAGTGATTTTTTACGATGCGCGCGCACACCGTCACGCAAATTCGACACCATGACGACAACTAAACCATTTGTATTACTTCAGCTACCAAGCATCTTGAAAGTTATATGTCTACTGAACCACAACCAATGGACGAGAATTAAATAAATTCAATTTATATACAAGTTTTAAAATAAAATTAATTAAATGATATAATTACACGCTATTTTACTAAATTATGCGGTAGAATAATATTTTCATAACCTCTACTTACTGTATTTAATAAGTTTTTTATTACAATATTGTTTTTTCTACAAACGTAAAATAGCTCAAGGAATAAAATTTTCTAAGGATTTTTGTTTTATTACGACAAAGAACAATAACTTCTTGTGTGCGTACAAAAGTACACACACTCTTTTTCTTATTAAATCAAATCAAATCAAATCAAAATTACTCTATTCATGTAGGCCATGGAAATGACACTTATGAATGTCATAAAATTGTTTCACTAAACTTTCTCTCTAAGAAGAATAACTTCTTGCGTGCGTACTTTTTTTCTGTTGTTTCACTTTGTTTACAATAAGTCCATGACCGTGATAATATAAGATACTTGATTCATCATTATCAGCCAGAAGACGTCCACTGCAGGACAAAGGCCTCCTTCAAAGATTTTCACGGCGATCGGTCCTGCGCTGTCCTCATCCAACGTATTCCGGCGATTTTGACCAGATCGTCGGTCCATCTACCAACATTGCGTCTTCCGGTACGTGGTCGCCATTCGAGGACTTTACTGCCCCAACAGCCATCTGTCCGTCGAACTATGTGCCTTGCCCTATATATATAATTCTTGTGTGCGTGTGTATGTCACTGAACTCCTCCTAGACGGCTGGACCGATTCTAATGAAACTTTCTGTGTGTATTTAGGTGGATTCGAGAATGGTTTAGATTCACAATTGAACTACCTCCTAAACGGCTGGACCGATTTTGATGATATTTTTGTGTGTTCCAGTGAATTTGAGATTGGTGTGTGTCTTCAGGTGGATTCGAAAATGGGTTAGATTCACAATTAAACTACCTCCTAAACGGCTGAACTGATTTTGATGACTTTTTTGTTTGTTTCAGTGAATTTGAGATTGGTTTAGATTCTCAATTCCACCCATATAATATAATTCTCCTGCTCATGTGTATGTTAGTGAACTGCTCCTAACGGCTGGACCGATTTTTCAAATTTAAAACATGTGTACAGGACAACGTCTGTTGGGTCCACTAGTTCTTTATAAATATCAAAAAATAGATTTAAAAGTGCAGACGTTTCACGGTTATTGCATCTCGAAGAGGAACCTAAAATCCGTAACGCAAAGTTAGAAAGTTGGTAACTATGCACAGACAGCATCGTTTTCGTGATTGTTCAGCATAAGGCTTCATTATTTAAAGAAATACTCAAACGCTTCGACTTACTAAAGTAAATTAATAAAAAAAAAGTTAATAAAACACAAAAAAATCGATCCATGGTGAGATTCTAAGGTGTGTGTTTATTCGGATTTTTTATTAATTATCTTAACGTCTCCTCAATTGTCTTTTATATATATCGATAACCTGCTCAACCCCTTAAACCTCAACTGTAAAGTAGATCCTGTAGATCAAGCCACAACCTGAGAGTTGAACGAAGCATACAAGATTTTATGACGATACGTCACTCGAACGGTTAGCTCAGTTGGCAGAGCACTGGCACGGCACGCCAGAGGTCGTGGGTTTGAGTCCCGCATCGTTCATAAAATTTTGTTTTCAAATTTTATTTCTGTATTAATCCTAGAAGTGAGGATTTTTTTAAATATAACAATTTGTTTAAATTGAATTGTATAAATTTTGTTAATATATTCTATGATCATTTATACGTCTAGATAGACTATGACGGTTGTGAAAAATTATGGTTAGAACTAACCTTCATTTTGAGAAATTTACACACACTCACACAAACTATCATACATATCGCGAGTGTAAGACGTAGCTTGTCACGCACACTAAACTAATATTCCTGGCATGTTTTTATCGGTTGTCTAACAGCAAGAGACTCTATCTAGACGCATAAATTATCTAAGAATAAATTATATTGTATTTATCATGAAAACTCTAGGTTTGTCTATGCTTTTGTTTTTTTTTTTTTATTAATTTGAAATACACACGCGAATTCCCTTAATCAAAGAATATAAAACGATACTCCTTGAGCGTTTTCGAAGACAAATCGTGAAGTTAATCCCCGCGGTCGACGCCTCCATCAGTTTCCGACACAATGCTCGACCACAATGGGCCAAACGTCTCACAATGCTGCCATTTACCCCTACAATACAGCCGACGGTCAGCCGTCGATCCCGCAGAGGAAAAACTCGAGGAAACAACCAGATAAGAGTGATTAATTGGTTTAAGTCGAATTCAATGAAAGCGGACGGCCCTGTTGAGCCAATTTTTCACAGAGGGATAAGCTTATTAACTTACCCTTTTAAACTTGACTTTTTTCTTTTGCAGTTTTTAATGCAATATTTATACATTGTGATATTTATACATGGATGATGATTAGCGATTTAAGCGCATCGGATTTTTTTTTAAATCTCTGACTTCGAAGTAAAGGAAACGCTGATAATAGTCTAACAACTGCTGTTTGCAGTCTTTGAATTCAATTTGGAGTTAAAAGATTTAAATAAAACACTTTTAAAAGATTAAAACGCGTGTAATTGTAACGGTTTTACATTAGATGTTTGCGTAAAAGTTACATCTTTATTTTAGTTAAACCGACGTTTCAAGACCTTCCCCTGCCAAAGTCCCCTGAAAACGAAATCTGGTTAACTAAAATAAAAATGTAACTTTAACGCAAACATCTAATGTAAAAACAGTTACAATTACACGCGTTTTAATCCTTTAAAAGTGTTTTATTCAAATGTGTTAAGTTTAATTTTTAATTATTTATAATTAACAAATGTTTTAATAAATAAAATAATTAAATAAATTTAAACACTCGCGTTAATCAAAGAAAATACTATGAGTTAAATGAATAAACACTTATTTATATCTCTTTATAATTAAGTAGCTGATACTCGCGATTTCGTCCGCGTACACACATAACGGAACACGTAATATAACTTAACACGTAATAACTTTATATTAAATGAACGTATGATAAGGTCTGAGGAATAAAACTCTGAAATATAATCTAAAATATTTAATTGAAATCTGTCCAGTAGATTTTCCTTGATGCGTGCAGAAATGAAAACCTCTATCATTTTATCTATATAGATTTTGATTAAAATTGAAACATATTTTTTAATGTTATACTCTGTTATGTGAAACTTGAAAGCAAAAACTGAAAGCAAATAATATATTGTACGGTATTTGATGCTCATGTCTGCTGCATAGGAAAGTCAGCAACAGATATGCAAACCTTTAATATTAATAAAATACTTGTATTTTTGTATGTGCTACCTATTGATTTGTTTGACGTCGGTGCCAAGCCAAATCTAATAGCAGGTACCTACACCCGCCACGCGTGATTTAAGCGGGAGAGCTTCCTCAAGATTCTAGACGAAGCTATACCGCTTGGGTTGTTTTGTTCTAGAGTTAGAACAAAATATCCCATGGCAGGCGTCGTTGATAGTTACAGTAAGTAAGCTGTTTATAATATTAAGTTTTATTTTGTTTAAGGTTTGGTACCGACTTACACCCTATCACTAGGTTTGCATAAGAGGTGTATTAAATTAAATCTTTATTAAGTTATTTTAATCTTTTTAGTTTTTAAGGTCGGTTTTTTTAACTTAATTAAATATAACTATCTACTGTCAAAAGCGTCTCTTATTTCATATTTGGAATAGACAGTCTAATCTTTATAATAAAAGTCTTCAGCCTTTTGCAGTAAAAATACTTCCTCTATTATACTTATAAAATGGTAACTTTAAATACTTTAAAATGAAGTGCCAATTTCAAAATTTATACCATAAAAAGACGATAACAGTGATTGCTAATACTCTCGTTAGAAAACGTACATGTTTCTTGTTGCGAACTTACACGGCAATAATTAAACGAACGTATAAGAAATAAATGTGTCAATGTGAGCTGTCGTGCCCCCAGAGTGGGTTGGCGACTATCTAGTGATGGACTGATGTCGCTATCGATATTTCTTCAAATATTCAACAATCGAGATAATAATTTTTAACACCTTTTTATCACCCTAGGTCTGTGAGGAACACATGTTAAATTCTCATAATCATGTCCTTTCAATTCCAATCTATTTAAAAATTTGAAGGACGAAGATGACGATAATATTTTGTTTAATTTGCAATTTATTGCAAGAACCATAATTATCACACTTTCAGAAAGAATATATTGTGAAAACGATTTAACATTCATCTTAATTATCATTAAAACAAAATTAAACACAAAAGCCTTACATTATAGTTAAGCAAATATAATTGCATATGCAAATGAAAACCAATCAAAGCCGCTCATTAAAAGTGATTTCCACTTAATGTTATCTTTTATAGACACAAAAATATTGTGTTTACTACTACATTTTTCTAACATTAAACATTAAAAGATTATTAAGCGCAATATATTAATTAATTACAGAACAAAATTAGAGCATGTCATCAATTATTTTGCTATTCAACTGTATTGCTGTTATATTTATCTTTCAAAACTGGTTCTGTGTGATTTTATTTGCATTAGGAAATATTGAAATAGATATATTAATAATTTATAATAGTAACAATATCAAGCACAATATAATATTGGTAACTATTTATACAAAAGAAGATAAAAGAGCTTATAGGTCATTTGTCGGTAGGTGGTCACACACGGTAGGTATCACAAAAATATTGAAGGCTTTGGTGTGTCTAAATGTGAACAATTATGTATTATTTTGAGTGCAAAGGGTACCTATGGACTAAAATAATATATAATTACCCCATAATATCACTACCGATATTTCGAACCAGGTACATCATATGCTGTTTTAAGTAGCAAAATGAATTTAATGTTAAATGGACATACTAATACATCATTAGTATCAAGTGTGTAATGTAAAGAGTTCTCTGCCACTTCAGTTCTGTAATAACATATACATAATATTCAGTCGTTTATACCACATGTTACAAATCGTTAGTAAAGTTAAAAATATTATATACTAAAATATTTGTATCGATATGTACCTACGCACATCACTATTGATGGGGTTGTGCGTTGAATGGATCACAAATTGATACAGAAACGAAAGCATTTCCCTTCGATTTATTTAGCGATTTGGAAATTCATGTCACATTTATGTAAATATTGATGACAAATTTATATTTCATTGTTTGCTCATTTTTTTGCAAATATACCACTGAACGTTAATCATCGAGATTTATTATTTGTTTTTTGTATTTTTTCAACTTTTTATCATATTTGATTTTTTTTTTATTACAGCTGTGTATTTTGCAAATTATATTAAATTAATTCCATATACTTTAAATCAATTAACTCTGATCAATTTGCTCCAAGAAGGGTTAGAATATAAATCAAAAACGTAGAATCTGCACTTGACAATATTGGATGTAGGTATAATGCACCTCCAAATTTGGGTCTTGGAAACACTCCATTTTTAATTAAGCAAAAAATATTATTCTTTCTACATTGGGACTTCTACCATTGGGAGGCTCCTTTGCACAGGATGCCGGCTAGATTATGGGTACCACAACGGCGCCTATTTCTGCAGTAATGTATAAGCATTACTGTATTTCGGTCTGAAGGGCGCCGTAGCTAGTGAAATTACTGGGCCAATGAGACTTAACCTCTTATGTCTCAAGGGGTCTGTTTTTTGGGGTTTTTCAGTTATCCTGAGTGGCACTGCATTGTAATGGGCAGGGCGTATCTATTACCTTGAAAAAAAATTTGATTATTTTAGTCATGTACAATACACTTATATCCTACTTATAATTAGCCGGCAACGCTCATGTGATTTCTATGGTGTTTTAAGATAATGGGGCGGATTTATCAAATGTTAATATAGTGTTTTCTTTTTTGACCGAGTGTTACACATTTAAATAATCCACTTTTTACTTTGTTTTAACATTAAATATTGTCGGGGGTTTTCAGGGGGACTGGAGACACCCCTGTCTCCAGTCCCCCTGAAAACAAGATCTTTAAAAGGTCTTGAAACGTCGGGATAACTAAAATAATAATTTCTTTCTTTATTTTGTGAAAATAAGGGACGAGACGAACAGGACGTTCAGCTGATGGTAATTGATACGCCCTACCTATTACAATGCAGTGCCGCTCAGGATTCTTGAAAAACCGAAAAATTCTGAGCAACACCACAATTGCGCTCGTCACCTTGAGACATAAGATGTTAATTCTCATATGCCCAGTAATTTCACTAGCTACGGCGCCCTCCAGATCGAAACACAGTAATGTTTACATATTACTGCTTCACGGCAGAAATAGGCGCCGTTGTGGTACCCATAATCTAGCCGGCTTCCTGTGCAAAGGAGGTAATAAAAATTTAACTTTTAAACAAAATCTTACGTAAAAACACAGTTACAATTACACGGATTTTAATCCTTTAAAAATGTTATATTTAAACGTAAATATATCAGTTATATTCGTAAAACTATAACTATTTTCTCAAATAGGTACCGGTTATATCCAATTTTTTGCTATATTGTTTATTATAAATCCAGGTTATTGCAATTAAAATCCTTTCTGGAATGAATTCATTCAACTCCATCACAATATGCACTTGGAATACCAGTCCAACCTTAGAATTATGAATTAAAAATGATTACGGCGTAGTGAAGTATAAATCATTCTGCCTTGTCACCCCTCCTCGGTAACTTAATTGATTTAATACAGGACTGCTTGTGTGAAGACGGATAACAACTTGGACAAAGGGGTTATCCATTACTTGTACTTATTCAAGTATTCCATTTCTTGTACTTATTGTGAACGTATTATGTAGTACGCATGACTAATTGTTATTTTGAATAGGTGCTATTGTAGTTTATAACTTTTAATATTTCAAAGGTTTATTGAAAAATATTTTAGCTGTGAGCTTGTTACACGTCTTTGCATAACTAGAATCAGTGTGAAGTCAAAAATAAGCACCAATAAAGATTGAAAGACATACATATTTTCAAAAAGTGAGATCGTAAGTAGCTGCATATCTTTAAACCATAGTTTCTCAACCTTATTTTGCTCACGGTCCACTTTGAGAATATGTTTTTTTCTAGAGTATTTTCGTGTATTTTTTTGCCTTTTTAGACTATATTTTTTAATCTACCCGCGCCCCATCTGCGCCATTTCAATGCCCCTTTATTTTCTCTGGGTCTTTTACTGCCCCCCCGAAAGTCTCAAACGCCCACAAGGGGGCGTTATCGCCCACGTTGAGAACCTATGCCTTAAACTGTGTCGGTGTGTCTGTGTCACCATAAATACAATTTGAGGCTATATTAGTAGAATTAAGGGTCTTCACACAGAGCAGCTATAATATAAAGATGTAGAATTATAGCACGATATATCTCATTACATCTTTCCATAGAAATCAACAGAAGACCACACACGACAGCTATAATGTACATTTTCACAAATTCAAATATTTATATTCAAAATCACTTATTGAATGTCAAAAACTACCACCCATTCAACATAGACTGCCTCAGACCTGAGAAGAACGGGCGCTAGATACTCAGCGGGCTTTTTTATATAAATATGTAATATCGTACAATAATTATTTATAATTAAAGAGCTTGAGGGTGTTCGCTTCATTCCCAGTCTGTGGTATCATTAACTGTGGTCGTCATTTTGACGACCTGTATAGCCGAGTGGTTAGCGATCCTACCTACTAAGCTAGAGGTCCCGGATTCGAATCCCGTAAGGTGCAATCATTTATAAGATGAATATGGATATTTGTTTCCAAGTCATGGATGTTTATATGTATTTATGTATCTTTAAGTAAGTATATTGTATTAAATATATCGTTGTCTTGCAACCCATAACACAGGCTATATATGTCTAATTTGGGACAGAATAATTTGTGTCAAAAGTGTTTCAATATTATTATTATTAAGAAAATCGTTTATGCTATAGTAACCTTTCCCACACAAACGTTTTTTAACAATTCTTTTAAATTTCGTAACACATTTGTTTTATACATTTTTTGGGATCATATTGTAGAAGCATACACATCGCCCAATCGATATAATCATCTTTAAAAATCTCAATACAAAGTCGGGTCGGATACCAATGTAATAAAGGGAAAGATTCTTTATGTTACCTGTTGTGTGTGTGATACATTAAGCTAATTTAAACCTATACATCCCGGAATGTAATATACAATATAGCTGCCGTGTGTGAAGCCCTTAATTACTATTTTATAATGAATCTAGCATTGACTGCTCTGAGAAGAATCGGGAAACTCTGCTAAAATGAAAGATTTAATGAGCGGACCTTTTCGATCGAATGCATGACACCGGAGTAGTTAAAATAAGTTCAAGTAGATTCTTAAACAAATATTCTTGGAGGTATTACAGGTTTTTAATATCTGATAAGGGAATCGAGACTGTCATAAAAATGACCGACGGTTCCATACTCACTTTGTGTATAGCAATTAATTATATTAATCATCGCAATTCTGTTTTCTTTAACATTTCTTTCCATTAAAGGCATTTATTTTCTCAAAATTGATTCCTTTAGCATTCTTTTTGATGTCATTTCTAATAAATACTAGATACTACTGCCGCTTTGGAAACAAATGGCACTCTGAGAGAGAAGAAGCGGCGCAAGAAACTCTCCCAGCATTCTTTTTTTGCGCTCTTTTCAATAAAAATATACAATATTGTACAGTCATTTCTATCGCTATAAAATAATCACAATCTAGTCCCAGGCTGTCCGATCATTTAGATATTCAGCAGTGGAGTAATAGGATTTACGGCAGAGCCATTTTTTTTTATAAAACATTTAAATTTATTTATAGATAATGCCTGAACAGTGGCTGGGACTTTATTATAGAAGTGTATACATTTACCCTTAAAGCTATTATGTATGTTATGAAGCCTACTAGAATTAGTTACAAGCAATCCCTTATTTCTAGTGTTATAATAATGAAAATCACTGTTAAGAGCAAAAAGAAAAAAGAGGTATTATGGCATATTGTAATTTTATATCAATCTCAAAACAAATATAGGAAATGGCGTGCAATTATCGATGTTTCTAAATGTGAATTGAATAAAATAAAAAAAAAAGTTTTAAATTGTAACAATATGACATATGTTAGTATTCAAATATACAATATGTCAAAAAATCAGCTGTCTAACTATTGCGGTATATCGCGTTGACAGACGGAATGACAAATGGACGAACAGATGGACAAAGAGCGCTGTTAGTAACCCTAAAGTAACTGTATATCCGGTTAAATTAAGGATATATCCGCTACATTCATATAGTTGGCAATGAGACACTAAATTAAATAGAATAACAAAATACCTATTACCATATAAGCAAGGTAGTGTAAACAAGAAAGTAAGCGTTTTTCTATGAAAGTAAGGGACGAGACGAGCAGGAAGTTCATCTGATGGCAATTGATGCGGCCTGCTCATTACAATGCAGTGCCGCTCAAGATTATTGAAAAACCCAAAAGTCTGAGCGGCACTACAACTGCGCTCGTCACCTTGAGACATAAGACGTCAAGTCTCATTTGCCCAGTAATTTCACTAGCTACGACGCCCTTTTTCACCGAAATACAGTAATGCTTACATATTACTGTTTCACGGCAGAAATAGGCGCTGTTGTGGTACCCATAATCTAGCCGTCATCTGGTGCAAAGGAGCCTCCCACTGGCGTGTATAATATATTGAATTATGAGTGCAGTAGCGATGTATTAGGATACAATTATGAGCAAATGTCATGTAATTATTTTACGAAACAAGCCCAACCATCATCATCATCATATCAGCCGGAAGTCGTCCACTTTTGGATAAAGGCCTCATCCAACGTATACCGGCGATCTTGACCAGATCATCGGTCCATCTTACCAGAAGACTTAATGTTGGTAAACCCCCCACAACCCTACACAGAACCGTCTTATTTTAAAACACACATGAGAAATGCAGTAAATAATATTAAAAAATAATCTCTAAGCAGAAACCCGCGGCCATTCGTTTTTCCTTCAGTTTCAATCCACCAAATTAATTTATCAAAATATAAGCTTAAATTATCAGCTTTTGAATTGTCATTGTAAATATTTATTTTATATAACTGACTCTACAATATGTGGAGAGGAGTGGCAGGCTCCTTTGCACAGGATGCCGGCTACATTATGGGTACCACAACGGCGCCTATTTCGGTCTGAAGGGCGCCGTAGCTAGTGAAATTACTGGGCAAATGAGACAGAAGAGACAGAAAATACATTAAATTACTGTAGTTGATCTCATAACCATTATTGTTATATAAAAATCTCGTGTCATGGTGTTAAACTTTGAACTCCTCCGAAACGGCTTGACCGATTCTCATGAAATTTTGAGTGCATATTGGGTAGATCTGAGAATCGGACAACATCTATTTTTCATCCCCCTAAATGTTAAGGGTGGTCCACACGAATTTTTTTGAAATTTTTTTTTAATATGTTTGATTATGAGTCAGCATTAAAAAATACATACAACTTCAAATTTTCACCCATCTACGATCAACAGTTACTTTTGTATCGCGATTTTAATATCGGCAATACAACGTTTGCTGGGTCAGCTAGTTTAGTTATATGTTTTCGGAATTAAATTAAACTATTAAACCAAACTCAGTGATGAGTACATCTATTATAGTCATGTGTAACAGTGTTTGTTTTTCTATTAATTAAGACTTTTGATGTTGAGATGTTGATTTTTTTTTATTTATTTTACACACAAAAAAAGTATTTTACAATTTACTTAAATTTAAGTACAAATATAAACCCATTCGGATTTTACCGTGTACTACACTCGTCTCACGTTATAAATAACTAAGAGAAAACTAAGAATATACTATATGACATAATATCAGTACTTCAAACTAATTACAATATGACTTCAAAGCATTTATTACAATTAATAACATTAAACACTTATTCTATTTTATTTTTATTCATTTATTATACATAAATAAATAAATAGCTTAACCCTATGCTTATCCATTATGGGTTCACTGACATAAAAGTAACTTCAAAGCCTAGTTCCTGTCGCGAATGGTGCGCGGTGGTGGCAACTTGTTTTATCTGTGATGAATGGATTGTCATTTACAATCTTCAATCTTTGCATAATATTTGAATTTGAGTTACATTGTTATATGGATTTAATAATATTTCCTATTCACTTGTTAACTGTTATTGTCAGGTAATAGAAGATGGTAATACTTCTACTGCTAAAAGTCTACCGAGGATCTATTTGACTTGAATTCTGACACAGAATAGCAGAATTTGCTACCTAATACCATAAAAAAAGCGCGTTCACCTTCCTTAAAGGCCGGAAACGCTCCTGTCATTCTTTTGGTGTTGCAAGAGAATGTGGGCGGCGGTGATCACTTAACACCAGGTGATCCGTTTGTCCTCCATAAAAAAAAACTTACAATGAACAACCGTTGTATTTTTCTTCTTCTCATGAATATATTTTTTCAATCTCTTTTAATCCCCGAAGATACAGTTTTAACTAGTTTCGGGGTCACAGGTCAACCTCTTTTAATATCACTGCAAAACCGTTTTTCAATGTTAGTATTATTACAATTAGTGATAAAAAGATGTAAATAATTAGTATTATATAATAAATATTGTACATTTAGTAATTTAAGTTATTTGCAGTGAGTGTAAAAGAAAATGAAATGAAATAATGTATTATTTTGTCAATGTACCACTCATATTCTGTATGTAGATAAAATTTTAATTAATTTAAAGATATGCAAGTTTAGTTCCATAATTGAGTTGTGTCTGGAAAATTCCACCGATTATTATTTAATTAATTGCTTTTTTATTTAATAGAAAACCATAATGGCTTACATGCGGGCCTTATCGCCGTAATGACTAATAAAACTATCTTTATTAGCTAATTTCTAAGTACTATCCACTAATCGCACCAGTATTTGTAATGTAGTCGTTGTTTCCATACAGTCTACATATATAGGACTTTGAATCTAAAGCCACATTGATGCGTACCGCTTAAAATAGTTAAAAGCTATCAACCGGTCGTAATTCAATTGAGTATCGTTTTTATTTAGGCCTAAATGCAATACCGCACAATCTGCCCACTTACGGCGCTAAGCGGTGCCACAAATGAATAAAGCAGTAAGTGCCATCATAAGCTTCGAGCGAAAAGCTCCGCAATAGAGCTTTCGCGTAGAAAAGGATAGGAACACCCCCGGTAAGGGTAATATAGCTAGCTCATTCGCTTCCCGGCGCTCGTAGCGAACGCACGTCTCGCGGTTCGATCTAACTGTACGTGACCGATCGCGGAAAACTTTTCAGTGCAGTGTCGACTTCGCGACAGTTCTTGAATATGAACACGATTGTATTACTGTGTACTGAGTGAATAGACTCATAGACGACTTGAGTGTTTTGAAGCGGCTAATTAAGAGCTAGGCTAATTGGCGGGCCGGCGTTTCATGAAGGTGAGCCGACTTTTATTTCCGTTTAGCAATCCCTCTAATTGCCTCAATTAGTGTATTGCGGCGACAGCTTTGAAGAGTGCGACTAATGATCTCTGTGTGTTGTAGCCTTTGAAACGCTGTTTGCAGGGTTTTAGACTTTTAAACTTAATTTAAATTAAACGTTAAACATAACAAACTTAGAATACAATTGCGCATATCGATGCAATTTAATTTATTATTATTGTACATGAGTTATTTACATTTAGATAATTGGACATAAAATTTTGATGAAGTTACGCAATTAATGATAACAGATAATACTGACCTAAGTAAATGAACTAATATTATCTGAAATATATGTTAAGTTGATATAGTTTAATATAATATATATTAACTTAACAAGTAACTATTTTTTGAAATTTTCGTATTCAAATCAATACAGTTACCGTTTTTTATGATCCATTTATTATATTAGCAAAATAATAAATATTTATTGTGGATATATTGAATAATCGATAATAATAATATTGACTTACTTTTACACAAATTATCTTACATTGAGCTAGGCTATGGGTGCAGCAGATATGCATGCGTAAACACGCATAAATACATATAAACGCCCATAACTAAGAAACATATATCCATATTCATGATATTATAAATGTTTTCACTTCCCGGGATCGAACTGGGAACCTCTAGTTAGTGTCACGACCCACTGAACTAAATGAGTCAATAAATCAAGACAATTTAAGGAAAATACATTGAATGTCTACGCAGTAATGTATTTAATATAATTACCGGGAAACACGCATATAAACAAGAGAATAAATAGTGCGTTAAGTTGTCAGTGAGTTTCTGAATAAGTGGCAGTAAATTATTCTTCTGAGAAATGTCCATTTCAACAAGATCAGATGTATGTTAGTAAGATCTAAAATTAATCCTATAACCATGTATATGGCAATGTAAGTTATAGAACTGGTCGAAACTAGTTAAAATTATACAGGCTCTCAACAAAACATTTTGTAGACTAAAATTTTAATTATTCAACATGCGGTAAATATTACTATATTAAAAATATGGCAGAAAATGTATCTTCTTCAAAAAAACCGGATTTTGTTCGTTGTGTCAAAATTACTTTCATTGATTAAATACAGCAAACTGAGTACGTGATAAAATAGAAAAGAATTAATGGAAATGATATTAACTATCAATATTTATCTCTCCATCTACAATCCAATATTTAAGAAACAAACATGGTATGGTATGGCATAAACTTTAGTTAAAGCAACAAAGAAATTCAAATAAGAATATTTAAAACATCAAAATTCACATTAAATATCTTTCTTAGTACTTTCAGTTACCGAATTTATTTAGTCTGGTGTTATTACAAGAATGTTTAGGCCGCGTTGATCTTATAATATCAGATGATCTATATATTTTACCATAAAACGACTATGAATTTAACAAATGGCCTGAAAGGTTTCTGGTCTTATTACAAGATTTTTTAATATCAGATGATCTATATAGTGATCATCATCAGCCGCAAGACGTCCACTGCTGGACAAAGGCCTCCTCCAAAGATTTCCACGATGATCGGTCCTGCGCTACCCTCATAAAACGTATTCCGTCGATCTTGACCAGTTCGACGGTACATCTTGCGCGGGGCCTACCAACACTGCGTCTTTCGGTACGTGGTCGCCATTCGAGGACTTTACTGTCCCAACGGCCATCCGTCCGTCGATCTATGTGCCTTTCCCACTGCCACTATAGTTTCGCAATCAATTGGCCTATGTCGGTCACTTTGGTTCTCCTACGGATCTCCTCAATTCTGTATATTTTTCCATAAAAAGACTATGAATTTAACAAATCGCCTTCAAGGTCTTCGGTCTTATTACAATATTCTTTAGGCCGCGGAGATTAAATAACATCAGATGATCTATATATTTTTCTATAAAAAGACTATGAATTAAACGAAGCAAAAACATATAAAAACGCGAGCTTCATTTGTTCAATTCTCCTAAAATCGTAGAAGTCCGACTTTGTCGAGTCGAGAGTAGGTAGGTAACTGGTAACACGACTGTTCCAAGCCAATTAGAATAGCGTATCCTGTTTGTTTATTCTCTAATTAGCGAGCAGCTCATTAGAGGTACATCAGTAGACCGAACAGTGTTACGTCGCTTCATTCGTTTTAATTATAAATAATGTTTCTTATGCTCGCGTAATTACTGGGCACAATTAAGGGTCCCCATTTTATTGCTTATCTTGGAAATAATGGATGTTTATAAAGTTGGCTCGTATGACTGATTTTATTGGTGCGCTTAATTAGTTTATGAACGTATCATATTATTTTATTACCTATGCATTATAAAGGGAATTTAATACTTTACTATTATATAGAGTGTCAGGTCAATGTATCGATGATGTGAGTTGTCATTGGTATTCTTTATTTGAAAATTTATGGGCGTTACGTTGCGGAAATTCATAGTTCTCAAATATTGTAAACATTTTTTTTTATTCTTTATCAGTAAAAGCAAACAATTATTAAAACACAAAAAAAGGAAAAGAAATTATTAACTACACAAATGCACACTAAATTATGAATCTATTTACAAAGATATTAGTCTAAAGTACTTATGATATTTAGTAATATAATAGGTACCCATTTGAAAGTATGTATACCATCTAAATTCCCCGATAAAATCAATATCCCGGCTTCTATGTTGGGTACCAGCACTTTGCTAAGTGCAGAGCCACCACTCAGTACAAATAACCTACAATGTACTCAAATATTCACATTAAATGTGTCATATAAATTTTAATTAACTTGTATGTATCTTAGTTTTGGTAATAAATTTATTATAATTATTATAATATGGTCCGCTACCTGACCGCGCTCGATTGTTCCGCCGTATCATACCGATCATGTGTTTAGGTTATTACTGAATAACCGGTCCTCCAGTGAAGCGTTCACCGGGAGCCGATTCTTCGGTGAAGGACGAGTATTAAACCTAACCCCCTTATTCATAATGGTCCGCTAACTTTAAACAGCCGCTTAGGAGTGTTTTTTCTCATTCTGACTTAAGTCAATAGGAGAGAGAATTAGCAATTCTTTAAGTTAGCAGACTATTATGAATAAGGGAGTAAGTGTATAATGTACATTTTAATTAATAAGTAATAATTTAATTATTATTATTATTATTATAATATGGTTCGCAACCTGACCGCGCTCGATTGTTCCGCCGTATCTTGTCCGATCATGTGTTTAGGTTATTACCGAATAACCGGTCCTCCAGTGAAGCGTTCACCGGGAGCCGATTCTTCGGTGAAGGGAGAGTATAAACCCTAAATCTAGGCCTAGGCAGGCGGAAACTTAGCAGAATTAACACTTTAGGCCTAAATTTACTTTCTCTTAATTAATATTAGTAGAAGTATTAAAAAATAAAATATTATTTTGTAGACATAATACATCGGATGGTTGTTGTACTTTTTATTTTATCAAATCACACGTTATAACTTTTTTTTTTATGATAATAAGGGGCAAGATAAGCAGGACGTTCAGCTGATGGTAATTGATACTACGAGATTTTAAACTAGTTCGCATATCTCTGTCTTGTCTCTGTCCACTTGAGCGGAGAGGCTTTTTTTTTAATGAAAATAAGGGACGAGACGAGCAGGACGGTCAGCTATTGGTAATTGATGCGTCCTGCTCATTACAATGCAGTGCCGCTCAGGATTCTTTGAAAAACCCCAAAGTTCTGAGCGGTACTACAACTGCGCTCGTCACCTTGAGACATAAGATGTTAAGTCTCATTTGACCAGTAATTTCGCTAGCTACGGCGCCCTTCAGACTGAAACACAGTAATGCTTACACATTACTGATTCACGGCAGAAATAGGCGCCGTTGTGGTACCCGTAATCTAGACGGAATCCTGTGCAAAGGAGCCTCCCACTGGTTCAAGTGGACAGGCAGCCTAAGATCTACAATGCCCTTCTACTTTATCTTTACCTGTGATCACATACCATCAGGCTATATGCCAAAATACAATCGTCTCCCTGCTACTGAATTAAATTAAATATTAAACTACTACTAATTCATCTTGGCACAAAGTTATATCTGAGAATAAACCAAGAATAAGCAAAATGTTTACAAATAGGTGTTTTTAACCGACTTCAAAGAGGAGGAGGTTCTCAATTCGTCGGTATGTTAGTTACCTCAAAACTTTCAACTGGGTGAACCGATTTTGATAATTATTATATTTTATTTGAAAGCTGGTGCTTTCCGTGTGGTCCCATTGTAATTTGGACCAGATCTGACAATGACATCCATCAGAAAACGATGTCTTAAATTTGCTATACGACGACAAATTTACGAATAACTCAATATCGCGCCAACCGATATCGATGATTCTTTTTTTATTGGAAAGGATATACTTCAAAGGTAGTTTGGTGAGAGTTTGATTGGGTTCTGATTATGGAATCCATGACAAAGTAACGGAACTCTTCAATTCTTAGGAGCAAATGAACGATACTCGGCCGAATATTTTTTATGCTATTAGGATGTTTAAGTCATCTACCGTAACGTTGTTATAGTCAAGTAATTGTCGTAGTCGAATATGATGATCGATGATATCAATGGAACTCCTTAATGACTTACAGTAAGGGTGCGATCTGTGGCAGAATTTCTGTCTGTAATCAAATTGCAAGCGCTTATGTTCATTGCTGCATTGAAAAATTTAGAAAATCTACACATATTTAGACAAATTGTTAGTAAGTTGTACTTCAAATTAACTAAAAATCAAAAAATTAACAAAAAAACAACCGACTTCAAAAACACTATTCTAAAACAATAGATATAATATGCACTAAAAAGTATAAAAATAATTGCGTATTTTTATACAATCCATTCATAATTAGATTGTATAAAAATACGCAATTATTTTTATTCTATTTAGTGCATCTATTGTTTTAGAATATTGTTTTTGAAGTCGGTTGTTTTCTTGTTAATTTTTTTTTGTAATTGGTTTATTTGAACGTAAGTATAACGTATCCTGTGTTTTTTTGCGGAAAACTTCAGGATTCTCATTGTCTTGACAGTATTGTCAGCGATATAGACAAAATTTAGCACATTTTTGGTTTAATCTCAGGTGTAAAATTATACCAAGTTTATTTGTAAGGCCATTAAAGTCTTGTAAAATATGTTCTAACTACTTTTCTTCTTAAAATTGCAATGGATCCTATATTCTACAATTTTTTTCCATTATCAATGTTTATATTACTGCCAATTTTAATTGCCAAGAGTTATGGCCAGAATTAAAATTAAAAAATAAAATCAATAAAACTAATTACAACTTCGCTGTAACATAACTATCTTGTGAAGTAAATAATTATCACTGATATGATCCAATTTTGTGCACAGAAATTAATTTCAGTCAATTAATAAACCCGTTTTAATTAACGAGGCTGTTAGGGCAAATTAATCAGTAGTGATTGGTTGGTTTGTGATGACCGCGTTTCTAATATTAATTACAGATTATGTCATTCACCTATACCGTGGCTTGCTTAATTATTTACTAGCTGATACCCCGCGACGTCGTTCGCGTACGTAATCTTACACCTTGGGTTACATTACTGGACTTTTAGTAGGGTCCCAAATTTTTTGAAAATGTAATATAGCCTGTAACACCCGGGGATAATGTAGCTTCCCAACAGTGAAAAAATTATTCAAATCGGTTCAGTAGTTTCGGAGCCAACTCAATGCAAACAAACTAACAATCGAATCTTTCCTCTTTATAATATTAGTATAGATTAGATTTCATTTTAGTGGAAATCTGACAGTAACATTGGATTTAAATTTTTATGCACTTAATCCTACCTTACTGTTGTTAATTACTACTTCTTGAATCATAATCTATGTGTAACGAAAAATTAATTATAATAATAATAATATTGACAAACTTTAACACAATATATTATATTGCCCCAAACTAGACATAGCCTGTAATATGGGTACAAGATAACGATATATTTAATACAATATACTTACTTAAACATACATAAACATCCAAGACTCGGAAAAAAACATCCATATTGATCATATAAATTATTGCATCGACCGGGATTCGAAATCGGGACCTTTAGCTTAGTAGTCAGGGTCACCAACCATTCGGCTATATCGATCGTCATAAAAATAATAGAATTATAATAATAATATATTTACAATTCAATTATAAACACACATAAATAAAAACAAGTTTTAAAAACAACTGTTGCAGCTAATTCAACTCAAGCGCGTCTATATGAAGTGTGAACCATGTAGCTTACTATAATTCACAAACGATATATGTTTTTTTTTTATGAAAATTAGGGGCGAGACGAGCAGGACGCTCAGCTGATGGTAATTGATATGCCCCACCCAGTACAATGCAGTGCCGCTCAGGATTCTTGAAAAACCCTTAAATTCTGAGCGGCACTACAATTGCGCTCGTCACCTTGAGACATAAGATGTTAAGTCTCATTTGCCCAGTAACTTCATTAGCTTTGGCGCCCTTCAGATCGAAACACAGTAATGTTTACACATTACACCTTCACGGCAGAAATAGGCGCCGTCGTGGTACCCATAATCTAGCCGGCTTCCCGTGCAAAGGAGCCTCCAACTGGCTTATGGTTGTGTCATAATATGATGTACTAGCTGATGCCCGCGACTTCGTCTGTGTAGATCTTGGTTCTTAAAAATAATAAACAAGTTTCGTATTGAAGATTATGTCATGTCTTTTTCCAGTTCGGGTTCCCGTTTTCGCTCCCGTTCCCAACATTTTATATGAATCTGATTTCAAGGAAGATTGCTATGGCAAACTATACCTACAATTGCTATAGTTATAGCTAATCCCGCGGAACCATGGAATTTTACCTGTACTGCTGTACCAAACCGTATTTATAATTATTATATATTATATATTATTTATATATTAAATTACTGTACCAAATTTCATCAAGATCGGTTCACCAGCTCCGGCGTAAAAGCGTAAAAAACAAACTTACATTCACATTTATAAAATTACTAGCCTTTCCCGCCAGCTTCGCTAGGTTAATTTAAAAAGGAAGGAACGTTGGAATTCGAAAAATAAGTAGCCATAAACCATCTAGGATAAATTTTGCATCGAATGCTGGTAGTTATATTTCGATACGATCAGTGGTTAAGGCGTGAAAGAGCCTCAAACAAAGAACAATTTCATTATATATATATAGCAGGCATAAATGTTACTTTAATCAATAGACGACCTGGCAGCCCGATAATCCGTGTCCAATTTTTATTGTTGTCAACGCGTGCGCTAGATATTGGTTGGCTAGTATACTATTCAAAATAAGCGTGGCTGACCGCTTACGACTTGTCAATAAAAACTGGTTACAGTAACTATAGATTCGGTTTCCTTTTGCATCTTCATGCATTTTCGTTATAGATATCCTTCTTTTTAATATAATAATATATTCAGAGTATGTGGATTATAAGAAACAAGATTGTTTATCTGATTTATTTGTTATTTTATTTATTTATTTGTCCCACTTGTGGTGGCCACGGTAGCAGCCACATAAGCGACAGGGCAGGGGGCGCTTAGAATCCCCGGGTTTGGTATGGCTACCATAAACGAAGACCACGCAGTTTTGGTAGGCCCCCCACTAGATGGACCGACGATCTGGTCAAGAACGCCGGAATATGTTGGATGAGGGCAGCGCAGGACCAATCGTCGTGGAGATCTTAATGATACCACAGATTGGGAATGGAGCGACCGCCCTCAGGCTTTTAAATAGTAAGTATAATTATACAATATTGCTTTGTAAACATACTTTTTCGATGAAAAAAAAAAGACCGCCGAGTTTGTTGCGCCCATTCTTCTCAGGTCTGAGGCATTCGTTTTGGAATGGGTGGTAGTTTTTGACTTTCAATAAGTGATGTCACATCCTATTTTGAATAAAAATATTTGAATTTGAATCTTTGGGGCAGTCCTTTGTTTTTTTTTGTTTGCCATCATCAGTTGGACGTCTTCCGGCTGATAACGATGATTGTTAATCTGAATAAAAGGCTTTTATTATTATTAGTAACTTGACAACCACCTACAGCAACGGAGAAACTTTCAATAATTTAGATTAAAAACTAAACACATGATTAAATTAAACCCTGCCTACTTTCTCCATTAAAATACATTAAACTAATCACGCAAACGTAATTATAGAAGCCATTATTACTCAAATAATTGGAGTGGGTCCGCGAACATTAATGTCATTAGATCCAATTAAAATGTATTTCATATTGATTATAATGTTTATTTTTAAGTCTTGCAACATTGGGAAGGTGTATGTCTTTGTGAGACAAGGGCGCCGTAGCTAGTGAAATTACTGGGCAAATGAGACTTAACCATTTCGCAACTTTAACTGACTGATAACGAAACTTTAACTAGCCGGCTCAAGTTTCTACCATTTTTTTATTAGTTTACGAATATTGCTTCTGCGTTAGTAAATAAAATCATGCATAGTGGAACGAAATTTCAAGTTTTTTGTATTTTCTAGTGTGATGTATTATTTCTAAAGTAATGTTTGGTTTAGTATTTAATGTTTTTTTATGAAAATAACAAACGAGACGAGCAGGACGTTCAGCTGATGGTAATTGATACGCCCGGCCCATTACAATGCAGTGCCTCTCAGGATTCTTAAAAATCTTAAAAATTTTGACACATAGTTGTCAAGTCTCATTTGCCCTGTAATTTCACTAGCTACGCCGCCCTTCAGACCGAACACAGTAATGCTTACACATTACTGCTTCACAACAGAAATAGACGCCGTTGTGGTACCCATAATCAAAGGAGCCTAGGTAAATGCTATTGTACGATTACTTTTAGATTGATTTGTTTGTTATTTGCATATATTTTTATTGTTTGTTTGTAACTGTCGGATTAGGTCTCCTGTAATTGCAGTTGCTATGTGTGGAAATTAAATAAATAAATAAAATAAAATAAAATTTAATTTAATATTAAAAGTTATAACGACATTCAGGGCTGACTAAATGAAGCTTTTGACTCCGCAGACCTCAGCATCTACAGCAAAGCACCCAGAGTCATTAGTGATAGCAGGCATAAGACACGCTTACATCGTCCTTACTAATTGGTCCGCTTCACTACTCTTTCCTGTGCTGCAAACAAATTAGCTACAGAAACACTGACCGCATTAGGGTTGCCACGAGCATTATTTACAATATTTAATATAAAGTGTCAAAAATAATATATTAATTAGTATATTATATATATTATGTGTGTGTATATTTTTGACACTTTTCTTACCATTTTACGGCCGTTCCCAATATACTATCTACAGATAGAGATAAATTACTACCTTCTACTGTCAGTAATATTAGTAATATTAGTAGTATTCTTATCGCCTTATATTGGGACGCGTGAATTGCCATTTCCATACAAACTTTATATCGCTGGTAAGCTATACGACGTCCCATTGACAGACAGCGCGCACGGATAAGGTGAGTTACTATCGATAAGTTTATTGGGACAGACATGTCAACGATTGTTACGATTTTTATCTCAAGTAAGGGATAGACTGAATATTGGGAACGGCCGTTAAAGTACTGTCTTTCTCTTTTATTGTATTACAGATGGTTGCCTGGAAGAGATCACTATATAGGGCGCCATTTGCACCATATGATATTATTGCAAAAAATTGGTAATATATAAATAAAAATAAAACTATTCTGACTATAAGAAATACTCATGTGGTATTGCGGTGGTCATTTGTAGAAAGTTTTATATAAAGAAAAGAAAAGTTTCAGTTCCATCCAACTTACTTCACAAAATCAATAATATAGGATAGCTGGAAGGCTTCCTCGTGAATCTGGATATGAAACACAAAAAGATACTTATTCGAAGTATACTCTGGTAGATCCAGATATTTACGTCCACACAAAAATCTCTTCATAGGTTTATATGAATATAGATTAACTAATTTGGTAACGATAGTTCCGTTTCAAAATAGAACCTACGTATTAAATTAATCAAATTAATAATTTTAATCCTTGCGTTGCTTTTAAGGAAATTAAATTTGTAATTCGAATGGAGGTTGTTTTACAAACTTATCAATTATATAGTGAAAGTACATATATATGTTATTCATCATATGAGCTTGTTATTCTTAGATCAAGGAGTTCAACAGCAACCAGCTAACTAGTGTGCATCGTGCTCATTAATTGGTCTGCTCAACTGCTCTTTTCAGTGCTAGGGCTGTCACCAACACTAAATAAAAAAACCAACAAATAATCTCAATGTTATCGTGTCAAAATCAATGACTGATTTAAAGAATTTTAAGAACTTTGATGCAAATCATTATGCTTATATATATTTCAAATATTAATTTATGCATAAAATTTAAAATATAGTTCAAGATATCATATACAACAATACTCATGTCAATTTACTTATTTGTATGTAAACAGTTGATGTATTTTATTGATTTCATACATATAAAAATCACGTACAAAAATATCTCATTTATATTTGCGTAATCTACTTTGATTATAGCATGTCTTAAATAAGACTTAGAATATTTAAAATATATATTATGTTTGAAGATTATCTAATAGCATATTTTAATCGTATGTGACTGTCAAACCACAATCGAACTGTGTATACCTTTTTATCAAGTGAATACTGGTTCGACCTTGCAATACCAAAGGAATCAAATGTGCTTATGATGTCATAGTCACAGTCCAATCAATTAAAAAATCAATCTAATACAAAGGAAGTCATTTAAACAGAACCCTTATCTGCTTCACTTATCCATACTTAAAATTGTAAAAAAACATTGACAATTATTACACAATTTAAAACAAAGACATCGCTATCGGTGGACATTTAATTAAAGTGTTATCAAGAATAGGCCTAAAGAATAATGTAATATTTATCGGTGTTGGCAGCCCTGAAGGTCATAAGTAATTAGGTTGGCAAGCTTGTTTTTCAGCCACGCCGTACTTCCTCTCGTTACTTATTTAATTACAAACCAGCACTGTCTTGCATTTTATTACTTTTTAATATGTACCAACGTTTCTTAGTTACAATGCATTTTTTTTTTAATGACAGTATGGGACGAGACGAGCAGGACGTTTAGCTGATGGTAATTAATACGCCCTGCGTTACAATGCAATGCCGCTTAGGATTATTGAAAAACCCGAAAATTCTGAGCGGAACTACATTGGCGCTCGTCACCTCGAGACATAAGATTCTTAGTCTCATTTGCCCAGTAATTTCACTAGCTACGGCGGCTTGAGCCGGCTCTTAGACCGGAACGCAATAATGCTTACACATTACTGCTTTACAGCAGAAATAGGCGCCGTTGTGGTATTCATAATATAGCCGGTACCCGGTGCAAAGGAGCCTCTCACTGGTAAATTTCGACTGACGTAGATTGACAAGTCGTAATCTGTCAGACAACCTTGGAATTAGCTGAGTTATTTTATTTATTATAAAACCAGCTTTTTAAATATTAAACTAGCTAAGAACCATCCGAGGTGCCGATACTAGTGTTTATCTATGGTCTCTAAGGTCATTTGTATTACAAGGGGTAGACAAATCTATCCTTTTACGCTTACTTACATATTAATAACCTATTGACAGATAGCATTGGACTATAACTATATTGCACATAACTATGGATAAATAAGATCTTGCCATTAAACGGTGACAGCAATGTATCCGTAAGTTAAACTAAGGATAGATAGGTTATTGAAAACTGCCGTAAGACCGCAATATTTCGATAGCCAGAGTCTCGTACCAGATTTTGGCGAGACAACACGTCCTGAGGATGCCTCGTGTAGAGCCGAAACACGTGTCGAATTGTTTAAAGACAAATATTGGCGGAATTAACACTAAAGAAAACTCAAATAATTTGTATGTTCATTAATTTAATGACGAGCGTTCGCATCGATTGATTTCTTGGAAGACCTAATTGATATTTCAATGTTGGCTTCAATGCAAATACTGTGTTATTAGGCAGGTTAATTAAAGAGTTATAGTCGTAATTAACCGGTTTCGGTACAGTACATGTGTTCGCTCATACAAATACCACTAATTAAGAAATTCCTCTTCATTAACTCAATTAGATTTATTTACGTCGATATACAACGTTGCTGGAATACTTCATAACTATGTTCACGTTTTGGTGGAGAAATTAATGATTCTCTTTAGTGATGATTGGTATAGATTTTTCAATTCTATAAATAATTAACCAGTGGAAGGCTCCTTTGCACAGGATGCCGGCTATTTCTGCCGTGAAGTAGTAATGTGTAAACATTTCTGTATTTCGGTCTGGGGTGCGGTAGCTAGTTAAATTACTGGGCAAATGAGACTTAACATATCTTATGTCTCAAGGTGACGAGCGCAATTGCAGTGTCGCTCAGTATTTTAGGGTTTTTCGAGAATCCTGAGCGGCACTGCATTGTAATGGGCATGGCGTATCAATTAACATCAGCTGAACGTCATGCTCGTCTCGTCCCTCATTTTCACAAAAAAAAAATCATTGCTAAACAACTGACTTCAAAAAAAAATATTCCAAAACCATAGATATAATATGGACTCAAATGTAAAAAAATAATTGCGTATTTTTGAACAAATTAATCAATCTAATTCTTGTTACAATTATTGTTATTTTTGGAATCGGTGTCAGCCATGGTATTTGTTTTTTGTATACTTTACATAGAAGAATCATCAAAATCCGTTCACCCAGTCGAAAGTTCTGAGGTAACAAACATAAAAAAATACCGACGAATTGGGAATCTTCTCCATTTTTGAAGTCGGTTAATAAATCGATCCACTTTTATTACAACATTGTTGTCCGTGGTCTATATATTTTTCTATAACTTAAAAAGAGGTTGACCGATCCTGATTAAACAGTATTTAGTAATAACATGTGGTATCGACATGATATCATTAAATGTTATATTTGAAACTTATTACTATAATATAATCCATAAACTAAAATAGTCGCTTGACTACTAAAATACTTTTAATGTAGGGAGTGATAGCCGCTAGCATGTTGGCCTCACGTTCGTCTCTCAATGGATAAAAAAAAAAGCCTTTATTGCTGTTATTTTGAACTTAATGAACAAAACTATTAAAAGTTTAATAGAGGTAAGAAAGTATCATTCACTTAATCTATCTAACTATTGTTGGCATTCGGTTGTTCTCTTCTTGTAACAGCTTGTCTTTCTACAAAGGCCTCCTCTAAGGCTTTCCACTTGTCTCTATCTTTTGCTATACGTAACCATTCTGGGCCCGCTGCTTTTCTCTTTTCTCTCTTTGTCTGTCTTCTTCTGCTTTGTGTGCTTTCTCTAGGGTACCATTCGGTTATAATTTTGGTCCATTTCTCTTTCTTTTCTCTCAACATATGTCCTGTCCAGCGCCATCTCAATGGATATCATATATTTAATAATTCTCTTGAAATGTTGCACGTTGAGGGGTTTATTGCTAGTGGGATTTACATAGTTTGTGTAAAGTAGTAATAAATTTGCTGAGATTTTAAAATATCATGAAACGGATTGATTACGTGGTACGAGGCGCACAGCTGTTGTCAAGCGCAGGCCGCTATGATTAGGTAAGTAAGGGCGCTCTGTAGTTTATATACCTATATAATACTAGCTGACCCAGCAAACGTTGTATTGCCAATATTAAAATCGCGATACAAAAGTAACTGTTGATCGTAGATGGGTGAAAATTGGAAGTTATATGTATTTTTTAATGCTGGCTCATAATCGAACAAATTAAAAAAAAAATCAAAATATATTAAAAAAAAAAATCGTGTGGACTTTTTTTTTTAATATTTTTGATATTCAAGCGGATAAAAAATAGATGTTGTCCGATTCTCAGACCTGCATATGCACTCAAAATTTCATAAGAATCGGTCAAGCCGTTTCGGAGGAGTTCAAAGTTTAACAACATGACACGTGAATTTTATATATTAGATATGACGTATCTTTGACGTCTTTGCCCGACAAAAATCATGAGATAGATAACAGTAAAAACTTATCCAACCCATACCAGAGTTAACTAGAAATGTAATAACTTTAATGGCTCCAACAATAAACATATCAGTACTTACTATCTAAGTAAAGTATTTAGCTTTGTTTATAATCAATATTGACGTCTTAACAACGTCACTATATTTATTGACAGTTACTAAAACAATGTAAGGAATTTCCAGAAACGTCATCTACGTAAGTACTTACTAAAGTTAGGTACAAACATTTTTGAGAAGGGCACGACTAAGACCATAATTTATTCAATACTCCTCGAAGTAATTTTTTCGAAAGCACTAATCCAGTCACTTTTAGTACATTTTTTATCAGTTTATTGAAACAGTATTGCATCAGATCAATAAATTTTACAAGGGACTCGATCTTTTATCGATTATGAACAAAGTAACGTTCAGGCCTAGATTAGCTAGATTGAATCTAGGCAGATCCGCCCCCTTGTGTAGAATAGTTATCACCTACAACAATTTGGTTAAAAGAGCTGGCATAGATATTTTTCGGCACTCTGCCTCATATTTCAAAAAAGAAGTGAAAAAAATTATGAAAGTACTGCAAGAGTAGTCATTGTTTTTTTTTCTTTTGTTTTTTTTTTGGCTTTATTTTGGTTATATTTTTCAAAATTGTCTTGAGCTTCAAGTAACACAAAGTAATAAGTTTTAGTTTAACAAAGAATATATATTATACCTATTAAGCATGTCGAGTCAGCCTATAAGTGAAGTGTACAACACTATAAAAGAATTTTTAAATAAAAGGCATTTATTCTCTCAAAATTTATTCTTTTGGAATTCTTTTTGTTGTCATTTCTAATATACTAGATACTACTAATAATATGTCCGTAGATAAAGATAGTTGTATGAACGTAGGCTTCCTAAAAAAAATCTTTAACGCAAACGATCGAGCTGTCCTGTCAATTTATGTATCAATACTTTATTTTTCTACAACTGTTTCTGAGATATAACGAATCTTAAAGTTGTAAATTTTATAGTCATAATATGATGACATCTCCACGCTACCTCTGTACAATTGAGATAGTGTTCTTTGCGCGTTTTTAACCGACTTCAAAAAAAGAGGAGCATCTGTTTTCTTCGGTATGTTTTTTTTTATGTTTGTTACCTCAGAACTTTCGACTGGGTGAACCAACGTTTATAATTCTTTTTTTATTTGAAGCCTGGTGCTTCCCGTGTGGACTTATTGTAACTTGGTCCAGATCTGACAGTGGTATCCATGAGAAAACAGTATAAGTCATAAAGGTATATTACATAATAATAACAATCGTAACTAGAATTAGATTTTATAAAATACACGAAGTCGGGTGTTTTTTTGTTAATTTTATTTTATTTTATCGTTTTTCAATTTTGCAAAATAAGATTTTTGTTTATTTATATAATTTTCATCAATCATCTATAAGGCAGAAATTGATGTTCATTTTAAATTTCAAAATAAATATTGTTTTGTGCAAAGCGTGTCTTTTATTTTTTTTAACAACTATTTTTTATTTATAATTAAGTATGTTTTGAACAATTTTGCTGTTTTACAGTTGTTGTGATTTTATGCACCTTCACTCTCATTATTTGGTCTAAATTGAAGGGACTATTAAGAATGAAATATATTTGTCTAAAATTCTCAAGCTTAGTTTTAACAAAACGTCTTAGCAGGAAGTTTCGACCCGCCTCCAGGGTTATCTAAAATAATTAAGAATGAACTATTGACGTACAGAGCGTTGTCATATATTTAGATAATTTTACTCGCTTTTTTATATTTGGACCAACCTCAGATAACCTTCTTGTTGACAGAAGCCTTGATATAACTATCTGTTTTGGTGTAGCAGTCGATTATATTATTATAGTACACAGATCTTATAAATACACAATAAAGATACTTTTAGTATGAAATGGCAAGATTACAGTTAAAGATAATATTAATTATGTTTTTTTTAATATGTTTTAGTGTACATAAAGTTCTTTAATGTATAATATTAGCACGATAAACCACTAACTACATACATTAACCTCACAATGGAAATTGTAAACCAAATAATTATTAAAATAATAATTATTACGTAGGTACCAATAATATCTATTAATAATGGCAAAAATACATATTTATTAAATATATTTCTTTCCGAAGTGGTAAAAGTATCTAGTATATTAGAAATGACATCAAAAAGAATTATAAAGGAATCAATTTTGAGAAAATAAAAAGCGACATAACAGCGAAGAGCAGCTGACTAATGAAGAGTATCTTTCTCGCTCGGGTGCACTCGGCTGTCCTGAGTTTACCCGATGGAGCCTTTCACCTCAGAGCGTGACAGATCAGCCTAACTTACTACCTACGAAACAATGTGTGTGTGGTGCGCAAAAAGAAATTTTCACTTCAAAAACATATTGTTTGTCGGACTACAGTTTTCCAGTGCGAGGCTCCTTTGCACAGGATGCCGGCTAGATTATAGGTACCACAACGGCGCCTATTTCTGCCGTGAAGCAGTAATGTGTAAACATTACTGTCTTTCGGTTTGAAGGGCGCCGTAGCTAGTGAAATTACTGGTCAAATAAGACTTAACGTCTTATGTCTCAAGGGGACGAGCGCAATTGTGGTGAATTTTTGGGGTTTTTCAAGAATCTTGAGAGGCACTGCATTGTAATCCCTTATTTTCAATAAAAAAAGTCAAAGACGGCCGGTAAAAATAGGACAAGTATTAAAATTATACGGCGGAAACTCGAAGCATGGTCTATCAATTAAACTGAATAATTTATGGAAAAAGCTCCATAAAAATCAGCGTTACGGTGAAAAAATGACTTCAGGCATTTAGCCATCGTCCCTTTTTAGTACTTTTTAAGTATAGTCCGAACTTTGTTACGAGGCCTAGCTTCGAATGATTTTATGCAAATTTGAATAACTTACTGACACGGGGAAAATTGCTCTTGTTCGATTTTATTACTTTGACTTCGTTCACTTTGATTTTATGCTTTTTTAATATTAAGTATATCAAAACTGCTTAGTCTGTTGTTATAGAATTATTGAAGTATGACTTTATATTAACGTATATACTTGTTATTAATTTCAATTTCAATTGCAAATTCTTGTAATTTTAAAATACATTTCTTAAATATAGTATTTGGAGTAAATGATGGTACAAAGTAGTGTTATGGATACCCAGTTTGTCTTATTTTCGTTTGAGTCGTTTAGAAAATCATTAATTGCATAGTAGCACTTTTCTAATAGAATTTTTTTAGTAAGTATTTTATTAAATTCATTTTCGTTGTCTATGCTTCGAATTGTGTCTGGCAGATTATTAATATTTTTCTAGACATTAAGTATTACATAACCTATATTTAATAATAGTTCAAGTTGGAAAAAAATATTGTGTTAGTCTTTAATTTTATAAGTCTACAAGTTAATATTTACTTTGTGCTTGTGATCATAGTACAGTTTGTGGGATTTTAGGTTAGACAGTCAAACACACACTTGCACTTAAGTGTACGCAACGCTTGAAACATTATCAACAATAGCTATTCTCCTTTTCGGGAAGTGCATTCGTATCTCGTATAGATCTGCCGAAATAGCATCTTTCTTACGTCATCGAAATGTCAGTGGCCACAGAACACAGAGTAGATAAAACAGCGCTGTTGAATGGCGTTGAATTACTCTCACTGAATGTTGTTCAATGTTATTCAACAATGCTCAATGCTAATTTAGTATATAGATTTGGTAAATCTTTACTTTTGTCTAATATTAATAATTCTAATAATGTTTAGTTGTAAGTCCTAATAGTTTAGTTTAAAGTAAGTAGTGGTTAAGTATGTACACATAATTAAATGTTTTTTAAGCGCATTAACTTGCCAAAAAACTGTAAAAGTTTGGCAAGATATATTAATAAGTTAAAAGTGAACTTATTTAATTTAAAATAAAATTAAAAAAAAAGTTGGCTCCCACCACAATGCCTCCGGTTAGATCGTCACATGCACAAGTACCAATGTTTGTTTATGGTTGTCGAATTGTGTTTGTAATTCTTCTGGTGTTATTTGGAGACTGGAGTATGATCCGCGGCGATAACATATAAAAAAAATAAGTATAGACACGAACGGATTGTTGTATTATAATCTCAATCGCCAGAATAATTATATGAAGAGCCATTTCTCACACGTTTTTCATTTGGTTTTTTCTACAATTACTACAATAGTTTACGTACAAATTATGTGTCATTCTTAATCTTTTTTTAAAATGGCTGCCTTTGATAAATGTTTAATTGATTTTTGCAATGTGTTTGTTAAATTATTAAAATTTGATGTTAATTTCTTCGTAGGTGTAATATAATGTAGTATAGATAGTGATACATTACTCAAGGGAGGGTATGGTTTTGTTACTCACGTGTGTTGAGACAATCGCCTTCGTTTCGTAGCTACAAAATGCGCACTTGTAAGAATCGCTCACTCTCCCTTGGTTTTTCTCTATGAAGAAAATAGGGGATGACACGAGCAGGACGTTCAGCTGATAGTAATTGATACGCCCTGCCCATTACAATGCAGTGCCGCTCAGGATTCTTGAAAACTCAAAAATTCTGTGCGGCATTACAATTGCCCTAGTCACCTTTAGACATAGTTGTCAAGTCTCATTTGCCCAGTAGTTGCACTAGCTACGCTGCCCTTCAGACCGAACACAGTAATGCTTACACATTACTGCTTCACAACAGAAATAGACGCCGTTTTGGTACCCATAATCTAGCCGGTTGAGATATAAGTAATAAGATGTTGAGTCTCATTTGCCCAGTAATTTCACTTGCTACGGCGCAAAATTGTAGTGTTTCTGCGCAGGCTTCACTTATTAAATTGTTTGTAACAACTGGATCGAAGCAAACCAATTATAATTTCAATATGCGGATTTGATGTTAATTCCCGCAATAATTGCTTCGTTGCCCGCGCACTCCTTGCAGTCGAGACCGCGGGAGTTAGCCGATCAACAATGAAACTCACAATGGGGTTAATAATCTCGTGATAGAAAGCGCTCATTTCCTCTGTTGGTACTTCTCGTGGAGTAGCAAACATGCCCGTAATGAACGGCCGGTAATGTCCGTCGCTACGGCAATTTGAACGTGCAGTGAGCCAGCCAGTACTGACCAACACTCCTCGAAATTGCTAACGAAACGCACGGCTTTGTTCTAATGCATATTTTAATAAACTACATATTTGTTTGTACTTGTAGTTACGAAATGTGTATAACATTATTTAATCATCTACCTCTAGAAATAAAAAACTTGCCACCGAAACGATTTACTGGACTCCTGTTTAAATGGTTAATCGAGCATATACATCGCCCAATAAATAACAGTTTATACTTTTCAGTTTGAATATACACATATACCTTTTTACTTTTCCTAATTTGAATCTTTTTACGAATATATTTATGTGTATATTAGAAAGCTTGATATATAATTATGAAACATATTGTACCTTTCATATAAAATAAATATATGGTAATACTAGCTGACCCAGCAAACGTTGTACTGCTGATATTAAAATCGCGATACAAAAGTAACTGTTGATCGTAGGTGGGTGAAAATTCGAAGTTGTATGTATTTTTAATGCTGACTCATAATCAAACAAATTAAAAAAAAATGTAAAAAAATGAAATAAAAAAATTTCGTGTGGACCACCCTTAACATTTAGGGGGATGAAAAATAGATGCTGTCCGATTCTCAGACCTACCCAATATGCATTCAAAATTTCATGAGAATCGATCAAGCCGTTTCGGAGGAGTTCAAAGTTTAACACCATGACACGAGAATTTTATATATTAGAGAAGATTTGTTATATTTATGTCATGTGCTCACATATAAAAATATTATATATATTTAATTGAGTTCTATTTTGTATTCCATGACTGCGACGTTTATTGGAATATCTAATAATTATTTTATGTAATAACTCTAACGGCCTTACAAATAAAATTGGCATAAAGTTATAACCAAGCATAAACCAAGAATATGTAAAATGTTTACAAATAGACAGTTTGCTTACGAATGGTTTATTCGGACGTATAACGTTTCCCGCGTTTATTTGCAAGGCAGCTTGTCATTCGGAAAACTTCAGAATTATCATTGTTTTGACAGTGTTGTCAACGATATTGTAAACATTTTGCATATTCTTTGTTTATCATCAGTTATAACTTTATACCAAGTTTATTTGTAAGGCCGTAAGATTATACAATAGCACTCCATAATTACAAGGATTAGTTTACATGTTTCGTATTAGGTATTGTTTATTCCAACAATTTGAATTTGATCCGATGAATAAACAATATTGTTAGTAAGTGATTGTAAGTGATATGCTCAATATA
The DNA here is from genome assembly GCA_949711755.1 of Leptidea juvernica. NCBI lineage: Eukaryota > Metazoa > Arthropoda > Insecta > Lepidoptera > Pieridae > Leptidea > Leptidea juvernica. The sequence goes on along the minus strand of CATIXQ010000006.1, from coordinate 8,027,746 downwards.
TTATTTCTTAACTATAGTTAAGAAAATAAATAAAATATAAATATATAGTTGAAGTTTATAAATAAAATTGAAAATGAAAGCCATATTCAAAATTACTTAAATTGCTTTGAGAATGGGAAGAATATTTTAAAGGCTGCGGTGATCAACTACATGTTATGTTTATATCTATATACATAAAAATGAATTGCTGTTCGTTAGTCTCGCTAAAACTCGAGAACGGCTGGACCGATTTGGCTAATTTTGGTCTTGAATTATTTGTGGAAGTCCATAGAAGGTTGAGAAGGTTGAATAAATAGGAAAATGCTGCTAAATTAAATAAAAACAACAAATCTGTTTTTCCTTTGATGTGTCCATACATAATTTCTATGAGAGAATTTATTGACGCACGGTTTGACAGTTCTGCTGTCAAACAATTTCATTACGACAGCAGGGCGACAAATTCGAATAAAAACATTATTTTGTTTATTATATACAGAACAACGTCTGTCGGGTCAGCTAGTATATCTATATATATTGCCATCAATGTATATATTACTAGCTGACACAGCAAACTTCGTATTGCCATATACAGTAATTTAAAAAAATCTGGAGTTAAAAAAAATAGATGCAATACTACAATTATTGTATTCGATTCGCACAAAAATTTTCATACAAATCGTTTCAGCTGTTTCGGTGGAGTTTGGTAACAATACCGGGACACGAGAATTTTATCTAATATATAAAATTCTCGTGTCACAATGTTCATTCCCGTACTCCTCCGAAACGGATTGACCGATTCTTATGAAATTTTGTGAGCATATTGGTAGGTAGTAGGTCTGAGAATCGGCCAACATCTATTTTTCATTTCCCTAAATGTTAAGGGTGGTCCACACGAATATTTAATTTTTAATTTTTTTGACATTTTTTTTTAAATTTGTTTGATTATGAGTCAGCATTAAAAAATACATACAAGTTCAAATTTTCACCCATCTACGATCAACTGTTACTTTTGTATCGCGATTTTAATATCGGCAATACAACGTTTGCTGGGTCAGCTAGTATATTATGTATATATATGTGTATATTTTATTGCCAACCTATCATAAAAAGTGTATAAGCATGCAAGCAGTCATGTGTATAATATCAAGTGGCATGGAACGACCACGAAGGTGTAACATGACATCTCATATTATGGTCATCGAGCTTCTTACTAGCTTGTCGTCATTAGGGTTACCATAAATCTTAAAGTTGCCGGACTTGAGTGTTAATTTTAAGATAATATTATTTACCAACCATGATCAATGCATTGTCCATAATATGTTAGTCCACTTACTGTAGAAACTAGGAATTTTGTTGTAAAAACGGTGGTAAACGATAAATATTATTTCAAAAATATTTTAAGACTTACAAGTGCCGCAATCCAAGGCCAACATCAAAATGAATGATATCATTTATGTAGAGCCTACAAGTAAATATAGCAAATAAGTATTTTTGCGATACTTGTAGTAGTGCCATTATAAGATTTATGTCAAAAACAGAACAAAATTATTGTATTTTATTTAATGACTATTGGGGTCATAAATAAACGACATTTATGTCTTCCCTTAATTACTGGCCCATATTAAAATTTGGAAATATATCTAGATATCTCGGGACGAGGTCCAAATTTCTGTTATATTTGCTATTTTTATCCAGTAAGTACTGTTTTACATTTAAATTTTAAAGTCCATTTCTAAAAAGTAATAATTATATCCACTAAATTTCAGCATAATTCTGAATTAATGGTTACCCTAGTCACGACTCGATCGCGGTGTGGTCAGCAAAGATTCCAGAAACACTTAGATATTAATTCCGCTGAAATGTAAGACAACTCCCAAGTTGTTTATTCACTTGTATACTAATTAGTTACTTGTGTTTCAATTTCTAGCAATTATTTTGCAGTTTCAAGATCAGTTTGTAAAATTATTATTTGCAATTTAATTTATTAAATTGAAAAACAATTTGTTATGTTTTTAAAGTGATAACCCTCACTTTTACGACACATATAGAATTTGCAAAACAAAATTTTATGAACGATGCGGGACTCGAACCTACGACCTCCGGCGTTCCGTGCCGGTGCTCTAACCAACTGAGCTAACCGTTCGAGTGACGAATCGTTATAAAATCTTGTATGCTTTGTTCAACTCTCAGGTTGTGGCTTCATCTACAGGATCTACTTTACAGTTGATAACCTGCTCAACCCCAATATTTGCATATTAGGAAATTGACTTGAGATGTCGCTCTTGTAAATATAAACAATTTGTTATGTTTTTAAAGTGTTAACACTCACATTTAGGATTAATACACAAATAAAATTTGAAATTTCAAACAATTTCCTGAATCCTTTCAATTTGACATCTCAAGTCAATTTCATCCACTCTAGTTGATTTGATCAACAATGAACTATTGTGTCACTTCTGTCTTAGAGCTATAGCCAGAGGCAAACAACCCCTAAACCAGGCACGTGCCTAGGGGCTTAGGAATTAAAAGGATATAAAATTTTACCAAAAATTTAAATAAAGAAAACCATAAATTTTAATTTGAGAAAAAATGTAAAAATAAGTATGCAACATTTTACACAAAATCAAATATTCTTGAATTCTACAGAGTTGTATAGCAAAAAGTACTAAAGTGTGAACTGTACTAAATCGTGATCTCCAGCCATTAATCGTCATATGATGACCCATATAGTCTAGTGGTTAGTGACACTGCCTACTGAGCTAGAGGTCCCGGGTTCGAATCCCAACATTGCCCGAATGCAACCATTTATGTGATTGATGTGGATGTTTGTTTCCAAGTCATGGTTGTTAATATGTATTTATATATTAAGTATATTAATTTATTTATATGTATAAAGAAACTTCTTCTCAATCGTTCACTCTTGTCAGAGTGGTCGTGGTTGCCAAGATGACGCAACATTAGTCGCCGTTGGTCTCCACAGTTATGGGTCGCACTGCCTCCCTCGCGATGCTCCTCCACTTTTGACGGTTTGCAGCATTGCGGGAGCACTCCACAACAGGTGTCTGGGTCACTGTTTTGATAAGGTCCATCCATCGTGTGGGTGAGCGTCCTCTCGCTCTTTTCCCCTCCACCTTGCCCTGCACTATCAACCGCTCAATCGATCCTTCATTTCTGGAGATGTGACCAAAGAACTTCAGAATTCGTAGTTGCACAGTCAACGATAGCCTTTCTTTTATCTTCAGTTCTTTTAAGATGGAATTGTTGGTTCGGAAAGCCGTCCAAGGGATCTTCAGGAGTCGTCTCAGGTCTCGTCGTCAGGTTAGACCAGGTTTCAGCCCCGTAGAGGAAGATTGGAAACACAAGACAAAAGACAAAAGAAACAACACAAGAACAAAGAACACGAGACAAAAGAAACTTACAGCTATTTATATACATAAAGGTAAACAATAAATATTACACTAGCCAGTACAGTTCCTAAAGATGCTTATTACATTATTAAATATATAGTTTTGGGGCAAGTTAATTTGTGTAAAAGTGTGTCAATTATATCTATAAAGGTTGGAATTTACACATTTTATCCCACATTAGTTACCGTATAAGTAGCCTTTGAAATTTATAATATATAGTCCGTAGAGGGGCGCCGATGAGGTCTTGGGAGGCTTGCCTAGGGCGCACACGACATTAAATCCATGGCTGTGCCATTTTAAATATTTCTTCTTCTTATTCAATAAGTATGACGTCATTCTCTCATTGATTCTTAAACCTTTAGGGAAATTAACGTTTTGATCAAACACAAACGTAAATATAAATATCAAAAGTGTATGGACGAAATGCAATGTCGCGCACGAACCAACTCCCCGATTCAATAACAAGGGTACATTTATCATCGAAGCTGACAAACGATGTCGACTTGTTATTTCCACGACAAATGTTTGAGAACTATTGCGTACCCACTGTTCAATACTCGCTGCTGGACCCTAATTCCGCTATTTTTCTTCTTGACATCTCACTCTACTATATTCCACTGGAGTGGCGGCTGTCAAAGTGCTTTTGTGCCTGTTTGATATTCGCCATTTTAGCGCTGTTGGCCATGTAGCGCGAGTCTGCTGTACTAAAACTAGTGATGACAACTTCAGCAGTGAGAGACTAATTTATAAACAGAAATGATGTCCTTTATTACGTTGATTCTTGAAGTATAAATAACACCGAAAACGAATGAAATTAATTCAAATGCAAAAATACTTCAGAGTAATTGTGCGTTCCTTCGCAGCCATTTGTATTACACATCAAAATTAGTTCTCTGGACGCTCGCGAGTGGCGCTACAAATAGGCACAATAAATTTGCTGTCAAACATATAGAACAGCCTGTGCAGAGATATTTATACGGGTACCAGTGTGACCGGTATTTACCTGGTTACATTTTATATGGATCTGACGTCGATGACGTCACAACATCGCTTTGTTACGGTGTGTATAACAAGCATCACTAGGATACTATTTATATTAATAAATAAATAACGATTTATTTTTTCAGTATCATAGATTGATGTAAAGGTGTTGAGTTGTGATGCTGATTATTATAATTATAATGACGAAAAATCAATGAAACAATCTGGGTTGAGTAGCAATAGTATATATATTTACTACAACAGAAACTACAGAACTATTAACAACAAAAATCAAAACGTAACAGTGAAAAATTCAAAAACAAAGCAGTGATAGCAAGAAAATATCACAACATGTACCGAATGGTCATGAAACTGCAAACCGTACTGACTTAACAGGACGAGCGCGAGGGGGTGAAACGGGAACGGGAGGGAGTTTCACATTCCAGCGAGGTCAAGATATAATGTGACAGTATTAGTATCTATAATAAGAATATCTAATAATATAACTAACACAGGCTTTTGAATTTGAAATCTTGTAGAACAAATTCTAACATTTTATCACAAATATGTGGTTCCCGTGCAGGTTTAGCAATTTACATACGTAGATTATATAAGCTTGCTGGAGCTAAAATCTTACCTTTTTTTCTATTTATTGTTTACTATACTTTTTATCTGATTTACAATCCACTTTTTTAACATAAGTTTTTTAAGTCAAAGTCAAAGTTCTTTATTTGCCAGAAACATTGACAAGTAAAGTTGTTACAAATTTAAGAGTTATATGTTTCGACTTGAGAGACATGCAAATATTTTTGTGGTTTCACTTCACAATATTATAAACCTAACACAATCAATAATTACTGTTACATACAATTTAATCAACGTAAAGCCTACTAAACGACCCCGCAATACATATTTACAATAATAAATGAAATGCTAAGAGATAATATAGTAAAAATAATCAAAAAACAAAATATAATATTCTTGGTAAAAATATTATTGGTGCCAGTTACCACTTCGTTTGATAATATTCATTTATTGAGTAAAAACAATATGTTTTTAATAGTGTTAATAGTTAATAAATCAATACTTTTCTAAATTTCGTGATTTAATTTTTGATTAAAATGAAATAGCTTACAAATGATAATAAAACTCAGATATAGTCAGTGAATGAGAAAATGTTTCAAGTACATCGAAATTTTCTTTAAGGGCATACTTTGAAAATAGAATAAAGCAGCATGGGCTTAGCTTCATAACATTTTTACAATACATTATCGTGTTAAAATTATATGATTCCTACATAAAATTACGTTAGTTAAAAAATTTCAGAAATCGACATTTTCAACGATAGTTCAAAAAAGTTTGTAAACATTCTCGCATATCAAGTTTAAACGCGTTTTTTTCCCAAGTAGTATGTATTTATATAAATTTTAGTACTTAGACATTTTTAACTGTATAAATCACACTGTGAAACATTGAATGATGTGTTCATCTTTGATTGTTGCATATTATATCAGAATTGTATTTGATTGTATTTAATTGTGTTTATATACATGTGTAATATATGTAATGTTGATGATCCTACTAAATAAATAAAATACAGCAATACATATTAAAAAAAAACCACAACCTCTAATATAAATTAATTATAAATTATAAAAAGTGTACTAGAGTTAGGGTTCCGTAATAGAACACCGCGTTCCGCTGATGTATGGGCGCTACCGACAAATTGAAAACCGTATTAAATGGTGCGTCGTAATCCAATGCAGAGGCCAACTCCACATTGGCTTCATATTCACATAGATCTTTATATTTTTGTAGACTACGTAATAGTTTAAAAAATATTGTTTGTTGTGCATTTTTGAATATTTTGGAATGGTTAGCGTTACCAACATATTTATAAAAAAAAAAATTATTGAATTAGGCGTTACTTTGCGGAAATCCATAATTATACAAATGATTTAAGTTTTCTTTAGTGTTAATTCCGCCAATATTTGTTTTTAAAACAATTCGGCACGTGTTTCGCCTCTATACGAGGTATTCTCAGGACGTGTTGTCTCGCCAAAATCTGTCATGAGACTCGTGTAGAGGCGAAACACGCGTCGAATTGTTTTAAAAACAAATATTGGCGGAATTAACACTAATGAAAACTTAAATCATTTGTATAACATATTTATACTTAATTTTAATTCATTTAAATTATTATATTTGGTTGATTGTATTTAATTAGCATGATTAATTAATAGTCAATTTTATTGCACGGACGAGTAAAAAAAGAAGGACTCCGCGCCGTGATATTAGCAAGTGAAGCACCTTTATGCTAGTGTGTGTGCGGTTACGGGGGATACTAGTTACACAATTTTTTCTCCCTTAAATAATCATATGTGGCCACAAATACTCATAAAGTATCATTTTTACACATTTTCCCAACGCACGACGGCATTTTTAAAATATTTTATTGAGACGCAAACTGATCTGTCACAGACGATGACAATTCTCATAATGGCCGCCTATGGGCCTGTGGTAGTGTAAGTGTGTGCGTGGGGCTATGTATTTACATGTTAATCGGCTTGTTTTGGTGCAGTGTACTGTTATGTAAGGTGACACGGAGTCCTTATTTTTTTACTAGTCCGTGTTTTATTGTTAAATTGTAATAATCTATTCAAATGTAAAATATAGACAGTCAACTGACAACACCAATATGACGTTGTCAGTTGACCATGGAGACAGGCATTCAAGTTGTAACAACGGTGCTGGGTGGTCGATTAAAATGTTTTAAATTCTATTATTAGTGTAATTTGTTGCTCAATACAATCTTTAATAATAATAAGGTTTGATCTCAAAACAGTGAACAGTGCTAATAAAATGGTTAGGGAATAATTTCGCACGAATTGCTTTATTTATCAGTATAAAAGTACTAGCATTTATTTGGTTAAATACAATATGTATTCATTGCGCTATCGTACACAAAAATGGTAATTTATATCACATAAAATATTGAACACTTCAGAACTATTACCATTATTTTACATTAAAAAGTTTATCTCTCAGAATAATCAACTTTCATCCATAATTTTAGTTTTAATTAAGATAAAACATATTATTAAATTTCAAAATTATTTGAATTACACAAGAGAGAAAGAAGTTTCAGAACAAAACAGTATTTGTTAAATTTGTCGTGGAAAGGACTTTACTTTAGGAATTGTATTCAATATAAAGTTCCGCTCGGCCAGAAAATGGTTGCGAAACGCGTGAGCGGATTTGAGCGAGGTACTCGCTTTCTAAATTGAATTGCCCTTAGCCAATCGACAACTAACACTAAAACAACAAAATAATATTTTATCAAAAAGCACGACTATTGACTCGATGTTCGATGAGATTTGTGTGTTAAGTATTCTATTATACAAATATATTCGATTCTGTGCCTTTTTTGTACTATACATAGATAGTAATGGTAGCATAAGGCAATTCAAATTATTGTATTTTTATTCAATTAATTCTTGAAGCGAATTTTAGATCCGTGTTTAACAATATTACAAGCACAATTGGTTAAAGTAAGTATATTATTACGAAAAAGACATGCAAAAATCAAAAGTTAAAACTATAGAATTATTCATCTCAAATTTAAGTTTTTAATAATTTTAATTTCAGCGTAAACATTTTTTTGTAACAGTTTTAGTTAATCTGCAGAGTTTTTAACGCGTATAATTATTTCTATTTAAACAGAGATAATATTTAAGCTATATAATATCACATAGTTAGTATTTTTAATCATCAACAACTTATAATGCAAAACAAAATGGCAGCCATTCGTTAATCTCAGTCATCTGACGGTGACTGTATACTTGTTCAAGGGAGAGTAATACCATAAAGGGTGCTCGTCCCTTACAAATAGTTCTATTACATAAATAAGGCGCTCGAAAAATTTCCGGCGATACAAATCTGTGGACGACCACAGCTCTGAGTGTCTACACTCCACGAAAATTGAGTGGGACTTAGACAGACCTTGTTGTGTATATGAGATGATTTAAGGCCACGCATTACTGCGGCTTTCAAGTTACACATTAAAAGACTTTTATTATATAAAAAACAAAACCTTTTTTGCTTAAAAGTACAGGATTAAGACGTTACTCAAACGAAATACATCAATTTAAGAATTCATCATTCTCGCTTAAATGTCACTGCTTGTGTTGACGATGTGGAGCGGGTTTTCTCATTCTTTTGACATTCATAAGTGTCTTTTTCTTGATTAAAGTGATTTTGATTGGATTTTATTAATGTTGTTAATAAAGTGATAGTATTTACACTATTGTGTATCATTACAATTGTGTATAAATTATTCAGGTAATTTTGCTCTAACTGATCGCACTCTCTAAGTCGACTCGAGCCGATATTACTTGAATGAACGTTTCACAGCAAAGGGTCACCGTGCATCTTCACTCACTTCTTCACATCTTCAAATTTTCGCAAAATAAAAAACACATCTGTTATTCAATTTCAAAGAACAATGCTTTTATATATAATACAACTCCGATAAACCTTAAGGTTGTCATTTCCAAAAAACCTTTTTTACGAATGCTGACGTTACAAAAGAAGTCTTCCATACAAATTTCACCTTGCAGCTAAATCGTTTTGCTCACGAATTTTGCCTGTGCATTTAAATCATCATTTTATTCTGGTCGTCTTAGCTCTTAGCGTCGCCACAATATAACACACTTATGTTTAACTTTCATATCATATTCACAGCTGAATATCTAAGTGATACGACAGCCTGGGACTAGATTATGATTATTTTATAGCAATAGCATTGACAGAACAATATTCTATATTTGATAAAAAAGAGCGAAAAAATAAATGCTGAGAGAGTTTCTTGCGCCGCTTCTCTCTTAGAGCGCCATCTGTCTCCGAAACGTAGTAGTGTCTAATATATTAGAAATGACATCAAAAAGAATTCTAAAGGAATCAATTTGAGAAAATAAATGCATTTTATGCCTCATAAAAATGCATTTATTTTCATTTCAATCATCAAACAGACCTATAAATAAACTCTTCAATAAACCATAAACATGAAATGATAATAATTGTGGTTGGGGATAAACTATCGACGTAAGATGATAGGAGACGTCTCACTGCCCAGGGCTAAATGTTTTATGTTACATTTCCAACCAGCTTACTGATACGTAACAAATAAAGCCGTTGTTAACACTAAATACTCCTGTGATTTTAATTAATGCATACTTTATCAACTCGAGGCGAGTTATTTGAACTCATATAAATATTTCCACTATTAATAATTGTGTGGATGCTTTTGTCGACTGTCAGGTGTTTGGAAAGAAGTTACAAATACAGTTTAGTTACTATTCGCTTCTGTGAATAATTTTCAATTTTTTTGTATAACTATACTATAGTTAGCTGTAATTAAAATGAGACTTACAAATGAATAGTCCAACAGCATTGCAAGTTTTAATAAACGAAAACTACTCTGAAAAAAAAAAATTAACAAAAAAAAACAACCGACTTCAAAAATATTCCAAAATTAAAGATATAATATGCATTAAAAAGTATAAAAATAATCCCGAATTTTTTACAATCTAATTAATTAATCTAATTCTAGTTACTATTATAGTTATTTTTGGAATCGGTGTCCTTCCGCCACGACCTGCTCTCGCCTCTAGCCTCTCGCCTCCTCACGACTCAAGCACATCTCACCTATAACTATGTATGTAGTTACAAACCTATCTTGGATGACACTGACTTTCGTAATAAGTTGTATGCCAACCAAAAAACACTTGACTAACACTATAGAACGAATTGTTTTATCAGTGTCGGGGTCAAACATAATAATAAGCAGACGCATAGTTTAATAGATTTAAATACAATTGCTTGAATAATTTAATGAATTACTAAGCACCTATTTCAACAATACAACTGTTGGTTTAAATAGAATCAGTGGCCCGACTCAGCGAAATAAGAAATGCAATCTGAAAGCGAAATCAAACAAATATCTCAGTTTGCAGTGTCCGTCGTAGCAGCAGGGTCCACGCGGGATGGAATCCAATCAACAAAACTAGTTTCACTGATGCCTATCGCTTGTTTCACATTCTAAGATTTGTTTCTTGAGATTAAATCAAAGGCGAATTACACTGGCGAGAAAGAAATATGGAGAGTACGACCATGCGGGGTGTCCTTCTGAAATTGCTTTTCAATCCCTCGGACTTTGGACTTGTAAAGAACTTATTACCTTCCTACGAGATAGCGGGGTCCGGCGATACGGATATATGTCTTTTTCATATGTAATATTCCTTTTTCGCGTTTTATTAATGGAAAATGTAACGTGGGACAGTGAGGCTCTCGCCTGCGATATTAAAAATCCCTGTAGTGCGGTTCCTTTTGTAAGGCGGTTTGTAAATTGGTTTATTGTAAATATGTATAAATGGACATTTCGTTTGGCTTATACTAGGTTTGATGTATTTTGAAATTTCTAACTGTATTTTATATTATTATGAATATTTTCTATTTGCTTGTGTTACCACTGTTTAAATTTAACTATGATTGACCACGTTTCGTTAAATTTTATGATTAGTGAACTAATTAAATGCGAGTTGGCTTGGTACAAGAAGGAATAGCTACTTAAAAAATACTTAACTTAAATACGTGTTTGTTTTGTTTTTAAAGTGATAAAAATCACTTCTAGGATTAATACACAAATAAAATTTGAAAAGAAAATTTTATGATCGATGTCACACGACACGACTTCTGTCGGTGTCCACGGCGTTCCGTGCCAGTGCTCTGCCAACTGAGCTTACCGTTCGAGTGACGTATCGTCATAAAATCTTTTATGCTTTGTTTGAGCGTTTGAGAGTTGATAAAATGATGATAAAATTTTGTTTTCAAATTTTATTTGTTCAATACGTATGTTTAAGAAGCATTTGCCGAAGCTATGAGATCGTTCCTGTTGATTTAAATGCAGGCAACTAATAAAATGTTATTGTTTAAATAACTACAAGTAAAGATTTAAATTATGATAATCTTTGAAAATTAATATTATATCACTTATAGAGAGTGTGTTCCTTTTTATTATGTATACTGTGTTGGTTATTATATAAAATGTGGTTAGGAGGAAAAGTCATGAACTGACGATCTAAGTTTTTTTTGAAGTGAACACTTTTTTAGCGGCGTTGAGCACTTTTCTTGCGATGGGTATAAAATGTTAAGCTCGCGTCAGGACACGTGGCCTGATCGAAAATTCGTAAGACAGTCGTTGAAATTATGGATGAAAGTTGATTTTTCTGAGAGATAAACTTTTTAATATAAAATAATAGTAATAGTTCTGAACCTTTAAATTTTTAATTTCATATAAATTGTCTATTTTGTGTACGATAGCGGAATAAATGAATATTATATTTAACCACATAAATGCTAGTACTTTTATACAGATAAATAAAGTAATTCGTTCTGTTAAAGCAATTATTCCTTAACCATTCCAAAATATTAAAAAATGCACAACGTTAATATTAAAGTTTTCACTTCTGCTTCTTAATTTTCTTTCTTGCTTCAAAATAACGGGTTGCACTGCGGCACTCCCGCAGTGCAACCCGTTATTTTTTTACAGAAGAGGAGGACAAATTAGCTCTATACAAACATGCGTTTCACTTCACCCCATTCTCCCTTTTTAATAGAGGAATCACATGACGTCCACTGCTGGACAAAGGCCTCCCCAAAGATTTCCACGACGATCGGTCCTGCGCTGCCCTCATCCAACGTATTCCGGCAATCTTGACCAGATCGTCGGTCCATCTTGTGAGGGGCCTACCAACAGGCCTAGTTACGCTGATTGTAAAAAGGTGCTAGTTATGTAATTACCCACAATTTACAGTATTCTTAACATTATCGAATATCGGGAATATCCTCACAATATACGTTACTTACGGCCGTTTTCAATAATATATCTCTAGTTACGCATACATTGCTGTCACCATTTAATGACAAGATCTTATCTATCCATAGTTATGTCCAATATAGTTATAGTCCAATGCTTTATGTCGATAGGTTATTGAAATGTAAGTAAGCGTAAAATGATAGATTTGTCTACCTCTAGTAAGTTAAAGTAAGGATAGATAGGTTATTGAAAACGGCCGTTAAACAATATTGCATACCGAGTGCGGATATGTCAGAGCTAATTTGAAATTTTCAATGATATTACGGCCGCATTGTTTCGAGTATGTGTGTATTACGGGTTTAATAATGATGCCTCCTCTAATTAAGTCCACTACACCAATGTTTGGAATTAATTAGTGTATTGTTTAATTGGCATCTCTTGTTATCTGTTTGTTTGTGTTATTTATTCATTAGCGGTGTTTGTGACGGCTGTTACTTAGATAGTTGTATTTAGGTGAGCCCATAATGCATCTTATGTTTTGTTCAATCTTTGAAAGCGAATGACATAAATATCTCGAAGTATTTTTTACTTAGATATTTATGCGTCTAGATAGAGTCTCTTGCTGTTAGACAGGCGATGAAAACAGGTCAGGAATATTAGTGACGATCTACGTCTTACACTCGCGATTTGTATGACACTTTGTGTGTGCGTGAATTGTTCAAAATAGAGGTTAGTTCTAAAGTCTATTTTTTTCCATGTTTTCACAACTGTCATAGTCTATCTAGGGGTATGAATAATTTAAGTTCATATATACGTTTTTTCGACACTTTACAAGCTCGGCAACGCTCCTGTGAATCCTCTGGTGTTACTGGAGAGTATGGCGAGGCGATCACTTACCATCAGACCCGTGTGCTCGTACGTCCATCTCTTCGAAATTAAAAATAAAATATTTCTGATATTAATATTCTTAGAACCTGAAATACATTCGAATAACTTTTCATAACAATACTAGAAGAAAAGTAAAATGTTCCAAGCAGGTATCGAATATGTATTGTATGTTACACCTACACAAATAAAATTTGGAAACAAAATTTTTATGAACGATGCGGAACTCGAACCCACGAACTCTGGCGTTCCTTGCCAATGCTCTCCGAACTGAGGGAACCGTTCGAGTACGTCACTCGTCATAAAATCTTGTATGCTTTAGAAGTGAGGGTTATCACTTTAAAAACAAAACAAAATGTTACACCTACATAAAAACCAGTCAACCCGTTAAGGGCATGACTTACGAACGGACACATAGAAATTTTAAAGACTTTTATATTTTTTCTAAACTTGCGCTAACGTTCGAGTTTCAGTAATTGACCTATTTCTACTTAAGTACATTTAAAATAAAAAAAAAAATTACAAATAAATAAATAATTTCACAAATGATCATATTCTGCAGAATATAATAATAATATAATCGAAATGATTTATAGAACATATCTAGAGTTGGTCCAAAATCCAAAAGCTTAGTATACTGTCCACATTTGAACATGTCACTAGCAGGGGTAACGCACCCATGGCACAGCACAATGTAACCAACAAACTCGGCGCTTGATTACACCTGTCCGTCACGATTAATAGAATATTGTGTGAATCAAATTGAATTAGTCCACTATTGTAGAGTTACCCGTGTATATTTCATATGGAGTGTTGGTTTTGAATATTTAGTAGCCAATTTAGATCATGTTGCTATTGTGATTTGGTAATTGGATTGCAATGGATATGTTTGAGGTGCTTCATTAAAATTTCAATAAAGCAATTATAATTAAAACCATTGTGTTTGATTAAGTACTAGTGGCGGCGTTGTGGGGCGGGTCGTTGCCTTACCTCATATGATGCGAGGGAAGCGATGGTTGGTCCATGCGTCGTAAACGGCGCTGATTATGGTGGTGCCATATTAATAACATACCCTAATATTAAGTTATTAGTTTAAATATCTTATTGCTCGCATTTGCGAGTTGATTCTTTTGACTGATTTTCAGTTTATTCACTTCTTTTTCTTTTTTTACTTATACAATTAAGTCAAAACGTTACTGAAAAAAATCAGGTTCGACAAAACTGCTTTTTCTGCCGTATCGAGAGTAGAGCATTACCTCAAACACTTCGATAATGAGGCGTGCAATAGGTACTAATCGTGTAATATTGGATAAAGATTACTTCAATAGACAGCACTTGTGTAAAGATAAGAACTTGTATTAAGATTGTGCATAAGCCTCTATGCTGCATATGAATCCCTGGTACATGTTGGTAGACATGACACATGGTTTCAACCGCAATGAAAAATATTAATATCAACTCTACTATATTCATGTTCTTCTGGTGTCTATGACTCGCGTCTTACATTAGACAATCTCTTCTTCAACTATGCTCGCCTGGTACCAAAATACTGAATAATGCTTCCTATCTCATTTTAACCCATGTTAAATCTTACGAATTTGTATGTCTGTCTCTTTTTACTGTCTCGCTTTTTCGTTTCATCGACTTCCATATCACAACGATGCTAAAGAAGTTTTCGCTTCAAAATTAAATACATCGCAATAACTCTCCTTGAATTTTTTGTTCGCGCTCTTAAAAAGAATACCAATATTTGAGGTACTAAGTGAACGCTATAGTATAATAATAATTTAATTCCAGTACAACACAAGGGAAGGTAGCGTATACCGCATGTAACAAAATACGGTTGTTAGACTAATTTAGGCAGAAGATCATCGACGTAATTAATCCACTCAGGGAGAGCAGCTTTGAAACAGGAAACTAGATGCTCAACTCCTGAACTCCTTGCGAACTCTCCACGAGGCTTCAGTTATACAACACGTGCTTCTATCGAAAGGTGGATTAGATGAAGGTTTTGTATAATTACTTGGAATTTATCCATCACTTTTCAACGACTTGTATTTTTGGATCGAACTCTTTGTTTCAGTATATTTCGCTCTAGTTTTAAAAATAGTTATATATCCAGGGAGAAAAGTAGGTCATTCTGACCCGTGGAATATTAAGGTTAATAAGGGGACAATTGCGGGTGGCAATGTCCTACTTATCTCACGGGGTGCGTATACGATTTTTTTTTCTGTTCTTTAGTCCCTGGTACGAGGGACAAAAGTGGCCGATTTTCTCCTGGCAGGACGACTTTTGTCCCTCGTACCAGGTGCTAAAAGACAGCTTTTCATCGAGGTGTGAAAAAAATACTTTTATAAACCAGAGCGTTTAGGAGGTGCTGAGTTAAAGTGCTTAGACTCTTTCTAAGAGGTTCAAATCCTTGTGCAAAATAAAATTCAATATAAAGAAAATTTTTCAATATTGCGGGTATCTCACAAAATAGTACAAACCATAGACTTAGTATAATGTACTATTAATATAATCACGTATAGTAGACCTGACAGCCTGATGATAAAAATATTACATTTTTATAAGCACATGGTTCCTATTCCCAATTTCAATTATGTTCGGATTTCCTGTCAATCCAAACAATTATCTACATGCATTAATTGAAGGGTACCAAAAGATTTTGCCAGATTCCAATTTGCCAATACTTATTTCATGATCAAATACACACAATTACTAAAATAAAATTTATAAACGATGCGTGACTCAACACCGCGCCTCTCGTGTTCCGTCCGAGCGCTCTTACCAACTGAGCCAACCGTTCGGGTGACGTATGGTTTGTAAATCTCAGGTTATGGCTTCATCTACAGGACCTACTTTACAGTTAATAACCTGCTCAATTCCAACAATCGTAAATTAGGAAATTTTCTTGAAATGTCTCTCTTTCAAATTTGTTATTTTAAAGTGATATTCTTCACTTATGGAATTATTTATACAAATTAAATTTGTTACCATAATTTGTGTACGACGCTCTTACCAACTGAGCCAACCATTCGAGTATTCATCGAACGTTAATCTTGGTATGTCTTGATCAATCCTCATAAATTGCATACTCGCAGGATCCTCCCATCAAAGAATAAACCAAATAATATTTGTAAACTGCTTACAGGTATTAATGATTACATATTAAATAACTTAATTAATACTTTATATACTACACTTTTGATTACAGGAAGCGGCTTAATAAGTTAATTTAAACAATTCGTCAAGCTGAAATATTTTCATTATTTAGTAATTGGAAAAAGCAGTTAATTATTGAAACTATGGAATGATTACAATTTAATTTCCGGTAGCTACGAATTTATATCGAATAGAGTTGTTTTTAAAGGGATAATTCTCGAGAGTTTTCTCCTTGCTTCTTAACTCTATTTCAATAATAGGTTTTCAGATAAGATTAATATCACCACTATATGACAACTATATATAAATGAAAACTTCTTTCGGCGCACCTCACAAACATTTTTTTTTAGGTAGTAGTAGGTTAGGCTGATCCGTCAACATTAAACATTATGAAAACATAATTATAGTTATTTCTTATCTTAGTCATCACAAACACTTTGCCAGTGCGAGGTTCCTTTGCACACGATGCCGGCTAGATTATGGGTACCACAACGGCGCCTATATCTGCCGTGAAGCAGTAATGTGCAAAAATTATTCTATTTCGGTCTGAAGGGCGCCGCAGCTAGTGAAATTACGGGCAAATGAGACTTAACATTTTATGTCTCAAGGTGACGAGCACTGCATTGTAATGGACTTGGCATATCAATTACCATCAACTGTACGTCCTGCTCGTCTCGTCCCGTATTTTCATTAAAAAAAACATTGTATCCTTTGTTGAATATGAAAATGAAAATAAATAATTTGATTTATATAGAGTTAAATAAACAATAACTTTAATATAAGTAATGGTAAGATAATAATATATTGTGTATCATAAAGTCAGGATATCTGAACTATCGCAAAGATAGAGATTATATTAATGCATTCTTGTTATTTGAAACAATCAATAATAACTTTGCAACAACTTACTTGTTAAGTTTAATTTGAAATAAAGTATTATTACTGACTCACACACACTTACATACTTACACATACTTCTTAGTAATTAGAATATACTTATGATTGTCTGGAAATAATGTTATATTAATAAGCAATGGATGAGCGGAGTCTTCTAACACAGGCGATATAGTGCTTAAGTAGGCTCCAATCATGAATATTGGTTTATGTACATACTTCGTAAGGAAAATAATCATTTTGTATTTTGTGAAAGCCGTTTAATTGAAATGGCTGGTCACGTAACTCGCTATAAAGACAGCAGGTGGACTCAGATCACGCAGTGGTAGGAACCTATAGGAAAACGGCGAGGCAGACCGAAAAGAAGATGGGCCGATGAAGTAATAGAAATAGCCGGGAAAGACTGGCAAATAATGGGTAAACACAGAGATGCGAGGAAAAAGGTTGGAGGAGGCCTTGACGCGAGGAGGGGTTCATATCCTAAAATAACACAAACAAATAAGTAACACGTACTAACATCTAGATATTAAAATAAAAATATTAACTAACACTAAATAACAACATCTGAAATGTACATATAAAAGTACATATAAAGAAATTTATTCAAAGACATAAAGTAACAAGAAAAGATCTTCTGCATACAAAGCAATTTATAAAAATAATCACACGCACAAAATCGTGAAGCACAGCCAACAATAAAATAGATTACTTATTCCGCCATCCAAAAAGTGTTTGTAACGTACAACACAATGTCAATAATTATGACAAGCCGCCATTTTGTCGTTCGCAACTCAACCATGAGAGTTCTCCCAGAAATGTCCTGTGTGTATTGAAATTTAAAAATGGTCGTTTAGGGGCCCGGTGAATGTGGCCTGATTAAATTGATTCACAGCGACTGGTTGAATGCTTGTTGATGAACTGTGCTGATGTTTCATCATTCGCAACTCTTTGTTAATCATAACATTGTTTTGTCACAATATTGCTTACTCGCCAACATTTGAATCGTCCGCTTATTTGATCACCATTGTATTGTCATTTCATACTTCATCTGAGACTTCAATAATTTCAAAATATACGATAGAGATCTTGAAAGATTGTGTAGGATTAAGATCATTTACACGTTTTTTTATGACAATAAGGGACGAGACGAGCAAGACGTTCAGCTGAATCACGCCCTGCCTATGACAATGTTCTGAGCGGCACCACAATTGCGTTCGTCACCTTGAGATATAAGATGTTAAGTCTCATTTGCCCAGTAATATCACTAGCTACGCCGCCCTTCAGACCGAAACACAATAATGCTTACACATTACTGGTATCCATAATCTAGCCGGCACCCAGTGCAAAGGAGCCTCCCACTGGTAAATGTCTAGATATACTGTGACAGCTGTGAAAACGTTGAAAAAAGATACAGTTAAAGTGCATTGCTCAAAAAAGGGGTTAACTGAGTTAACGCACACTAACACAAGCGTCATACAAATCGCGAGTGTAAGACGTAGATTGTCACACAAAGTAAAGTAATAAACCCGGCCTGTATTCATCGGTTGTCTTGCAGCAAGAGGCTCTACCTAAACTATTTTGAAGATTAGCATGCACTCTTAAACATACAAACAGACAAAAATTATCCAAAACAATATGATTTTGGCCTCGCTTATGTAAGCACAATAACTTTTTCTCAAACTATTTCATGCACAGACACGCAAACGGTTTTGTTATATGTATAGGTTGTAAAATAGTGTACAAACTATGAATTTACTGCACGCTGTTATATACTTACATAACATGTTAATACTTTGTACCGAAACGAAGCTAAATTGAATTTTAATTGTTGAAAATCAAATTAATTTTGTTACTAATTGGCACGTTCGAATCAGTTTAGTTTACATACCTTCATGGGTCGGTGGTGGGCATCGATTTAATCAAATGTCCGAGCCTCTATATTGAAAGTGTGGTAGAGTTGCATTGTAGCTATATGTGGAAAATATAATGTGTTTGTGTCTATAAATACTTTATCGCATATTCGTGTTTTTAACAGCTTCTTTAACTCCGAATCGTAAGTACTTATGTAACAAATAGATCGTTGTTTTTTATACTACGCCTATATATTTCGATTCCATTTTTAGAGATTATTTCTGTTCTGTATATTCGCAAAGCGGTAATACTGTTCGGTAGATATATTGAATTATAAAATAAATAATGTGTTTTGGTAGAAAGTGTTTTTACTACTGTGCTTAGTAACAATTGTGAACTTTTAATTATATTTTTTTTATAACTTTAACAAAATCGTCACGTTTAAGTATTTTATTGCATCACTTAAGAAAGATTGCAATTAAAATATTATGTAAATATTTATAAAGATTAAGAAAACCTGTAATTTTTTAACCAACCTATAGATTTCAGTTTTATTTATATTCGTTTAGATGAGTAACCTGTCTAAAAGATTTGTATAATATAGTATGCTTTGCACAGCACTTTTCTTGATCCTCTTAAACTGCAGGGCTTCGTGAAACCATTGAAGTTTCCTAGACAGCTAATGAGTAAATGCTGTTAGGAATTACTATACTGTTGTGGCCTTAAAAGTGAATATACCAACAGTATGATGTTTTTTATGGGACACTACATGGTGGCTATGATTGTACAAGACCGTAACAAGCTATAGTATTAGTTAAATTAATATGTACGATAACACAATAAACGTGTACAAAACGACCTTGGAGAAAAATAACATAATTTTGATAATAAACTTGCTTCGTGAGTCTGTCAAAGTGTTATCCAATGTGTTTTCTCCGATTAAATAATTTGATCCGCCGTTTTGAATTCATTGTGCGCGATATTCAACCATATTTGATGGGTATAAGTTTCAATATAGCAAATCGCAGTGTTCGCTTAAAGCTTTTCACCGTCTGTGCGCGCCTTAGATCTCTTAGGATTACCGTCACTGGTAATTAATTGAGTGTGAAACATTGCGCGGCTGATCAGTGGGTAATGTCGTTTGTACTCTGCTCGCATTCATTATATGCTTCGTTTACAATTTACGTCATACGTGGATCGTTATTGACAACATGGTACCGGCATGATTTTGTATGTTCTACAACAATATAATTATCGATTTCTGTTGCTTCGTTTAGTTGCATGAAAGTAGATTAATTGAATTATAGAGCGATTGTGGATGATTCTGTTGAGGAGAGTTTAATTACAATTCACTATCAAAATGGAAATGTATCCACTATAAAAGTGCTTAGGTATTGTAAGAAAGGTTTGGTGCGAGTGATAGAAGAGCTCAGGTCTTGTAAAAAAAGGTTTGGTGCGAGTGGAAGAAGTTCCTCTGGGAGATCAGATCCATGTCTTATTGTAAAATGATTAAGATGTTTGAGCTGTATATGTAGAGCCTGGGTTCAATGAAGAATATCCTCAGAATTTGATACTCACCTTACAGCCTGCTCTATTAAAACAATATATATATATATATATGACAAAAAATAGTTTAGATATGACGAAACATATATTTACTTTTTTAGCTAGGCGGTACGGAGCGGGATAACAGCACATATTTTATTACACCTAATGATTCACTGTAAATAATGAATGATTTCCATGAATGAATTAACAAGTTTGTGGTACGAATTATCCTGTTTTGCTCTACCTTTCATTCATTGCGGTTTTACAATAGAAAAAAATATATAAATATAAATAAGTTTCCTGGTATACAGTTATCGGAGTTATTCTGTGAAATACACGATTTAAATTTTAAATACAGCGACATTTACTTGGGAATGCACAAAAGAACTGTAATAATATCACGTTTTTGCATATTGGCACGTTCGGTGATATTGTAAGTTTCGAATTGTATTTAACACCTGTATAATGCATACTGTGACATATCAAGGCAATATACAATATCACAAAACTAGCTATATATAGATATAACTGCACTATACTTAACAAGAGTAAAATATACTCATGAAATATAAATGCTTTGTTTGTAATTTATAAATTTGAGTTTTATTAATTCTAGCATATTTGCGAGCATAATATTTAATAAATATTGTATTAGTTGGTTCCGATTAATCTCCAATACTTTTGAACCAATTCGTATATCGCTGTTTCTCAGGAACGCGAGAAAGAATGATATCTTAGATAATTTATACGTCTAGATAGAGTATCTTGCTGTTAGACAACCGATAAAAACAGGCCACGTTTAATACTTTTGTGTGCGTGACAAGCTATGTCTTACACTCGCGATTTTGTATGACTTTTTGTGTTAGTGTGCGTGAATTGCTCAAAATAGAGCTAAACTCGCAGCTGTGGCAGGCTCCTTTGGACAGGATGCCGGGTAGATTATGGGTACCACAACGGCGCCTATTCCTGCCGTGAAGCAGTAATAATAGTATAACTGTCTTTCGGTCTGAAGGGCGCCGTAGCTAGTAAAATTACTGAGCAAATGAGACTTAACATCTTATGTCTCAAGGTGACGATCGCAGTTGTAGTACCGCTCAGATTACTATCAGCTGAACGTCCTGCTCGTCTCGTGTCTTATTTTTTTTTATGGAATAGGAGGACAAACGAGCGTACGGGTCACCTGGTCTAAAGTGATCACCGCCGCCCACATTCTCTTGCAACAGCAGAGGAATCACAAGAGTGTTGCCTGCCTTTAAGGAAGGTGTACGCGCTTTTTTTGAAGGTACCCATGTCGTAACGTCCCGGAAACACCGCACAAGGAAGCTCATTCTACAGCGTTGTAGTACGCGGAAGAAAGCTCCTTGAAAACCGCACTGTGGAGGGCCGCCACACATCTTATTGTCATCATTTTATTTTCTTAAAAAAATCTGTCATAGTCTATCTAGACATATTAATGATCTAAAATCTCAGGCTAAAGATTGCAAAGTAAAAGTCGTTTTAGTTCACACAGATTGATGAAATAGTAATGTAGGTATAAGCAAGCTGCACTGGTCAGGCAATGCAACAGTATTACGCTCAATTAATTAGCACATTGCCTGACGTGTCCGACGTACTTACCTAATTAATGAACCAGAACCGAACCAACAATACTGTTATTATAATACCATTGGCTTGCACTGATTGAGTTACTCACAAACAAACTAATCTAATAAACATTATTCATGGTTATCGTATTGATATAATTACATTAAGACTCGATTTGCTAATGTTAATTATATTAATCCCTCATAAGGTACATCGCTTGTAATGGCTGGTTGAGTTAATTACTTCAGGTTTTATTTTAATGACAATTAGGGAGACGAGCAGGACGTTCAGCTGATGGTAATTGATTCGACCTGCCCATTACAATGCATTGCCGCTCAGGATTCTTGAAAACCCAAAAATTCTGAGTGGTACTACAATTGCGCTCGTCTTCTTGAGACATAAGATGTGAAGTCTCATTTACCCAGTAATTTCACTAGCTACGGCACCCTACAGACCGAAACACAATAATGCTTACACATTACTGCTTCGCGGCAGAAATAGGCGCCGTTGTGGTACCCATAATGGGCATCGGTGAACACTTTTCATCTTTGTTGGAAATTAAATTAATTCAATGTATTGGGTAATAATGCTCGTTTTCATCAAATAAAAAGATCATAATTTTGAATAACATTAATCTTATGTGTATAATTAAAAGCCTTTCTTCAATTAGTTTATATGAAATAAAATACATTTCTAATGTATTATACATATAAGAAAATATATTTAATAGTGTGATGCCAATAATTCACCATCACACAAAATTCAAGGGGAGAGAGGGGAACAATTTAGCAGCAATTTTAATAATAAGTCCCTGGTATTTCTATTATAGCCGGGAGGCGATCAGGTGGGTCCCCGCGAGGGGTTTAATAACTCCCGATTAGCCTATTGGATTCGCTATGAATGTTTGCTATTTTTTCTATATTGCCTCTACGCTGGTTTAAATGAAGCGGAAATTAAAAATAGTTTGTTTGCTGAAGGCAAGCTTCTATGCGTTTATTAAATTGCTTACGTAATAAGTGGGACGGTTCAAAGCATTGGATAAACTTGGCGGACATGTTAATGAAGTGATGTGGTTTTGCAATATCCGTGTGTTTCATCCATAATGTTATACATTTATGTCATACATACGTAATTTATGCAAATTTTAAATGATTTAATTGAATTTAATATAAAGTGAGCAAACAATAATCAAACAGTTTAGAATTGGTAAAATAAAGTGAATTTATTGGTCTCTGTGTTATTCCATTTGATTTCATTTTTGAAATTATAATAGTTATTCTAGGTTTGGCTTAGTAAGACTACAATAACCTATATTGTTTTTAATAAAAAAAAAACAAACAACTTATTTTACTCGTCTCTTTGGGAAAGCACAGTTAAAAAACCAAACTGATACACTTTATTTTTTAAATTATAAATTTTATTTACTTCTAACACAGTACAGGAATTATAAATATATACATTAATTTTAAGCTAGCCTCAAATAAAAAATACGTCCTCCATTATAGTTTGAATTTCTCTGAATATTATGCTTATAATGCATGGTATGTCATTTTATAACGTCCGTGACAAATTTAATTAAAATTGATAAGATATAAGATGATTCAGTGTGTGTGACAGTGTGGACTCGCAGGGGTGATTTTTAATTATTAAATTGTACGTCAGACTTGGATTCAAATCGTAATTATAGAACTTTAGAATGAATCGTTATGAGCTATTTAAAGAATGTGTTTCCTCTGAATGATTTGTTTCAATAGTGACTTTAATGCGGGATACAAATACTATATTTCTTTTTTACACTCACCGCATGTACCTTAACTAATTTATTTTTTAACTTTCCTATATTACTTACATAGATTGTTATTAATTTTCATAAAATAAAATAATACTTGATAATATAATAGTAAGATTGAAATGGGTGGGTAATTATTGGTAAGAAATCTACAACAGACTTTTCTATATTGAATAGGATAATTGTAGAAGATACCTTCATCTACATTTATCATTATTTTAGACGGTTTTTTGCCTTAGTACCTCCAAATTGCTAGGATGTAGGTAAAAGTCATGGATATTATTGTAAGACGGAGTGGTATTGACGTTCATGATGGGAATTTTACATTTTATTGCAACACATACTTGGGTACGACGTCGTGCAAGAACAGTCGTATTGAAGGCTTGGGTGATGTGTTTTCTTAAAATACTACAAGAGAGTTATATTTTCTTTCTTATAAACTCATATTTTAATGGTTTAAATCTATTTTAAACAATGTAATTGACAATTCAGTTTACTTTTTAAATTTTATCGCATAATAAATAAATAACCTTACTTATTCTTCATGTCTGTGTTCATTAGTCTATTAAATAAAATTAAGATCGTAGTTTAATTCTGACAGTGCCGTATTGTTTTGAAGATCGATCGCTATTACATCATTCATAATGTAATGATCTAGGCCCTAGGGTAATTCCAAGAGAAATTGCAAAATTGAGACTATCGTAACAGCAATATAATAGGACACAGATAAAAATATATACAACAAAACGTTTCCCAGGCGTGGGTCGTACGAATTGTAAATAATAACGGAATGTTTTAATTTCTCTGCGAGTGACGGGCCGCGTGGCCCGTTTCCCCCGCGTCTCCCCGCTCCTGTCATCGTCACTGCTGCGGACAATTAGCCTGCTCATGAGATTAAATGAGCACCCTGCGCGTGTTTGCTCATTTTTTCATCGCAGAGTGCATCGTGCCTGTCTGCCGTCTGTAATTAAAACATTGCAAATAAACGTTTCTACGGGATATTTTATTTGCCGTTACTTTTACCAGCCCTATTATTGTGGTACAAGGGTCAAATGTTTAAACTCAAACATTGCTTATTTAAAATTAGTTTGATGGGGGTTCTTGATTTTTTTTTCATGCCTTTAGGGAACACAATAATAATATTGTTATGTTTCCCCACTTGCAATACAATCTAGCCTTAACTTAGACTGCCAGATTTATTAAACTATGAATGTTTCCACTAACACATTTCTTAATGTCTCTATTATGGGGAAGTCACTTTGTTCATGTGTGTTTTATAATATCACTATTTTTATATTGATTGTCGTTTTATTTGTGAGTGACGATGAACTAGGTATCGAAAATAGTAACTTTATTATTTGGTTCAACTTAAAAGATTGCGACTGAGTTTTTTGCCACAATTTAGCACATTTTTTCCTTGCAGTTGAGAACATCTTTACAGAAATTATGATATATGTTAGTAAATATAACTATTTATCTCACTGAAACAGCTAATATGTGATACAATGAAAAAATTTCCTTACAAATATCTTGTTATAAAGTTAAATCTATGAATAAACCAAGAAATTTGCAAGTGTTGACTGTATTGCTGACAACACTGCCAATACAAAGATAATTATTCTAAAGTTGTCCAAATGTCAAGCAGCCTTGCAAATAAACGCGGGAAACGTTATACGTCTGAATAAACCAATCATAAGTAAAATGTCTGTTTGTAAACATTTAGCATATTCTTGGTTTATTCTCAGGTATAACTCTATACCAAGTTTATTTGTAAAGCCGCAAATGTTTAATGCGTATAGGCACCATAATGCCATAATACAAAAATACGTAGATACGGTAATATGTAGTTAATTAAAACAGACTTCGTTTAAACATTAACGGCCTTACAAATAAAATTGGCATAAAGTTATAACTAAGCATAAACCAAGAATATGTAAAATGTTCAGGTTTGTTCGGACGTATAACGTTTCCTGCGTTTGTCTGCAAGGCAGCTGGTCATTAGGAAAACATCAGAATTTTCATTGTATTGACAGTGTTGTCAACGATATTGTAAACATTTTGCATTTTCTTTGTTTATCATCAGTTTCAACTTTATACCAAGTTTATTTGTAAGGCCTTAAAAATATTATAATAGTTTCTGCCTGATCCCCCATTTTACCGAATTGCATTAATCTAATTCCCCATTATGTTATTTTTTAATCTGACATTGATTTCCTTACATTTGAAGTCAAGAGGCCGCGTAGATGTAGAGTTGCACGCGCGGAAAATTAATACGATTGTTGCAAGTGTTGTGGATTTATTGCGAATGGCAACCCTAGCGTGATGCTTGGATTAGACGATAAAATAATATACAGAGACATAATACGAAGCAATTGTTATATTGTAAATACAATTTAAAATAGAAGAATTCTTTTTGATTATTAATTAATATAAAGATAATGGGTCATTTAATTATAATCATTGATGGCTATGGTCTTGTGGCTATTATATTTTTTACTAGCTGACCCGGCAAACGTTGTTCTGGCATATAAATTATTTTTAGAGTTAGACCGTTTCTTGGACATTGCTAATGATTTTTTTTTTCTAAAACAAAAGAATTTTTCTTAAATAAACGTAGCCTAAGTTACTTCTTATTACATCAGCTACCTGCCAATAAAAGTCCCGACAAAATCGGTTCAGCTTGGTGTGTGTACCGTATATTCATATAAATGGTGTTAAAAACGGTTATTTACATATTACAAACAGACACTCCAGTTTTATTTATATGTAAAGATGTATAGATTATTTTTATGCCACATGATATTTAATATGATAAATATATGACTGCTGTTACTAACTTCGTATCAAACAATTAGAGAATTTTTCTGTATATAATAATTAACAAAACAATAATATTCTACATTTAATACTATCTTAATATATATAAATTACGTGACACGTTATTTGTCCGCGATGGACTCCTAAACTAATTAACGGATTTTAATGGGGATTACTTCATGGTGTGCAGTTTAGTCCAACTTGAGAGATAGGATAGTTTTTATTTCGATTTGGGACCCATAATTATATTTATTTTCAATATTTGTTTTGTATGGACATATTTTCTATGAGAGTATTTAGTGAGGCACAGTTTGACAGTTCCGCTGTGAAACAATTTCATTATAACAACAGTGAGCATTATTAACGAAATAATTCTTGATGTTTTGAAATATTATTGGCAAATTCCTATAAAACAGTATTTTTTTTCATTATCTACAGAACGTCTGTCGAGTCAGTAAAATAAATTATACAGCTTGTTACAAAACTGCGCATGTAAATTATTGTGAATGTTAAACAATTTTAATTTGAACGTCATGTACATTTCACAACTACATTGTTATTTCGAAGATAGAATATGTTATGCTATGACACTAATTAAAAGCAACATTACAAGCTAAAATTACGAGTCCAAAGCTCGGGGGGTCAAAAGTCGTGCATACAATGGATGTATTGCGATCCAATTAAAATTAATTAGCTTCAGAAAACGCCACGGAGTAACAAATCAACTAAAGATACAAGCTTGGATAAGTACTAGTGGATAAGGACAGGAAATATTGCGAATCCGAATATGAAATTATAATGTAAATACATTTTATTTACGCTGCATTCTGTTAGAACAATGTACAATACCAATTTTTTGTGTTTATTAACGTATTCAATGTTGTGTTTGCTCAATGCGAGATATCATTCTATTATTTGCCTACTTCTGTATAACTTGATTACTAATACGATTGGTTTTGATCAAAATAAAAGATAATATTAGCTGGCTCTTAGTAATAACGGTGCATTTCTACTGCTCTTTCGGTGATATTCTTGTATAAAGAGTGTACCGGAATTATTACAGGCACATAAGAATATTTTGTGTATTGTAAGTGGAGGTATTTAGTGAGCCCTTTTTTATGATAGTAAGGGACGAGACGAGCAGGACGTTCAGCTGATGTTAATCGATATGCCATGCCCATTACAATGGCACTACAATTGCGCTTGTCATCTTGAGACATAATATGTTAAGTCTCATTTGCCCAGTAATTTCACTAGCTACGGCGCCCTTCAGACCAAAACACAGTAATGCTTACACATTATCGCTCCACGGTAGAAAAAGGCCTATACCTATAATCTACCCGGCATCCTTTGCAAAGGAGTCTCCTACTGGTAAATTGAGTGGCATTGCGTTATATTCTGTAGTTACAAATTCTTGCTTGTTATTTGGTTCAATTCTTGTAGCAGGCCTCGTCATGCTCGCTTAAATGTTAGTGCTTGTGGCGACGTCATGGGGCGAGTCGTTTCCTTCACTAAAATATTGTTGAGTAGTTAATGGCTGGTCAACGCGTCATGTTTGCAAACGAATTCTACTAGTGGTGGCTGAATGATGTTTTTTATGTTTAAACTTAAAATTAATATATTTATAGTTATAATAATATAATATATTATGGTGATGTAATTCTCCCATAATGTCTTTATTTATGTATAGTGTATGTAGATTGGTGCATATTACTACGAACAATAACTCTATGTTTTTTTATTAATTTACATTGTTTTTATTTTTTTTATTTTTGAAGTCAATGTAATTATTATAGTTTATAAAACGACAAAGCTGTATATGTTGCTTTAAAGAGTGACAATGAGTTTCTTACCACTTCTTCTCATATTGCTCTGCTTTTCGGTAAGTGCTAAAATGCTTTTGACATTCATCTGTAATTTTTGAGCTAATTTAATAAATCTGATTTGATTGATAGATTATGTCGTAGGGTGACCAGTCATAATAATGTAATCCGGGTCGAATCACATTAATCTACGCCTTCTGTCGTTTTGTTATGCGTGGCGACTTAGATCATGTTGATACTGATTTTGACAATCTGCTTGTTTAGTCACTTGTGCTATAAAAAAAATCGCTTTTAGTATGCTTATTTTAATTGCGATGTTTTTATTTCAGTTAGAAAAAACCTTAGATTATTTATACGTCCATCTAGTCACTGACACAGCTGTGAACACGTCGAAAATAATTGAGGTTGACTGTTAACCTCTATTTTGAGCAATGTACAAAGTGACATATAAATCACGAGTGTAAGTCGTAGCTTGTCACGCACACTAAATTAATAAACCTGGCCTGTTTTCATCGGATGTCTAGCAGCAACAGGCTCTATACATCTAAGAAAAAAACATAACGGCTTTACCTTTGTCCATAAAACCTAGTTTTACATTTTCTAGCGTTTATTACAGGAAATAAATAAATTTGTAGCGTCATATAATATTCAAGTTATGCAATATTCTTCAATTATGTTGTTGCCACATGCACTAATTGGCCGCCCGGGCCCCACAGACTCCGCTATCTTAACAAATAAAATTAGGTTAGTATCCGGTAGCATCTTGTGAAAATACTTGTATAAAATAACAGCTATTTTCGTTTTCAATTTATCACTGGCTGGGCGGGAGACGTTAATCATAAGTGTTGTGATTGCCAAAAGTCGCAGACATTGCATGATTTATGATATAAGTATGTTAATTACGATGTACTCCGTGTCGTCCTATCCACGGTTAATTGACAATCTTTATGAGAAACGTCACGCCTTTACATTCAAAGTGACGTTAATTATTCCAAAACGTTGTTATACAGGTCGTCCCACACGAAGAGGAAGCACCTTAAATATTCTATATGTAACATTTAACTGAAAGAAAACTTTGTTTTAAATTAAGAACAATTTAAACTGCATTCAAAGATTTTTGAATAATTATTATTATTGTTATAATATGTGGGTAACACTGAAAATGTTTGGAACTGGCCAGTTAGAAACATTGCAAATGAAAACTTTTTTTTGAATTTCAATTTTAGAACTCTTTGGTAACCTAATGTAGTATATTTCATCCATTTGTCATTTGTTTTTGTGTATTGGCGGCAAATCTAATACTCTTGTTACATCAGTCGGCTTGATTCTCTAGCATTGCGTAGAGATGTGGGTTCTCTCTGCATCTTCTACCGCATTTATCACGGGGAGTGCTCAGAGGAGCTGTTCGCTGCTATTGCAGAGCTGCTGTTCGAGCTGTTGATTCCAGCAGCCGAATTCCACCACCGGACATTACGTGCAAATTACCATCCGCATCACGTAGACGTCTGGCATTCCACAACCGCGCGTTTTATTCGAAATTTCTTGTCTCGCACAGCTACTTTGTGGAATCAACTACCGGCAGCGGTCTTCCCGAACAGATACGACTTAGGGACCTTCAAGAAAAAAGCATACCACCCACCTTAAAGGCCGGCAACGCATTTCTTGACACACCTGTTGTTGCGGATGTCCATGGGCGGTTGCATCACCTCTCCCCATCCCGTGAGCCTCGCGCCCGTTTGCCCCCTCTCATATAAAAAAAAAACACGTGAAAGCATAACTAACGCGAGAAAATAATTATTTATATTACCTTATTGGACCGAGAATCGAACCCGCTGTTAAATCGACGAAAAAATACTCTGTTATTTTAAAATACCGATTGAAAGGCTACAGTTACTATACTTTCTAGTTTCTAATACAAGCGTGTCCGATACATTAAAATAAAACACATTTAATGCGTGTAATAAAAGAGTTAATGCGTGTAATTTTACGGACTTTTAATTTGATTTGAAATTTCTTTATAATCATATTTTTTTACGATTGTATGTTTCCAGTGTAAATTATAACCCAAAATACAAGTAATAACAGTAGGAATACATTTTTGTAACAGATATCGTATCGCCTGTGTTACAAAAAAAAAATACTGGAACTTAAACTTAAATACTTAAGTAACATATTAATTAATTATCTAATTATTCATACCGTTCGCCTTCTTTGCACCCTGTCTGATGAGAATGAATATATTCTTAATAAAAATTGCATCCAATCATTTCTAGTAGGTACAAAGTAAAAATTTACGTCATTTTAATATCACTTAACTGAGTTACTCTAGTGATATTAAAATGAAGTAATGTCCACGTCGACGTAAAAGCATAATAAAATCTTCAGGTGTCCGTAACATATAAAAAATCTCGGCAATTCAATTAGTTGAAAGCCAGAAGGGCGCAATGGGCGGGTCGAGGCCTAATAATCATAATATAAATAATCTGTGGCGATAAATCTGCAGCGCTTTATGACAGTCCGAGTGGGTTGTCACTTTGGCTAATTAGCGCTGAGTTAATCATATATCCATGCTTCAAGCGCTTAAAGTGCTTTAAAAGTAGATAATAGTATTAAAATGAAAGGATTCTCATGGTTATAATAAAAAATTGCTTGCGTACAAAGTACACATGTCAGTAGTGAAACCTGTATTGTGCATGAACCTCTAAACTGTATATGAAGTCCTGATACATATTGCTAGGATAAGACATGACTTCAACCGCTATGAAAGACATTACTATCACCATATTTATGTTCTCCTGGTGTTTATGTAGTAATAGGTTGTGCATATGACATCACTAAGCAATCTAAAATCCTTGAAGGTAAATAAGCAAACAATAATTTCAGTCTATATTTGTTAGTTTACTAAGATTTTTTCGAATGTATATTCACTTCAGTCAACTAAATGCTTGCCCACAAATATAATATTGAAATAATATAATAAAATTTTATAGGATTGATATTCACCAACAATATTACCCTTTATGACAGTGTTCATATAAACACAAAAAACTTTACGTAAAATTTAACTATAGATAATTAATTATTTTAGCAAATATATTATGTAATACAGCACTTAAAGCGCTTTAAAGCTTTAACACAGCAAAACAGTTGTCGCCCTCATCAGAGTTAGTTAATTACAGGAGCATATCAAGTTTATTATAATAATTGTTGTAACGTTGCTGCGCCTAAAGCAGGGCGGGCGTGTACGGCCACCATTTTGTGGACACGTTGCACGCGGTAATTGAATTCCTGCGAGCCATTTAGCATTTTAATTTGGAACTTTGTTTCATGTACACGTGTTGCACGGGGTACGGTTTCCACGTCAACAATTACACTAATTATTCTAATATTCAGAGAACAATTACAATTACAGCTTCATGATTTAGTTTTTTTTAATCTCAAGCTGAGATCCATCTACGTACGTAGATTTTACTTACGTAAGACTTAGCGGAGTGTAAGCAAAGCATGATCTTTGATTTCGATTTTAGGGTTCTGTAGCCAAATGGCAAAAAACGCAACCCTTATGGATTCGTTATGTCTGTCTGTCTGTCCGTGTATGTCACACCCACTTTTTTCCGAAACTATAAGAAGTATTCTAAAACTAGGTAAGTAGATGTATTCTGTGAAATTCATTAACATTTTTACATAAAAATACTAAAACAACAATAAATTTTGGGGGTCCTCCATACTAAGAACTGAAACTGACAATTTTTTTTCATCAAACCCATACCGTCCGGGTATGGATAGGTCAAAAATGATATTGAGGTTTTTACTTTTTAATATCATTATTTTCTAAACTGAATAGTTTGCGCGAGAGACGCTTCCAAAGTGGTAAAATGTTCCCTGTAACTTCTAAAATAAGAGAATGATAAAACTAAAAAAAATATGTGATGTACATTTCCATGCAAGCTTCCACCGAAAACTGGTTTGAACGAGATCTAGTGAGTAGTTTTTTTTAATACGACAAAGAACATTTAAATCTCACAAAAAATTGAAACGTTATTACAAAAATTTGAAACCAAATTATAAACGGCATGAGTAAAATGTAAAACTCTATCACAGGTGTTGTATACAGACTAGCAGAAATTCTCTCATCCGGTATCACATGCATGCACCATTACCTCCATAATTTAATTAGTTTCGAGTGATCATTTCATTAATAGAGGTGATATTTGGCGAGCGCTCTTGTACGTGGCTTTGTCAATTTTAATTAATACTGGATAGGTTGGCCGAAATGTTGAAATTCTTCGTTAATTAGTCAACCTCTAGATTTCTAATAATTTAATTAGAGTGGCAGTTAATAAGCTCTACTGGTATTCCTGTTACGCGTTGGTATTTCAATTATGCTTACTTATCTGTTAAAACTTGTTGGCAAATGTTATTAGCTATTTTTGAAGTAAAAATTTATTGTATTAAATGCGTATTAATATGCGTATTAAATGTTAAACTCACGTTAGGACACGTGGCCTGATCGAAATTCGTAAGATATTCGTTGAAAATTTAGATGAAAGATTTATACTTTTGTCATTAGACAAGTGGTTGAGTCATTGTGATTGCGAAGGCGAAACAACGCGAGGTCGAGGATCACATCTCAGCCGTGAAATATTCTTACAAGTTAAATAGATGAAAGTTGATTTTTCTGAGAGATAAACTTTTAAATGTAAAATAATGGTAATAGTTCTTTAGTGTTAAATTTTTATTTAATATGAATCGCCATTTTTTGTATGATAGCGCAATAAATGAATATTGTATTTAACCACATAAATGCTAGTACTTTTATACTGATATATAATTATTATATAAAGCAATTCGTGCGAAATTATTCCCTAACCACTAGAAAATATTCAAAAATGCAAAACTTTAATGTTCAAGTTTTTACTTCTGCCGGCACTCCCGGAGTGCAACTCGTATTTTTTTTTGTTGCACTTATCGCAAGGTATATTTATTTATTTATTCGTATCATTATTAGTTATTGTACATTCTTGTTTCAAATTCATTACGTTAAAAGACCTGAATAATTAAAGGTATATTGCTAATTCTCCAGTTTGGTGGGTTAATACCACAGAAATTGCTTAAAGATTAAGGCCCAAAATTGAAATAATTCTTGACTAACGCTTAAACAGATAATGTGGTTTTATTCCAACTTTGAAATACATTATTATTCATGTTAGTACGTGATTTATTAGATTACCAATTCACGCACACCAACACAAAGTGTCATACAAATCGCGATTGTAAGACGTAGCTTGTCACGCAGACTAAACTAATATTCCTTTCCTGTTTTTATCTGTTCTCTAATAGCACGAGACTCTAGATAGACGTATAAATTATCTAAAGGAAAATAATATCCGGAGACAGTGTGTCAACGAGTAATATAAATATTAATAAAGCAACTCAAACTAACGTGCATATGCGAAGCTCGTATAACCGGTTGAGCGAACGGTTTTTTGCTATTTTAGGTGGGCTATTTAAATGTTTTAGAGAAAGGATAAAACTATTCGTACAAGTAAATGATACAACGATGTCAACCCCATCCCTGGTAAAAAGCCGCCGGCGTCCGGAGTCCGGAGTCGCTCCTCAAAGGAACCTCTAAGCAAACATAGGATAATAAAATGTGCTAATATTTTAGTTTCCTGTCGTCGACGGAGACTTTGAGGTACAATTAAGCTTTTAACGGCTTACGTAAGTCAAAGGACGTGGGAATATGTGTGGTTTAAATATAGGATTATAGTCACATAAAAATGTTTTACCTACTTAAAGATCATGATGAGACAACCATTTAACCTTTTTTTTAACCTTTATGGTAAGTAGGTACACAAAACTGAAAACACAATTTTATGAACGATGCGGGACTCGAACCCGCGACCTCTCGCGTTCCTCGCGAGCGCTCTTTCCAGTTGAGCAAACCGTTCGAGTGACGTATCGTTTATAAAATCTTGTGTGCTTTGTTTTTAGTTTTATTTGAGTAATTAATCCCAGAAGTGTAGGTTATCACTTTGAAATCAAAAATTGTTTATGGTACTTATGAAATGCTGGATTTTGTGCGAAGCAGTAATAATCAGAAATTGTGTGCTAAAATTTCTCTTAAGCTTTAAAATAGAACGAATTCATACTGGTGCAAATTCAAAATCAAATTAAAATATTTTTATTCAAAATAGGATCTGATATCACTTATTGAAAGTCAAAAACTACCACCCATTCTAAAAAGTATGCCTCAGACCTGAAAAGAACGGGCAACAAACTCAGAGGGCTTGTTTTTTTTTTATAAAAAATATGGTTACAAAGTAATATCGTACAATTAAACTTATTATTTATTAGCCTGAAGGCGGACGCTCCATTCCCAATTAAGAAAGTCATTTATGTTATAGTAACCATTACCATACAAACGTTTTTTAACAATTCTTTTGAATATCGTAATACATTTGGTTTGAACATTTTCTGGAATCTTGTTGTATAAGCATATACATACCCCACAAAAGACTTGAAAGACTCGAATTAGCCGAGTTGTAGGCATTATAAGTTGTTATTATAAGTTATGGTGTTAACATTATGCGCATTAATAGTAATTTGATTTGAAACAGTTGAAAATCAATTGGGTTTTGTTCAATTACTTGCACATAGGTATTTATTTATCTTATTACTACAATACTCTTAAGTATGCAACTTGCACCTTTTATTTTACTAGGTAACTTTCAAAATACCTACGTTAAAAGAACGATAAAAATCTTGTGTATTTAAAATATTCAGAAATCAGATCATAACTTTTTTATTCCATTGAAGTTTTCTAAATCTAAACTCGATTTTTAAATTTAGAAGTTCATAAACCCTTGAGAACACAAAAATCGTTACATTTAAATGTTAACCGTGCACTACGCTTGTCAACGATTACACGCGATTTGTTGATTCGTTCGTCGCGGGTCATTCGTTGACGTTCGTAATATTTCGTGTCTCCAAATTAACAACGATTCGATGACAATTATTCACAGCCGCTTTTAAATCTAGATACGGAATTTCTGTCGGAATGTATCACGTAAAACTACCATTTTAAAATACTGAGTTTTTTATCAAATTTTGGAAGCTGGTTAACCCTGCTGTACGTATTACTATTAATAACAATAGTTGGGTTAGGTTAGCTTATTATAAAAGCATTGTTTTGTTTTGAATAAAAAAATACGTGTTGCTCTCGTGGAGTGCCGGTAGAAGTGAAAACTTGAGCATTGACGTTGTGCGTTCGCAAATTGAATTTGTGACAAATCTCTAAATTTAACAATCTACATAAAAATAATTTGATAGATAGTTAGCAACTGTAGTTAATCTACCTACTATTGTTACCTTAAATTAAGTTTAGTTTTACTGCCTGAGAAAGTTAGAAAGATATAAAAATTCTAATAAGTTCATTCATTTTAAATTATTATTTTAATTTGAATTCTGAACAACAGTGGACAAATCAAAAGGAAAATGAAAATTGCTGTTTTTATTTAATTCCAAGATTTTTCATATATGTTCAAGGTTTTAAACCTTCTCTGGACTTCCACAAATAATTCAAGACCAAAATTAGCCAAATCGGTCCAGTCGTTCTCGAGTTTTAGCGAGACTAACGAACAGCAATTCATTTATATATATATAGATTATTAATCTTTTGGAATGGTTAGGGAATAAATTCGCATAAATTGCTTTATTTTTCAGAATAAAAGTACTAGTGTAGTACATTTATGTGGTTAAATACAATATTCATTTATTGCGCTATCGTACACAAAAATTACAATGTTAATAATATTAAAAAAATACACTTCAGAACTAGTACAATTATTTTACATTAAAAAGTTTATCTCTCAGATAAATCACTATCCATCCATAATTTCAACGACTGTCTTACGTATTTTCGATCACGTGTGCTGACGCGAGTTTAACATTTTATACCCATCACAAGAAAAGTGCTCAACGCCGCTAAAGAAGATTTCACTTCAAAAATATAGTTTATCTGCATCATAAATAAAATAATTTGCTAGATTTTGCAAAGAACGAATTTTAATTTTATGACAAATATATTAGAAGCATTATATTATACTAAATAAAAGCCTCATAAATATATACTTACAATTAAGTTTGAACTAAATATTCGATAACAAGTAGCATAGGTACTGTATGAAGCGTTGCTATCATTACTTCTTCAAATGGTGTAGGCTGTGGCGTTGTTCTCATCCTAATCCTGCGGCTGCAGCATCGGAAAATGGCGGAAATTGAAAATAAACATTTCATCTGCGCCCCAGCAGGCCGGCACGCACTGCCCAAATTGACAATACAACCAATTTGGCGCGCGCTGCGACCACCTTTGTATGGGAATTGAAAAATAATATTACTCTTTTTTTTAACAGGCACGTTCGGAATCTCGAATATCAAACACATATGCAATTGCACTAAAATAAACTATATGAGTGTTTTTGGTACATTCCATTAAATTGTACGTACAACACGAAGAACGTTATTCGATTTATTACACGCTTTTCACCTGTGTGTATGTTTGTTTGGGCGCGATTTTGACCCACTTTTAACAGCCAGATTTAGTTCAAACTACGTAGTATTATCGAGAAGCTATGACAATACATTAATTTGATAAAATTATTCCATTTTTCAATTTGCAAAATAAATTTTTTGGTACTTTATATAATTTTCATCAATCGTCGATTAGGCTTGAATTAATGTTAATTTTCTTTTCAATTTTTTATTTCAATTTTCTATAAAAAGCGTGTCTTTTAGTTTTTTTTAACTACTATTTATATTTATAAAATCTCTCATAGTGTTGCATGGTTTTTAAACGCCTTACATTGGTTTGGTAAAGATTGTCTCACCGTTTTACGAAAGCTGATTTAGGCTGGTACTCGAAAATTTGCGCATATTTCAAAAATCAAGAAATAGAGTATTTTAATTATTGGTAGGAAATATTTTTACAAAAGCATGCTTGATTAGCAAACCGAGCTCAAATTAAATTTTTCATACATTATTCGTTTATGATATACTTTTTATATTCAGGCAGGCATTGGTATGCACCCAGATACATACACACATGCTAAAATTTGGCTACACCGGTCTTATGTTGTATTGAACTGAATACGGTTTTATATTATAAATGTATTATATAATTTATACGTCTAGATAGAGCTTCTTGCTGCTAAAAAACCGATGAAAACAGGCCAGTTTTATTACTTTAGTGTGCGTACCAAGCTACGTCTTACACTCGCGATTTGGATGCACTTTGTGTTAGCGTGCGTGCATTGCTCAAAATAGAGGTTAACAATTAGCCTGTTTTTTTCAACGTTTTCACAGCTGGCACAGTCTATCTAGATATACAAATGATCCAAGTTTAATATGAATCTAACGATAAACTACTAAACGTTGATAACTTTTATGCTGTATCCGACTTTTTAAATTTGTGATTTTAATTTATTTATAATCTTGTGTTTAACTTTGACTACATAATATGTATATTTTGTGTGGTTTCTAATATAATGTAACAATGAAATATTATGTCCTGTAATCTTAGAATTTTATTATTATATAATGACATGGAGGTAATGTAATTTGCATGCCCTTTTTGGCTATGTGTTGATTCGTTTAGAATTATTTTGTTAACTTGTATACACACATTATGCAAATAAAGAATTATTATTATTATAACTGCGTTGCCAAAAATAATAACGTTTAATGAAAAAGCTGTTAATTGGAACATTTTTTTTTGTGAAATGGCAAACCTACCAAATGGTTGTTAGGATAATTATTACACACAACACTCTCGATTACGATAGTTTTAATGATCACAGACAATGTTGAATAGCCACGACTGTTATCACAGGAAACAAGCTGATAGCTCCCGTTCATTCATTCAGTTTTGAAAATGACCTCGACTCGCTAACACTAGTGAGGAGACGAACATTTATATACATAAATATAATGTTATTTCTGTGTTGTTTAGAAGTATAGTATCATCTGTTGGGTTTGATACAGTAAGTGTTTTATTAATTTATCTATTTTAAATACTACTAGAGAGGTCCTACTGAGCTAGAGGTCCCGGTTTCGAACATTTATATGATGAATATGGATGTTTGTTTCTGAGTCATGGATGTTTATATGTATTTATGTATGTTTAAGTATGTATATTGTATTAAATATATATTTGTCTTGTATCCATAGTACAGGCTATGCCTAGTTTGGGGCAAGATAATTTGTGTAAAAGTTTATCAATATTATATTATTTAGTTAAGTTTGAAAAGAAGTGTTTTATATGCAGTTTTATTGAGACTTTGCTAACATAATTGAGGCAGGATTATTTCACTATTTTATTTTGTCCGATAAGATTAAGTAGATTTTCTCTCTTATTTTGTTACTTCTTGAGATGCCGTTTTCGAGACCCATCTTAGATATGAAAGACAGAACAAACGATATATTTAAAAATCTGAATTGTAGTGTATTGCTCTGCACCCGTCATTCTTCGCTTAACAGTTTTGAGTTAATGCTCAAAATTGAATTTCAATAGTTTTCCAGTGTGATTGTTAAGAAAATGGATCCACTCCTGTTTAGTGTACTATATTATATTTTAACTCAATCTTTAGTTCTATAATTTGTACACTATGCTTTACGACTCACTCAATAAATGATATAATTTGGAAATATGACTATAA
The DNA here is from genome assembly GCA_949711755.1 of Leptidea juvernica. NCBI lineage: Eukaryota > Metazoa > Arthropoda > Insecta > Lepidoptera > Pieridae > Leptidea > Leptidea juvernica. Next base: position 7,988,432 of record CATIXQ010000006.1, on the reverse strand, counting down.
ATAAAATAAAAAGTCGACCGATTTTTTTCAAGAATAACTTACACAAGTAAGTAAAACCTGAGTACCTACTTTGGGTGCATCACTTTACATTAATTGTAATACAAAATAAAATTCTGACTGAATGGCAATGAGTTTCTTGTCGCTTCTTCTCATTTAATTTAAACTTTTCCGAAGTGTCGGTAAAATCTTTGACAATCATAAGTGTCACTTTACCTTAATTGAATAAATGAATTTTCTTTCTTTTCTTTTCATCATGGCGTGGTTATAAATTAGAAATACATATTTCATATAAGATCATAATTGATATAAAACGTGTTTAAATTACTGTAGTCAATTTTGCTCAGCATATTCCCTTAGTCGACTCGAGCTGACTTTACCCGAATGAGCGTCACGCAAAAAGGTTCCGGGTGAAATTCTTACCCCGATACCTCATATAAAAAGTTACACTTCAAAATACCTTTTATATTTAAAAACAAATCATATAGAAACAAATATAGTCGCGTTATTGTTGCAGTTAAAGTTAATTTTTAACGTAAACCGATATACGATAAATCATTTGTTATCTCAAAGATTTATTTCTGATCGGAAACTTTGATCGTTCTCCGGCAATCTTGTTACATGTTATATTATTTGCTTCAATACTGTGAAAATAGCAATCCCATAAGAGATCATAAATAAAACATCGCATCCAATACCTCCCGATGTCTGACGTCTAAGCTAATAAATGTTTAATAAGAATTAGGTAAAAGTCACACTCTTCTGTAGTATTGGGCTCTTCATGGTATTAGTAAGGGTGGATGCATAATGTCAGAATTGACACAAAGCCAAGGGAACTACACTAATATACTAATGGAAGTAAATGTTAATCGGATTCCACTCTAACTGTATTGAGTAAGCTAATGGAAAAATAATAAATAGATGGAATTTTGAAATGATACGTTATGGAAAGAGCTGTTCTAACGATACATTTGTAAATATTAATGATTCCCTCGGCTCCGAGCAACACTTATCTAAAAAAAAACAATTTATTAGATTACTTTCGTCTGAAATACTTGCTCTATAACAGATAGATTTACATCTCGATTGAGTTTTAATTGAGGTAACGAGCGGGTGCACTCCAATAATGGAGTAAGTTAATTATAAAAGGCAATTGATTTAAAAGGAGCCGTGCCGTGGTCGCGGTATGAGTAACAGAAAAAGTTTTCAATTTCACTAAAAGGGACTGGTTTGTGTCTCTCAAGTCTCGTCTGGTTATCGGCTTGTAATGTATGAACTTACTCGCCGCGGCTTCATTTTATAACTCACTTCACGTAATAGGCTCCCAGTTGTTTTAATTCACTTTACCCCTCGGCACGCAATTCGTTTACTAATTTAGCTTGTTCATCTTGTAAACGTGTTAATCGGAGTGGTTCCGTTTCTACTGTGGATTTAACACAAATTATAATACAACGTGCATATATTTATCTCCATAAATTCATCCATAAACATGCTTCATAAATTATCATGTCAGCGATTTCGTTCATTTTACAACAGCTATCAAACGTTTCTTTACGATCAATGGGGCTGGTGACTGTTGTAAGTTTCATAATTAATTTGAGACGTTCATTTTATAATGTAATAAAAGATCGGCAGTATTATAGGCAACATTTGGTGTTATGACATTATGTCTTCATTGAATTACGTACGCATTATTTTAACAGGCATTTTTATCTGTCAGTTATCGTTAAATGTGTATGGGACTATTTCGTTAGCTGCTATTATTTATATTGATATCAAATTACTCAATGTTATATATTATAAGGTGTTATTAAGCGTTGTTAAGAGTAATTTTAAGGTATTCAATTAGTTGGTAATAACAATATGGATCGTGGTTTCGTGTTAATAATTGACGCACTTAAAGTAATTCGAATGATTGGCTTATAACGACGTCATATATTTAAAATTATTAAAAATTTTATGGTATTAATGATGGTATTAAGATGATAATTATTTTATTACAATATACAATTTTGATTCTAAGTGTAACATTTATTAAAAGTATTCAGTATTCACAAAAAAATACGTGTAAAAAAACAACTGATTTCAAAAAAAAACGATTGCAAATAATATATATAACATGCATTAAAAAGTATAAAAATGCGTATTTTTTTATGAAATCTAATTAAATTCTAGTTACGATTATTGTTCTCACCTCCTCAGGTAGCACGTGCGACACAAGCACATCTCACCTAAAACTATGCATGTAGTTACGATAAAATTAAAAATTAAAATTAAAAATAATTGACCAGTAAACCTAGGTTCGGTTCCAGTTTGCGATGCTTATATTATGTGTTTATTTAATAGAAATTGTTGAAGTTCAAATGATTGACCTTATATCATGCGTTGAAATCATACAAAGATTTCCGTTTGCATCGCTGGCTCGTCAATAAAGAAAGTATCTAATCCAAATTGAGTTCGACATCGCAAATAGATAGAGATAGCGTCGGTTATAAAGCAAACTTTATAGTTTTGTTTTGGCAGTTTTGACACTGCTTCTATTCACTTATTTGTTCTTTCAGTTGCATCTAACGGATAGCCAAGCCAAACTTTTATCTTAAAGTAAAGACACGGTATTGCTTTTTCCACATGGGGCTTTAAGAGAGTTATCCTTACGGAAGGTACTTATAATAATGTTCGAGGTTATCTTTGCAGAAATTCGGGTGATAAACATTTATGTATGCTAACACTTTACGGTTTATTGGGAGACAGGGTTGTGGGATAGCATTACGTTCCTTAAAGAGTATTATAGGAGACACCTCAAAACAATGAACATGAAATTGCGACAATAATCAGCCCCTATGATCAGGACGACGACATTCAGACAATAGACCAGATTACCCGATAGGGGTTTAACCGAATAGCAGCTAACTTGATTATGCGGTCATCCGTGATTATGTTTGAGCGTATTAATGTTTGAAATCCGTTTTATTATTGCGCGGGCGAGGCTGCCGCTAGGTAATTCAATATGTTTGGTGATATATTTCAGGTCATGATTTGTAGAAGGCAATATCATACTTGAAATACGAATATATGCGGGGAGTATGTATCGATGCAAATTAATGCTATTAATTTGTATATATACATACTCCCCGTCTTGAAAATCTTGAGGATTTCAAAATTAAAATGAGATGTATGAATCAAAGAATGTGCAGATTAAATTATTAAACAATGACATAAGTAATTACTAATATACAAAAAAAAACTAAATAATAGTAAAGTTAAGAATATTGAGGTATAAACTATTGAGTTGGAAGAGGACATAGCTTTACGACAGGGCGTTTAAACAGCTTCCTTTGCGAACGAATAAAAACTACTCAGTAATTTCTATTACACTTTAGATTTCGAAACAAACACTCGGCTAACTTTCGCGCGGCGTGATCGGGACGATGGTGTACTTCGCAGAATTAAAATGTAATGTAATTGCCAAATGCATTTTACTTCAATAACTCGTTAAATGTAGAATATTCTACATTAATAATATATAACACAAAAGTGATATTATAAATTATCTTATTTATGACTCCATATCATATGTTTTTGTAAAATTTTGAACGCTATTATATAAAATAAACCCATGACGAAATTCAATTTTTTTCAATGACCGCTCTTCAGAACCTGAGCAAAAATTGGAAAAAGTACAAACAATTTTTTTCGTTTCATCAGTTTAAAGATTGCTCTATTAAAAACTAACTCGTGATAATTCACGTATTCATTTAGAGCAACCTCTAAAAATTTTTATTTTTTCAAATAAGTTTAAAAGCGTCCATTTTAGCAGATTAAGTAATGTGCAACTAGCAAATTTCTTACTTAAGTAATGGCTTACATTAGCCTTAAACGATTCTCAGAACTTTTCTGTGATTGTATACGTTGATATGCATGAGATGGTTTGTAACAATAGCGTAGGAAAATGGTTAAGGGATGCTGTAGGTACTCAGAAAGAGAGGGTGCGAAAGGAATGGCTCGGTTGACGCGCTCCAGCCATTGCTAGATTAAAGAACAACTCACGGAAGCAATCTGCTAAATAAGTGCCGCTTAATGCTACCACACTGGAGTATGCTCTACATAAACATTATAATTATTTTTTTTAATTTTTAATTTATTCATTTATTTGTTTCGCTAGCAAGGTTTTCATTATTATAAAGGTTTTTGTTTTGAAACATTATTGAAATATAAAATATTTTTTGAAGTATGTTTTCTTTGAAACATTTTGTATTAATATATTTTTTTATATTATATTGACGAGAAACTTTGAAATATTTGTTTTTTAACTTTTCCCGTTGCAGTTAGGTACTCTTTGACTATGTGTCCCAGCATTTCATTTCATCACTAGGTAATATCATCATATAATAAACCTTTAAATATTTTAAATGCATCTTTTTTTATTTATGCCATATCAAATTTATGTAAAAGTGCATAACTTAAGAATTGAAGAAAATAGTAGATACTGGTATTTTTTTTTACTTAACAACATCCTAGCTTAATTATTTTCATCTTTTCATTTCATTTACATTAGTAGTTTTCATAGTTGGTCCAGTCTCCGTAACTCCGTTCCGCAGGTTGCGGCCATATTGTTTTCCTGCCCAGGCAAGTGACGACTCAACCCCCGTCTCATCAATTCTTTAGCGCACTTAATCTAATTAGTATCCTTCTACAAAATATTTATGCACACTATAATATTAAAAGTAATATAAGTTGATGAATGAATGAATGAGAATTCTTCAATCTTAATATATAAATTACGTGACACGTTGTTTGTCCGCGATGGACTCCTAAACTAATGAACGGATTTTAATAGGGATTAATTCATGGAGTGCAGTTAGGTCCAACTTGAGAGATAGGATAGTTTTTATTTCGATTTGGGACCCATAATTATTTTTATTTTCAATATTTGTTTTGTATGGACATTTTTTCTATGAGAGAATTTAGTGACGCATGGTTTGACAGTTCCGCTGTGAAAGAATTTCACTATAACAACAGGAGCATCTTTAACGAAATAATTCTTGATGTTTTGAAATATTATTGGCAAATTCATATAAAACAGTTTTTTTTATTATCTACAGAACAACGTCTGTCAAGTCAGCTAGTAAACATATAAATTAAAGTTATAATTTGTATGTACACAATATTAGTTACAATTAGGCGAGAGTCTGTTGCGTGTTTTTTAATTTTTTGTCGTAGATAAATCTGATAAATGTCTAGAAGTCCCATTCATTATATTGCTGATAAAGTTATTTCTATTCTATTCTATTAAAAAATAACTTGTAAGAAAATTTATTGAAGTAGGCGTTACTTTGCGGAAATCCATAATTATCCAAATGATTTGAGTTACGATAATTAGGCCCAGTCTCGTGGCAGATTTTGGTGAGTCAATAGAGTCCTGAGGATGCTTTGTGTAGAGGCGAAACACGTGTCGAATTGTTTAAAGACAAATTTGGCGGAATTAACACTAAAGAAAACTCAAATCATTTGTATAAATAACTTGAATATTTTGTAATGATTGCATAAAAATAATCTTATGTTATAATATTCTTTAATAACAGTTATTGTTCAACTAGCTGTTGTCCGCAATTTCGCCCATGTATAAGCTATAAAGCAAAAATACTTTTTTTTTTGTGGAAAAGGATGACAAATGAGCATACGGGTCACCCTGTGTTAAGTGATCAGCCGCCCACATTCTCTTGCAACACCAGTGGAATCACAGGAGCGTTGCCGGCCTTTAAGGAAGGTGTAAGCGCTTTTTTTGAAGGAACCTATGTTGTATCGTCCCGGAAACTCTAACTTTGTCCGCATCTAGCTTGATAATATTTAACATATGTGTTGTCCGAATTCGAATTAAACTTATTCAGATACACACAAGCAGATAATCAGACACAAACACTAAAAGTACTTTTTTGAAAACCACACAGCAAGCAATATGAGCCTCCTTGCCATGTAAAAGGATATATTACACATAGCTTGATAGTAGGGGACTACCACAACTCACACTCACACAAAAAAAACATTTTCTTGCAAACAACTTACGGGCAAATTACGATTACGCTTTAAATAAAAAAATTACTTTTATTTTCGGACACATATGATCCATTGTTGTTTTAGTAATTATAACTTCGAAGAGACACATATTTTTTAATAATAATATTCATTTCGATTGTATTACATGTACAGATAGTATAAAAATTTAAAGTACTGCTAACTTTTGCAAAGTGAACTAATTAGTTTTACTAGACACATATAAATGAAAATGACTGTAATTTGGATGAAATATTAAATCTGCAACATTCCCAACGTCAACAATTGCATTTACGTATCAAAGAGGGCATTATCCATCGGAGCGTATCTCTGTGCCCTAATGCATTTAACTGCATTCGAAACGTGCATTAAAATTTCCGAAACAAAAACCTTTATGGCCAGTATGGCTGCGTAATAGCTCACAGAGGGACCACAAACTCCGATTATCCAAACACCAAGCTCCCGAAACAGCGCTGTGAAATTTTAGCGTGTAATTGATTATGAAGTTGGCCGCTAATGGGTGAAAATAGTTTCTAATTTGGAGTGGTGGTGGCTGGTAATTGGTCTACGACCGCATCTGAGTTAATCATTAATATCAGATGCAACGGTCAGTGAGAATACCCTGCGGGGTAGCCACGGAACATCCTTCAATTAAGTTTCCACAAAACTAATCTGCTCTGCAAATAGTTGCATTATTATTGCGTGAACTGTGCTCTGTTGATGTAAAGACGCATTTATTTATAAATTGATTCGTTTCAATCATTTTTTTCTTATGAAAATACGAGACAAGACGAGCAGAACGTTCAAATGATGGTAATTGGTACGTCCTGCCCATTACAAAGCAGTGCCAGGATTCTTGAAAAGCCCAAAAATACTGAGCGGCACTACAATTGCGCTCGTCACCTTGTGACGTAAGATGTTAAGTCTCATTTGCCCAGTAATTTCACTAACTACGGACTTTCACCCTTCGGACCGAAACAGTAATGTTTACACATTATTGCTTCACGGCAGAAATAGGCGCCGTTGTGGTACCCATAATCTATCCAGCGTCCTGTGCATAGGAGCCTCCCACTGGCAAATCGGAAATACAAAAAGGTTTCAACACAGGGCCATAAAGATAATTTTAAAGCTGCAAATCTAAGTCATCTATATATCAAATATTGATTTTCAGTTAATTTTTTGTGATAAACATTAATTTAATAAGAGATTATGCCTACTCAATTAAATCTTTCTTGAAATATTTATCAAATAGTAAATGAGACTGCAGACAAAAATATATTACATTATACATTTCTTTCACTAACTCTAATACCCGTTAAATCGATACTCCGATCAACAAAAGTCAAGCAGAAAGCAGTGATAACTATCAAGCAGGCCCTCGTGAATAATTACGAGGCCGTGACAGCAACACGTCACTGCACTCGAAAACAATCCGTAGCGAATTCCACCATTCCAGATTAGACACAAAAAAACCTCACGCCTTCCATTAGCTGTGACTTTCGAGACTCAATACGCACGTATTAGTATTTAACTGACGCTGAAATGGAATAAACCACGCCGGTTCGAGGATCACGTCAATACCGATTAATTTCACCCGCTTGGATTATACAATGGCATTTATTTTTTTTCTCAAAATTGATTCGTTTAGAATTCTTTTTGATGTCATTTCTAATGTATTAGACAGTCCTACCGATTCGGAAACAAATGGCGATCTGAGAGAAAAGAAGCGACACAAGAAACTCTCCTAGCATTTTTTTTGCGCAATTTTTAGTCAAATTATTAAGCTATTTGTATAAAATAATCACAGGCTGTCGGATCACTTAGATATTCAGCTGTGGACTAGTAGGATCTACGACAGAGCCATTTTTAATGAAAGATCCAAATTTATTTATAGATAATGCCTGAACAGTGGCTGGAACTTTATTATAAAAGTGTTTATATTTAGATAAAAGCAATTCAAATGTCATAATGAAATTGTTTTAACTAATGTATTTTATTGTTAAAGAAGATGTTATTGAATTAAGGGAGTCACGTTAAGAGGATGCGTGAAAGCAGATTGGCTTCACTAATTTACAAAGCGTAATAAAAATCATTTTATTCAATCAGGTCAAATAAATAACACTTATGAATATCAAAAGTTATACTTTTTACCATTTACCAGCACTTTACAGAAATTTTTTCCACTCTTTAAATCAAAATTTACAGCTTCATAGTTTTACAAATTATTTTAAATGTAATATATTTAATATTATTCAATGACACGAGTAAGTTAAAAATTAAATATAAATTATTAAAAAAAAACTACAACAGTTATTGAATAAAGTAGATGCATCAATGTTTTAGTTTTGAATTAAAAAAACATTTAGAAGAGTTTCCGAGTACATTGACAATTAGATTAGAAATTAACAAATAATCAATTAATCTGCCGTTTCTTTCCGACAGCTTCACTAATAATCACTTATTAATAATATTAAATAATAGTTTTAAAATAACAGTTACACGACAATTTCACACTTAACACTCATTGTTGTACACAATTCTACCTAACGTAAAAAATACCTAACGTTTTTCAAATTTATTCAAGCTGTATTGTAATTTTTTTTAACGAACAAAGACTGACTTCAAAGATCGCCATGAACATCGGTCCTGCGCTGCCTTCATCCAACCTATACGTGATTGAGGCAGCCGCTCATGGACAACCGAAAAGCCAGGGGCCAGAAGACGCGTTGCCGACTTTTATATGCTCTATACTTGACGGTCCCTGACTTGTATCAGTTCGAAAAAATTGCAGTCGGTAATTGATTCAAAAAAGTGGCTGTGCAAGGCACGAAAATCCTTGCAAAAAGAATTGTTGGCTCTTGGACTATTCATAAACTGTGATAATAATAAAATCTAATCTGCCTGGAACGTTTTCAATGAATCGATTCGCGCTGTTATTCATTTAAATGTACAACAAAACGGATAGGGTACATAGTACAAACAATCAGTGACACGATTCAAGTAAACGGCATACTTCCGTCCAATATCCGTGCCTATTATTTATGGCCGTCGATCCGTTCTCAAAAACATACAAAAATGGTAAGCTAGGACCATTCGTCACGCGCACAATGCTTCATATTGTGTTGGCGGCTTGTTCTTAATAGCCGTTTGAACTAGAAACGAAAGAACGCAAATACGATGACAGCTTTTCAAATATCGAATACCAAGTAGATATAGATAATAGACGAACTCTTTCATGTTCGATATTTAAACTTATGTGAGACTTATTATAATCTACTTTAAGTGTTTTGGAATAAAAAAAAATTGCTCGCGTCTAAAGTACACATGTCAGAAGTGCAACCTGCATTGTGCATGAACCTCTAAGCTGCATATGAAGTCCTGGTACATGTTGCTATGATGACACATGATTTCAACCGCTCTGAAAGACATTACTATCACCGCTACCATATCTATGTTCCCCTGGGGTCTATGTAGTAATACGTCTTGCGCATGACGTTAGAATATATTAAGATACACTTACGTCATACATAAGACAATCTCTTCTCGAACTATGATCGCCTGGTACCAAAAAACTGTATAATGCTTCCTATCTCATTTTCTCCCACATCAAATATTATGAATTTTTGTGTCCGTCTCTTTTTATTGTCGTGCTTTTTTTTTCACTTTTGTTTCACAACGATACTATAGATATTTTTACTTAAAAAAAATTAAAAAAATTATGATAGATTAAATTAATAAAAGTATTTAGACGATAATAAGACGCGAATGTATATCAGTAACCGATTTTATTCCTCTAACTGTCACTTAGTGTTTGGACAAATTTCAAAGTTCAATAATTAAGCTAATTCATATCAGTTTTAATAATAGCATTCTGCTACAAAAGTTAGAAACAAAATCATTAAATCTCTCTGCAAAAAGTCGTGGTAATAAATAAATAACATTGTAGAGAAACAGCCCGTGTGTTTCAAATAATAAACAGTTGTATTAAATCATTGCAGGGGTTGATAATTAAATAAATAGTTGGTGCACCTGTGCATGGCTACTGTCGGAGAATTAATTGAAAAATGTTTGTATTTCAAGTGTTAATTAACCGAGACGGCCGCGTTGTTCGGCGATACCTCGTGCCTCACTCTATTATTACTATGGGACTGGTTTTCATTGGACTGATCTAAATTATAGTTTTTGTTAAGATTTTTTCACTATTTAAAGGCACATTTGTGGTGTTTCATTAATCGCTTGAATGGTGAGGTCGTTTTTTATTATCGAAATTAATTAAATAGAGCAGCGCAGTGTAAGCGATAATATACTGTGTTTGGAAAATATTATAAACTATTTAGAAATTACTGTGAACCCCTTAAATTATTGTCTTGTATTTAGATAATTTAAACGTCTAGATAGTCTTTTGCTGTAAGACAATCGATAAAAACACGAATTTTAGTTTAGTGTGCGTTACAAGCTACGTCTTACACTCGCGATTTCAGACGCCTTCTGTTAGGGTGCGTGAATTGCTCAAAATAGAGGTTAGTTCTAAAGTAAATTTTTGAGACGTTTTCACAGCTGTCATAGTCTATCTACACGTATAAATGATCTATGGTTTTGTACAACCATTACTCCAAGCTAACTATCTAAAATACTAGAATGGGTGATAAATAGTGTTTATTGTTTGTAGTGCGAGAGGCGGACGCCGCAACAGTCAGGCGGCACATTACCAGTAGCAGGAGCCGGCAGGGGAAGTCCAGCACAGAACATGCTCGCCATGGATGTCACCAAGGAGGCGCGAGCTTCTCCTCTACCAGCGGCCGCACAGAGTAGCACCACGCCAGCTTCACAGCCTCAACCCCAGGTACAGACAGCATCGCGTAATAATGTTTTACTGTCATATTATTAATAAATATATTATTCCCGTCCCGGAAATCCATAAATCTTTAATTGTTGATCACAAATTGTAAATTTATTGTATTTATGTATGTAGATAAGAATAATGCCTCAGTTATACGCTTTACCATCGGCCACACCATCGAAACAGTTGTACTTGCGTAAAGTGAATGAGTAATTGCACTAGTTACCATTTTGCCATTGACCACCACTTTAGAATAGTAATTGTACTTTAATGTGAAAAGTGGTAAGAAACTCATTGCCACTCTTTCAAATCAACACAAATAGATCATATTACAAACTCTTTTAAATAAAATTTACGAATAGTTATGCAAATAATACTAAAACGTTTTAACCTAAATCATAAAAAGCCCACAAGGGTTTTTGTGTAAATATATAATACAAAAATTTGATATATTTAAAGAAACGCAGATATCTAGATAATCATACAGCAAAAAAAGTAGATGAAATGAAAAAGTAGAACACAAATCAAAAACTTGCTTCTACGTAAAGAACACACGTGAAAGAAATTTTGCGAACTAATTCCTTATTGTTCTTTAAGTGATTGTTATGTTTGTCAAACAGATTTGTGCGGGATGCAGCAAGGTGATAACAGAGCGATATCTGCTGAAGGCTCTAGACCAACTGTGGCATGAGGACTGTCTCAAGTGTGGCTGCTGTGACTGCAGGCTGGGTGAGGTCGGCCACACTCTCTACACTCGGGCCAATCTTATACTCTGCAAGAGAGATTACTTGAGGTGAGAATTACTCTTCAACTATAAGTCTTATCACGTCAATGTTTCCACACTTACCAGGTGTAGGGTAGGTACTGTTGTTGAAACCAGGTTTTTGTATCCACCAGGAAGCATCATGGATCATGTTCAAGTTCTGTTTCATCAGCCTATATTGATGCTGATTAAAATAAACATCACAAATTACTTCACTAATCTCTTTGTAGCTCGAAAGTTAAAATAGACTTGGATTCTGGATTATAATTTTTTCTACTAGAGGGAGATGATAACACACCAAATAATAATAAATAAGCCTTTGTACACATTTAAGTTAAGCCCTTTGATGACATTTGATGATGAATCCCATTGGATACATTTTAAAAGTTGAATCCGATGATGAAATTTTTTCAAGTTGAGTCCGATGATAACGTTTTTAAAGTTGATTCTGATGGTGACACTTGTAAATTTGAATCCGTTGTAGATATTATTAAATCTGTCTGTTATAAAGATCATTCAATTGAAAAATATACATCAACGTACACGGTTTTTTTCTACGGGTGGTCTCGATTGCGACGATGTTATATTATAACGAAATTCAGATATCTTTGAAGTTCAAATTGTAACTACAGAATGTGAAATAATTGGCAATAAACATATCATATAGTACTAGTACATGCATTACAACTGTACTTCAAGCCATAAACTATAGTTATACTTGATGATTTACCATAAGGATGACGTCTAATCTTATGTCTTAGACTCAATAAGCAGAAGTAAAAATTTTCTCAAAAGCGTCTTAAACGGTACTAATTTCACCAACTAGTAACATTTCTTTACAGCGGGTTCAAATACGGAGATTTTAGTTGAAGTCAACTTAAAATTAGAATTATATTCGAAGGAACATGTTCAAAAGATTTTATTCAATTCGATTCAACAATATATAATGTGACAAATACATATATCAAAACAATCGTGATTGGATTTCGGAGATAGAGATGCAAGTTGCATTTGAAATGATGACGTATCTAGATATACAACGCATATATACTATCCTGATATATTCATCATATATTTAATCACAAAATAAATGTAAATAGAAACATTGAAATTGATAAGTTTAGAGAGGGTAAGACAGTTGACATTCAACAAGTGAATTGAAGCGAAGTTGAAGGGATTCAGAATTTTGTAGAACCCACTTTTATTGCAGTGCTTTCGTTGACAGTCTGTGCAGACATTTCGAATCGCAAGCGCTTTAGCAGTTATTGTATATACCATCTAAAAATCGATAAATGTGAACACGTTCATATAGAAACTTTTACAGTGGCATACATAAATGGCCTTACAAATAAACTTGGTATAAAGTTATACCTGAGAATAATCCAAGAATATGCAAAATGTTTACTAATAGACATTTTGCTTTACGATTGGTTTATTCGAATGTATAAAATTTCCCGCAATTATTTGCAAGTATGCTTGAAATTCGGAAAACTTCAGAATTATCATTGTATCGAGTGGTTTCAGCAAAATAATCAAAATTTTGCATATTTTTGGTTTATTCTCAGGTATAAGTTTATTTGTAAGACCGTAAGTGCTTCCATTTTTAATGGTTTAAATCAAGATATACATGGTTACACCTCTTATTGATTGTTTATCGGTTATAACTCAAAATTTCAGCAAAAAACATTACAAAGGCATATTGACTAATATTTAAATATCAGGCAGTTTTTAATAATTGTTAAAGTATCCTTGATACTTATATAGATTCGTTTTAAAAATTTTGTTATAGTGTTGGAAAGTGTGTCGTGTTAGCTTTGAATTAATTGTTGGACTAATGGTTTATTTCATATTACCAGGTTATTTGGCAACACCGGATACTGCGCTGCATGCAACAAGGTGATCCCCGCATTCGAGATGGTGATGCGCGCGCGCAGTAATGTCTATCACCTGGAATGCTTCGCGTGCCAACAGTGCAATCACAGGTATATATTACAAAATACATACACCAATACAAACTATTTTGAAAGCAATGAGGTTTTGGAACCTAATGTCTCGTAACAATTTGTAAAATGTAAATTAAAAACTGATTATTTTATTTGAAATAAAGTATATAAATATTTTATAGCTAATCTCGGTTAAGTCTCAGATGACTATTTCTAAAAAGCCAAACAACTTCTCAAATTAAACAATGGTAATGCCACTCAGATTTTTTTTTCAAGACTCCTGATTGGCCTTCCATTGCAATCTGCATGGTGTATTACCATTAGGTGAATATCAGCTCATCACTTCATTATAACTAAAAAAAAAACTTGTGATGTTAAGGTCTGGGTGACATCTGAAGCAGTTATCAGGACAAGTAGTTTGATTGGAGATCTCTGTAAATAAAAATTAAAAACCTTCTAAAATAATAAAATTTGTCTCTAAATTAATATGAGCTTACTGCAGTTACCTGAAGCGTACCTGAACAAAAAAATCTCTTCTTAACATTCTTACAAATCATTCATATTGCCATTGATATGAAACTTAAAAAATACAGCCAGTCTTTGATTGCCAGTCAATGATTTTCCAAAAATATTTTAAAAACTATAAATATTTTTCTTAATATAGCGATATTAAAGTGTTCATAAGAGAATTTTTTTTATGAAAATAAGGGACGAGACGAACAGGGCGTTCAGATAATGGTAATTGATACGCCCTACCCATTTCAATGCAGTGCCACTCAGGATTCTTGAAAAGCCCAAAAATTCTGAGCGGCACTAACAACTGCGCTCGTCACCTTGAGACATAAGATGGTAAGTCTCATTTGCCCAGTAATTTCACTAGCTACGGCGCCCTTCAGACCGATACACAGTAATGTTTACACATTACTGCTTCACGGCAGAAATAGGCGCCGTTGTGGTACCCATAATCTAGCCGGCATCCTGTGCAAAGGAGCCTCCCACTGGTGATGGAGATGTTTAAAACATGATTCTATTGTCTTAGTAATAAATAGCTCACGCGATGCACTCAGCTAATTTTCTCACCTGTCGAAAAAGATTGTCGGTGAAAATTTAACGGGGCCGTACATATTGAACAAGAGTTTATACAAGACTCCTTTTGTGAGCGAGATAAAATATTCTTAATAATGTGACGAACGAAAGAGACAGGTATATTGTGTCGGGGAACTTGTGTGGTATATTCACATCACGGACAAACAAAGAACGCGATTAAATTTTCCGCTACATAAGAAATCCTGAGAATAAAGGGAAGCTTTTAAGGTCTTTTGATTGTTTTTGTTTTCGCTGTGGTTCAGTTTGAATATTACATGTGTAGCTAATATTTTGAGGTTATAATTGTTATGGCTGGGGTTTGATTATAATTATTGTTATTATAATCCTCGTGCATTAGGATAGGGAATTGCGGCTATCTTAGTGACGACGCGTCCCAAAGAGGATGTAAATACTACGAATTAAGAGGCGGAAATTACCAAAATAAAAATTGAAATTTAGCTTAGTATTAAAAGTGAAGTGAGATTTGACATAACTCTGAAATATTAATTACAATATGGCGACGAAGTAATAACATATTTTTTTTGTTTTGTGTGTGTTTTACGTTTAACAACAGGTGTCGTATAAGCTAGTATATTTATCTATACTGAATTATTATAAAGAGGTAAAGTTTGTAAGGTTGTAGGTATAGGTGTAATCTCTGGATTTACTGAACCGATTCTGAAAATTGTGTTACCAATAGAAAGACACATTATTATTGAGTGTAATCCCTACTAGTATTATAAATGTGAATGTAAGTTTGTTTGTTACGCTTTTACACCGGAGCTACTGAACCGATTTTGATGAAATTTAGTATAGCGATAGACTTAAGCTTGGGAAAAGACATGGGCTACATTTTATCCCGGAAAACTGCATGGTTCCCGCAGAATTTGTGAAAAACTGACATTTGCGTCGATGAGCTATACTATACCATATATATAGTAGGTTTTGTTTGCCATAGTAATCTTCCTCGAACTATTCATATAATATGTTGGGAATGGGAACAGTTTGCAAAGTAAGTCAGAGAAAAACGTTTGTTATGAACGCAGCTTTAACGATGAGAGTTATATGATTGTTTTGTATATTTGCATGTGACGGCATGGGAATAACAACTAAGATTACACTGGTAGGTAAATGCTGTCAAACAGCCTGTGATATATAAAGCTGCTATGAATTTGTCAGTTAACAGAATATTCATACATGTGGAAACAGCCTAAATATAACAAAATAAAAAAAATTGTCTTTATTTGCGAACAGTATTTGTAGAGCAGTTATTCCCCTTTGATTTCCCGACGCGCTCAACTCGGTTATCAAACGTTGAGCGATGATCTGCCCGTTCAAAGCAAACTTATTGATGAAGTTAGCGATACTCTCCCTACCGTTTGCTTTGATAGAAATATAACCTTTATCAGCTACTGCTTTATGACGCAATTTCTGTAGCTTTTATTCATTCAATTTTATCGATATATGAATACTATTAGTGCTAACAGAATGATGCAAAGAATTGAATGACAGATAAACGGAAAACCTCTAATAAGTACTATAAGTTCTATACGAAATAATATACGTTCTTGTGAGCCTTCCTAGCCTTAATTGTTTGATGAAACGTGAAAAAAAAAATCGCTTGGAATTTATTCGGATGTACAACGTTTCCCGCGTTTTTTTGCAAGGCTGTTTGACACTCGGAAAACTTCAGAATTATCTTTGTATTGGCAATGTTGTCAGCGATATTGTCAACATTTTGCATATTCTCGGTTTAACTTTATACCAAGTTTTATACAAATAACCTCTATTTTGAGCAATTCATGCACACTAACACAAACTGTCATACAAATCGTTATTATAAGACGTAGCTTTTCTGTAGTAGTAGTAATTTCTGGCCTGTTTGCATCGGTTGTCTAACAGCAAGAGACTCTATCAAGATGTATAAATTATCTAAGCGTATGCTTATTAATGGTCTTTTGCCACAACGTTGCCATAAGGAACATCATTACAATAAAATATATCCAAAGAACCTTTTTATAACACCCATCCGATGTATATTTCTTTGAACTTGTATAACCGGTCATTCAGTTGCAAATTCACGAACAAATATCTTCTAATACAGTTGAATGTGAGAAACAATCTGCGCCGGTCCTCGTCGCCTTAAATATTACAGAACTCGGCTAGATTGAAGCAACTCTAAATGGTTTATACGTCACTTGGGTGACACCCCAGCTCGATTCTATATTCTATTTTTATCACAACTCGCATTCACAAGTCTAACTTGTTCCTGATATTAAAGTTACATTTTAAAATCAAACGCAAGTAGAATAGAATTGATCTTTCAAAGATCCAATGACCCATTTGTGTTTTTTATCAAATATGCCCTTTTCGGGCATAGGATTTTTCGAAATGAAAACACAGAAACCTTTAAAAAAAATAAGCCTTAGGCACCGGCACCATCTAATGCACCATTAACTAAATTTAAAATTAGAGGACAATAAAAATAGTTTTAAAAGTAAAACTAAACACGCTTTGGTTGATAAGATAATGGTTGAAATTTAAAATGAACATCAATTCCTGCCTAATCGACGACAGACAGACAGAAAATAAAAATGGAATAATTTTATCAAATTAATGTATTCTTATCGGTCTTCGATAAATCTACGAATTTTAACGAAATCTGGCCGTTTAAAGTGGGTCAAAATTGCGCCCAAAAGAGTCGGTTACAAACAGATACAGTTGAAGCTAATAAAAAGCGTGTAAAAATAATTGACAAATGGATATGCGTTTAGTGAAAAAGCGTTTCAATAAATTGCAGCAAGGAAACAAATAATCACTCACATAAAGCTTAATTTACTTAAGATATTTGATTATTTATTAATATTATACTTTAAACATAACATATTTATGATGTGTATGTTAGTTACCTTAGTAATTTCAATTACAAATGAACAACCAAATCAAACTCGACGTAAAACTATTTTAATTTTATCTTAACACGGTGAGTATTTCGATACGTGCATATTTGCTCAACAATATGAAGCAACGGGTATTAAATATCACGTGCAAATCAATTTCCATGCCGGCAGAAATCTGAATCCAATTTGCGGGCTGTCCGATCGGGGCGAGCGAACGGCAGATATCACGGTGAATATCGCTAAACGGCTAAATAATTTAGTAGCAATCTGACGCGGCCGCGGGCGGACAGCGGGTAGCGGAGCGGGTAGCGGGGAGCGGGGAGCCAGTGGACCAAACAGCGGCGCTAATCGTACCTTCGAGCCCTCTCGTCTGATACTTTACTTCACACTCTCGGACTATGACTGACATTTATATAATTTAACTAGACGTTTCCACCCGCTTCGTTGGGCGAATTTAAAAAGGAAGGGACGTTGGAATTCGAAAAATAAGTAGCCATAAACCATCTAGGATAAATTTCGCATCGAATGGTGGTAGTTTCATGTCGATACTATCAGTGGTTTAGGCGTGAAAGAGCCTCAAACAAAGACCATTTTCTTTTATTTTTATTTATAAACGATTTTTGTGAACGTATATATATGTATATATATAGATATACGTTCACAAAAATCGTCACCGTTTTGCTCTTAATAGTGATTTTCAATATGATAACACTAGAAATAAGGGATTGCTTGTAACTAATTCTAGTAGGCTTCATAAGATACATAATAGCTTTAAGGGTAAATGTTTACACTTTTATAATAAAGTCCTAGCCACTGTTCAGGCATTATCTATAAATAAATTTAAATCGTTTATTAAAAAATGGCTCTGTCGTAAATCCTACTACTCCGCAGCTGAATTTACTATGATTATTTATAGTAATTGTAATATACAATATTGATTGTATATTTGTTTAAAAAGAGGAATAAAAAAGGCTCACAGAGTTTCTTGCGCCGCTTCGTCTCTCTCACAGCACCATTTGTTTCCGAAGCGATAGTAGTGTCTAGTATATTAAAAATGACATCAAAAAGAATTCTAAAGGAAACAATTTTTTGTGGTGAATACCTTCACATAGACAATTGTGATGGTCGTTTGTATAATGTATAAGACTTAAGGATTGGTCGCCGCTGCGCTACAAATAGATATCGCAGGCGTACTCGCAAAGTGCAGCACTTGATACTACGCCTAAGTGGGCGTACTTGAGTCAGTTTTGAATAATATGTGAGTACTTTGAATTGTCACATGTTCTGTTGAGCTTTGCTAATAATTGAAAATAAAATGCCGGGTTGAGTTGTAAAACTTTGTAAAAATAATACTACAAGAAATAAGAAAGACATTGGAATCACATATACTCAATGGGATCATTGAGTGCCAAGATGCCTCGCACACAAGCGTTTAATAGTTGCCGTAATGAAAAAGCTATTGTTTTTAGGTAGCGCGGTATCTAGTTGGAGCGTAGCGGAGACCAATACTTAATCTTGGTACAAAAATTCAATTGTCGCTTCTTTTTAGTGGTCTCCTCATTACGCCCCTGAGTGTATTTCAAATTGTAATTAAAAATCATTTCGCCTCCCGCCAAGTAATAGAGTACATACACTATGTGTTTGAGTTCGAAAGGCACCGTAATGAAATTACTGGACTAATGAATTAACATCTTATGGCTTAAGTTGACGCAGACAATTGAGATGCCAGAAGTTTTGGATTTTCCAATAATCCTGAGTGGCAAGAAGTGTCATTTATGAGGTGAAAGACCTGCGAACCTACCATGAACTCTTATTGCGATTCAATTGACGACCTAAAATGAACTGCTTTGCTTTTTCATACCACGACCTCATTAGAGCTATCCAAATGAGGTTGAAGTCAAATCAAGTTTTAGTTCGTTCTGAATTCATGAGGTAATATTTCAACCTAAACTGGATAGCGTACTCTTGAAAGTGAATCGTTTTTTTAATAACTTTTAAAAAACAGTGAAAACATACAGAAAAGGCTTGTTTCGTTATTCTCCCATAAGCGATTAAACGCCATTTAGTTATAGGCACTTGAACAACACAACACTTTTAGGTACCTAATCTGAACTGTATCGGAATTGAATCGCTAATTAAAAGTTGATGGTAGGCCTTCTGGTCGTCTCGTTATTTCTTTAAAAAAAAAGTTTTTAACTTAATTTTTTATTCTGATTTGTTTATACCATTGTGAATTGATTTCTACTCTTTTAATACGGAATCCATACTCAGTCCCCAATTATTGACATACAGCTCTATCACAGAACGTAGAGAATTATATTAAAATATTCTTTACTTTAAGTCTGTAAAGTCCAAAAATGAAATTTTTAATGGCTTCACAAATAAACTTGGCATAAAATTATACCTACGAATAAACCAAGAATATTGTATATTTTTAAAATGTTGACTATATTTCTGACAACACTGTCAATAAAATGATAATTCTGAAGTTTTCCGAATGTCAGGCAGCCCTGCAAATTAACGTGGGAAAGGTTATACGTCCGAATTAACCAATTCTTAAGTTAAATGTCTATTTTTAAGTACTTTGTTTATTATTGGATATAACTTGTTTATTTGTAAGGCCGTAAAACTTTCTGTTAAAGTATCATTAAAAGTATTTGTGTCATCAAACGCTTGATTTCTTCTTCATATAAAATTTACATAGTATTTCTTCGCTTTCTGAGCGATATTTGTTTTTCAAAGATTAAGCAATCCTATTAGCCAAAACAAATCTTATAACTATATTTACATTACTATGACTACAAAAAATTAAAACGGCATTAAGAATACTGGCAGCATTTCTGCGTTGCATAGCTAGGCTGATCCGTTGACCGAGATAGCTGCCAGCGCTTGGGTTTCCAGTAACCTTATTGAGGCGCGAAGACAGTATTTTGAACATTCTTCGCGTTTCTGGCCCCACGGGCCAAGTTTCTCGACACCAAACGGCACAAAGATGTATGACTCACTGAGACCAACATATTAGCGACGCTTAAATCTATTGGTGTTGCAAAAATAGTCTTTTGCTAGTAGACCTAAACGATCTTGACAATGTTAATTTAAAATCTAGCAGACCCCTTGGCTTGCGTACTCATTGAAATTTAAAAAATATACAATATATTATTTGGGCTGCTGCTTCGACTGCCGAAGACAGCAAGCGTCCCAAATATGTTGGTCTCAGTGAGTCATACATCTTTGTGCCGTTTGGTGTCGAGACACTTGGCCCGTGGGGCCCAGAGGCGCGGAGAATGTTCAAAATACTATCTTCGCGCCTCAATAAGGCTACTGGAAACCCAAGCGCTGGCAGCTATTTCGATCAACGGATCAGCCTTGCTATCCAACGCGGTAATGCTGCCAGTATTCTTGGTACGCTTCCACATAATGATAGTTTTAATTTTATGTAGTCGTAGTATTGTAAATATAGTTATAAGATTTGTAAATATTAAAGAATAGTATTTTAAGTACAACTAACAGATGCTGAATAAGTAAATATTTAATCATTTCATGTATATTATTATCTATGCAACACCCTGTCAAGAAATCTTTCGAATAGAAACTGCTATCAAATTAGATTTCATAATTAACACCCCGTAAAAAGTAATTAAAGCATGTCCGATTACACAGACTTCATACTTCGCACCAAAACCGTCGCGATACAAAAGCGGCTCGCACAAAGCCTTGCCTCAAACCAGTCATTAAAATTTCGTTCTACATCTTTTCCATTACGCGACTGCAGACAAAAAATAGCAAAATAAAAAGGACAACCCCCAAAAACAAAAGTCGGGAACGGAGAGAACAGGAAATAAAGTTAATTAAGAGCGGCGAAATCGACTGAGTTGCGGTGGAAATTGGCCCTTTAAAAAAGAGACATTTGTAGCAAGCTATTGCGCTTAATTTTTGTGACAAGTGAAACAAAAGAGTTGGAGGGCGACGCGGGAAGACGCGGCTGTGGGCAGGGGGAGAGGGGGGAGAGAGAGGAGGGTAGATAAGGTTTGGTGCTATCATCGGGTTCCGGGCAAGCAGCGACCAGTGGCGACTCCAAGATACCTTTTGTTTAGATCCATCGGGGGATGTTTGCTCGCGTGACATTATCGTGTTTCCTTGCTTCACGTTGACCTCTACCACGGTGACAGTAAATTTTATTTCCAAGACATTTTTCGGTTGTTTCTACTACCCCTGTCAGGTACTGATAACATCTTAATGGTGAGGCCAGCCCTTAATTTCCGATAGATCTTATTGAGTAGGTACTTATATTATTTTGTTTTTTATTTTACATAAAATGGATGTTGTTATTATATAAATATTTAATTATACATTTTTTTAGTTAACCTAAGTGCAAAATTCTGGCTCGAGACTCATAGTGAGTCAACTTCTCCTGATGATGCCTCGTATAGGGCAACACGTGTCGAATTGATTGAACATTTTTTTTTAATAAACGCAACCGTAGCACCAATACTAGTTCACAAATAAAGACCGTGAAGTGCATTACACATTTTGTCGACATAATTAAATTCTCCCGGTACTCAAATTAATATTAACTATTCAATAAATGCGAATCATTTTTTTTTATGACAATAAAGGAAGAGACGATCATGACGTTCAGCTGGTGGTAATTGATACGCCCTGCCCATTACAATGCAGTGCCGGTCATGATTCTTGAAAAACCTAAAATTTCTGAGCGGCACTACAATTGCGCTCATCACCTTGAGACGTTAAGTCTCATTAAGATGTTAAGTCTCATTTGACCAGTAATTTCACTAGCTACGGCGCCCTTCAGATCGAAACACTGTAATGCTTACACAACTGCTTTACGTTGTGGTACCCATAATCATCTGTTGAAGACTGAAAGAAAGAAAGTGTGTGTTCTCAAACATTTATTGGTGTGTGTTTCAAAGTGCTCAAATTGCATAAAATTTGATGATCACAGAGTGTTTGAAAGGCAACGTGTTTACAATCTTGTTACTTATTTTGAGCAATTTATAAAACATAAAGTGACATTCAAATCGCGTATCGCGCGTGTAAGACGTAGCTTGTCACACACTCTAAAGTAACAAAACCGGCCTGTTTTGATTGATTGTCTAGCACCAAGAATCTAGAAGTATAAACCATCTAAGATTTATATTTGGGCGACAAAGATTGCATGAAAATTGGTGGACTGTTACGGCCATTCCCAATATTCAATCTATCTGCAGTTGTAGCCTACTTGAGATAAAAAATCGTAACTATCGTCGACTTTTCTGTCCCAATAAACTTATCGACGGTAACTCATCCGTACGCGCTGTCTGTCAATGGGACGACGTATAGTTTACCAGGGATAGAAGTTTGTATGGAAATTACAACAGTGAACTGGCGATAAGAATGACTTATCGTGTATATTGGGACAGGTTCTGATTATTGACAGCTTCGTAGATAGAAGGTAGTAATTTATCTCTATCTGTAAATAGTATATTGGGAACGGCCGTTAGTGACTAATAAAATCATAACAGATACTTAGGAAATGTATGTTCAAGCGAATTTCGACCTAATTGTTTATTATGACTGTAGGAAAATGACATTAAGGCCGCTATCCCGAGAAATCTCGCATAATTAAAACCATTTCTTAACGTTTGATATAAAGCTTTTATTTTTACAAAAAAAAAAATTATGTCTCCACAGAATATGGCAAGAAAATTCATTTTTTCTATACATTTCTATCTTTAATAGACAGTGCGAAAAAAATTTTTTTAACAAAAGAACAACCGACTTCAAAAACACTATTCCAAAACAATAGATATAATATGCACTAAAAAGAATAAAATAATTGCGTATTGTTATACAATGTAATTCTAATTACGATTATTGTAATTTTTGGAACGCCTCTCACCTCCTCACGACTCAAGCACATCTCACCTATAACTAGTTACAAGCCTATCTTGGACTCCAAAAACGGGGAACTTTCAAATAAAAAAAGAATTATCAAAGTCGGTTCTCCCAGTCAAAAGTTTTGAGGTAACAAAAATAAAAAAAAATATCGACGAATTGAAAACCTCCTCCTTTTTTCTTTGAAGTCGGTTAAAAAAACACCAATGTACCCCAAACTTACAGTTGAAGCCATGCTAATCATTCAGTCCACATAAAAATTGTATGAAAAATTATTAACTGTTTAACCAATACTATTTAACACGACATAGTTAATTTTTATTTTTGTGTTATATTATAATATGTTTGTAATAAATTAAAAATACTTCTAATTCGGAATTAACATCATTGCGATGTTGGGCGAGAGAGGGAACCAAGCTCCCTTCGATTCCTCAAGGCTGTTGGCTTTGTCGCGATTTTGTCGATAGCACTAAATGTGTTTTCATGTGAAGGGCGCCGTAGCAAAAGAAACTACTGGTCTATTGTCAGAGTGTAAAGATGACAAGTACAATGGCGATATCAATGAATTATGGGTTTTTCAGGAATCCTTAGCGGTATTGTATTGTCATGTCAGGGACACTTACCATCCTTCGATTGATATAATTAAAAAAACTCGCATGCACAGTCCTTTTAGACCAGTGCTAAATCCTATAAAATGAGTAAAAGTGAAAAAAATAATAGTAGGATGATACCCATTCGGAAATTAAGATAATATATCTCAAAAAGTACGGGTGATCTGAGTTCGGGAAGTGGAAAAGGGGGGTGTTTTAGGGCAAAAGTACAAGTCCTATGGAAAAAAGTACAACTTTTCTTTTCACACTTTTTTCACATAACCTCAAAATTTTGTGAAAAGATCAAAAAAACCGAGATGTTGGTTTTTTATTTTAATATTTTACAATAAAAAAATTTTTTCATGAAATTAGTTTTGCCTTCTTCTTTGTTACAGATTTTGCGTGGGAGACAGATTCTATCTCTGTGAGAATAAGATTCTGTGCGAGTACGACTATGAAGAGAGGCTGGTGTTCGCCAACATGGCGTACAATCCCCCACCACTATCTCATCTGAAGCGACAGACAACCCACATACCTCCCCCACCGGTAAGAAATAAATACATGTTAAAGAGAGCTTATATATTGTTTTATGAAAATAACTGACGAGACGAGCAGGACGTTCCACTGATGGTAATTGATACGCTCTGCCCATTAAAATGAAATGCCGCTCAGGACTCTTGAAAACCCCAATAAATCTGGGCACTACAACTGTGCTCGTCACCTTGAGACATAAGATGTTAAGTCTCATTTGCCCGGTAATATCACTAGCTACGGCCCCCTTCAGACCGAAACTCAGTAATGCTTACACATTACTGATTTACGGCAGAAGTAGGCGCCGTCGTGGTACCCATAATCTAGCCGGCATCCTGTGCAAAGAAGCCTCCCACTGGTAAGGAAATTTTGATTTCGAGAATGATCCTGTGGACAGTTAAATTTGCGCAGGTGTTAAACATCTTGCTAGTCACTGTTTCTCATAAAAAAAACATCGTGTACTGTAAATGGCAATATATTAAATGAATGGCTTACCATCCTTTACCTTTCTAATGGTAATTCCATAATAATATTTGAGTAATACATGAGAAGGTTAAGAGTTTATTGGGTAACGCAGAAAAATGCCCAAATAAGATCAATAAATTATTTCCTTTTTTTCTTCTAACAGACCAGCAATGCGATGGGTGGCCTGATGAACGGCTCAAGTCGTTCCGGAGACCACAACAACAACATGTCCGGTTCATCACCAGCCCAATTCAACGCTCCCCCGCACCTCAAACCCCTGGGCCTGTCTGCGAGCAGCTGAGACTACCGACTCTGAGGCCTACCCTCGTACACCAGTTATTACAACTAACCAGTTCGGTGAACACTCGCCTTTACAACGGTGGTTGCTTAGTGTGTGCAAAGACTTATTCAGAACAAACTTAGCGAGCAAAATGAATGCCAAATGTTAAACTAATTCGTCATTAAATAGATAGAAATATTGGTTATAGATATGTATGTAAGTATTCTTAAAACTGTCATTAAGTAAGCTGATCTCATAAGGCATTGTATATTAGAATATAAATATTTATAAGTATTTGAAAATGAAAAGCGGTTTGAAAGACTGTAAGAAAGAAAGGCTTTTCTTGGATTGAAAATTAATAATAGTATTCGGTGCGTTGGTATTATATTAATAATAATTATATAATTATTACTTACAACAATTGTTTTATATCCATTTTATTTAGGTATTCAAATAGCAAGCCTTAGAACGATATATTTTATTTTATTCACATTTTAATGTAAATAGTTAAATATTTTTAATTGGCTTAGCCTTACTTTGATTTAGATAAATTTTTATTCCCATATCTTGTTATTTTTGTACATTATTATAATTAACTGTTAAGTTTTGTAAACATTGTTATGATGTATGTATTATTTATGTGAATACAGATGACTATTGAAATATAGATCGATTGATGTAATATAGAGGAATACGTGTTAATTAAACAAAATTATTAATTATTATTCCGATAGTTCAAATTATTAAACTTAGTAGTATTTTTAATTAATTCATGTAATATCTACTGGTATATATGGAGATACTACCAATTATTCCTAATTAAAAATGACTTGTCGCTGTATATTCGAATACGTAGCATATTATGAGTATTTGGAATTTCCCAACCAATGATATGACCAAAGAAGTAGTTGATTAAAACAATGTTAAAAATATACTTAATTGTTTTATTTTGATGGTGTCACATCCTTCATTTAATACGAATCTCTTTTGGGATGACACTGTGATTAAAAATCGGTAATTTGGACAGAGAGGAAAATGGGTGTTTGGTTATTAACCAACCGGAGTGTAGCTAGTTTGATCCCCGCTGGGATCATTGCATGTTTAATGTTTCTATGAACGAACTCATCCCTGGATCCAACCTTCCTATTTTTATAAACATTCTTGTGAATTATACCCACAAGCAAATTGAATAGTATGCTGCATATAGTATTCGTACCGGAAGACGCAGTGTTGGGATGCCCCCCACAAGATGGACCGACTATCTGGTCAAGATCACTGGAATACGTTGGATGAGGGCAGGCAGGTAGGTAGGTAGGGTAGTGCAGGACTGATCGTCGTGTTTACCAGTGGGAGGTTCCTTTGCACAGGATGCCGGCTAGATTCTGGGTACCACAACGGCGCCTATTTCTGCCGTGAAGCAGTAACGTGTAAGCATTACTTTGTTTCGGTCTGAAGGGCGCCGTAGCTAGTGAAATTACTGGGCAAATAAGACTTAACACTTACGTGTCAAGGTGACGAGCGCAGTTGTAGTGCCCAGATTTATTGGGGTTTTCAAGAGTCCTGAGCGGCATTTAATTGTAATGGGCAAGGCGTATCAATTACCATCAGCTTAACGTCATGCCTCCGTCATGTCTCGTCCATTATTTTCATAAAAAAAAATCTGTGGGGGAGACCTCTATCCAGCATTAGACGTCTTCCGGCTGATGATGATGGTATAGTATTAGGCTACCTCTTAGATAGCCCTATAAAATTGATTTTTGTAAAGTAATATGAATTGAAAGGAGTTCAGAAACTGATTTCCTATTGGCGTATGGTTTACTTAAATACTAGTTGACCCTACAGACGTTGTTCTGTATATAATAAATAAAATAATATTTTTTATTAATTTGTCAATAATATATCATAACATCAACAATTATTTCGTAAAATATGTTTCCTGTTGTTGTAATGAAATTGTTTCACAGCAGAACTGTCAAACTGGGCGTCAATAAATTCTCTCATAGAAAATGTATATACAAATATGTCCATACAAAACAAATATCGGATACAAAACGAATATCGAAAACTTTCGTATTTATTCACATTTTAAACCTTCCCTGGACTTCCACAAATAATTCAAGACCAAAATTAGCCAAATCGGTCCAGCCGTTCTTGAGTTATAGCGAGACTAACGAACAGCAATTCATTTTTATATATATAGATAGATAGATTATGTCCTGCATATATATAAATACTGATTTTTAGGACATTTAAAAATATCCAGAATATTTCTTATTGGTATTTGTTACTTTCTATTACTCACTTACCACTGGTACTAAATTGAAAAGTCAAACCGTGATATATTTTTTTTAATAATAATATTGACACACTTTTTATAAAAATTTTCTTGCCCCAAATTAGGCATATATAGCCTGTGTTATGGGTTGCAAGACAACGATATATTTAATACAATATACTTACTTAAACATACATAAATACATTTAAACATCCATGACTCGGAAGCAAACATCCATATTCATCATATAAATGCTTGCACCTACCGGGATTCGAACCCGGGAACTCTAGCTTATTAGGTAGGATCGCTAACCACTCGGCTATAGAGGTCGTCAAAACATTATTAATGATGAGGCATGGTTGATAACCTACTTACTATAAGGTAAGCTCATCCCTTGAAGATTGAGATAAAATTAATGACCTGATGGAAATACTATTCGCACAGAAAAAGTTGAGCGCGTGGCGAGAAAATAAAAATGTAATATTATTATTCTTTTGTGTTAATTAGCATTTACATAATAGACACAATTGATAACTACCAACTATCTATCCAACATAGAGTCAGATTATACAGGATGTTACAAAACTACCCGTAAAGCAAAAAGGAGGTTAAATGGGGCCTTATAACGAGTTCATTCACAATATTTAAGAACCATAGTAACACTGTTTAATATATTAAAAAAATATATATATTATTTTCACTTATGTGCAAACCCTATTTCAGTATGATTAAAGAGTAAACTACGCAGAATGTACATTTCCACCTAATTCGCGCAACAAAAAAAAAATTAGACCTAACGTAACGAAACAACCTAAACGAACACTCACTTTTTCATAATAAAGGTCAAAATTACAGAAACGGCTCAAAGTGTGCTCCGCTTTGCTCAATACACAATCTCACTCGTCGGGATATGTCTTTTGTGTCATTTCGCACCATCGTCGGTGTTATTGATGCGAAAACCGATCCAACACGCTGTTCCATCTCGGGAACCGTTGGCCAATCGGAGAAATACACTCTATCCTTCAAATAACCCTTCTTTCAACTTGGAATTTTTTTAAGCCTGTACTTGAGTATAATGACATCCTTATATTGAGGTAGCAAACATTAATGAATGAAAAATAGATAAACTATTAAAGTAGACAATTCTTAGGTAAAATAGGTACGTAGGCCTTTCTGTTTAATAATCTGGTTCCCTGACATGACAGCTTTCTAGGGTTGACAAAATTTTTGGTTTTGATAATTAATGAAGACCCAAATAGCCGAATGGTTAGGATTATG
Source organism: Leptidea juvernica (assembly GCA_949711755.1). Classification (NCBI taxonomy): domain Eukaryota; kingdom Metazoa; phylum Arthropoda; class Insecta; order Lepidoptera; family Pieridae; genus Leptidea; species Leptidea juvernica. Next base: position 7,959,538 of record CATIXQ010000006.1, on the reverse strand, counting down.
GATGTTTATATGTTAAATACATACAAACATCGATGATGTATATTTAAGTAAGTATATTGTATTAAATATATCGTTGTCTTATACCCATAGTACTAGTAGTAGTTTGGGCCATGATAATTTGTGTAAGAGTGTGTTAATATCATTATTATTATTATTTATATTTCAAAGAAAGATGTCTTAATTAAGACGTATAACGTAACAGCGTATGAGGCGTTTGGATAAGTATGACCGGTCGGACGTCTTCTCTCTCCTCTCCTCATCTAATTCTATTTTTAAGGGGTATTTTGTACCACGATGTATACATCTTACTTATAAGAAGAAAATATGCAATAACGGCAAAACAAAACGTCAGCAGATGGTAAGTTATCATCGCAACCCATATTCTATTGCAAGACGAGAGCTTCCAGTCTTTAGATGAGTACACGCGTACTTTTTTTGAAAGGTACCCAAGTAAGTAAGTAAGATTTTTATTTGTTGACAAGGGTAATACATTATAGATGATTTTAATACATTTTAGCCCCCCAAGTCGTGCCCGTTATTGAGCATACAGATATTTGACATACAGAAATAATAATAAAATCAAATTCAAATTCAAATATTTTTATTCGCAAATAGGATGTGACATCACTTATTGAAAGTCAAAAACTACCACCCATTCCAAAATGAATGCCTCAGACCTAAGAAGAACGGGCGCAACAAACTCAGCGGGCTTTTTGTTACATCGAAAAAATATGTTTACAAAGTAATATTGTACAATTAAACTTATTATTTAATAGCCTGAGGGCGGTCACTCTATTCCCAATCTGTGGTATCATTAAGAAAGTCATTTATGTTATAGTAACCTTTACCACACAAACGTTTTTAAATAATTCTTTTGAATAACGTAATAGTTATCACAAAACAATCATATTAATTATCACAAAACTAAATTGATTACATCATTAAATAAAGTTAAATTAAATTAATCGCATCATGAAGTTAAAAATAGGAGTGACCATATCATTATTAGACCGGTGCCGAAGCCTTGGAAAATGATAAAAAGTGAAACAAAATAATAGTAGGATGGAACCCATTGGAAAAGGACGAGAATATAACAAAAATTAAGGGAAAAATAAATTACGGGCGATCTGAGGTCGGGAAGTGGAAAAGGGGGGGTGTTTTAGGGTAAAAAACGGTTTGTCTCGATTTCCGGCAAAACTACAAGTCCTATAGCAAAAAGTTAATAGGCAAAGTTGTAGGTAATAAAGAGATCTACAACTATTGTAATTACACTTTTTTCACATAACCTCAAAATTTAGGTGAAAATTTCAAAAAACCAAGTTTTTGGTTTTTTATTTCTTTTTCAAAAAAAAAAAAAATCTACTATATTTCGTGAAAACTCACCTTATTATGTCCCAAATACACTGTAATTAATTTGATTTAAAATATTTATTTTTTCGCCTTACTTTAACTTAATATCAAAAAAGCACCCTAATTTCAAAATTCTGACGTCAAAATATCAGCTTTATTCAAAAAGTTTGGGGCTTTTTGTTCGTTGAAATATCTACTTAAATTACAATTGTAAATGTTCGGAAAATTTAAGTCCAACAAAAGGCATTTCATAAAGAATTCACACCTGTTATTAAGTAGCAGCAAAAATACGGATTAGAAAATCAATAAAATTGAAAAAAAAAGGTTAATT
>CATIXQ010000006.1:7887158-7957757 GCA_949711755.1 Leptidea juvernica | reverse complement strand
CCCCCCCTTTTTTCCACCTCCCGACCTCAGATCGCTCGTAATTTATTATTCCCTTAATTTTTGTTATATTCTCGTCCTTTACCAATGGGTTTCATCCTACTGTAATTTTTTTTGGTTTCAAAAATTATCGACCCTGGTCTATATTAAGAAAAGTTATTATAAACGTCATAGTTAAATTAAAAATTATGTTCAAAATACGTAGTTACTAAATACATATTTGTCAAAGTTACTTCAAAGCTTCAAAGTCATGTCTTTTAAAAATTCACTGATCTTATAATAACATTTATGCGCTAAATATATTTTAAGTTTATGTTCAAATTCCCTTTTAGGCAAGTTTCTCACATGCTGTGGTTTTTTATTATAAATTTGTTGTTGGTTTTTGATTTCTCCAGACATAAGCGATTATCAAAATTTCTCGTTTATCCAAGTCACTATTATATTAAATACACTCTTACGAACTACTTGAATAAAATATATATTCAATTATTTCACTATAATCACATTGATATACAAATAACACTAAATAATTTATAACAAAAGGGCAGTCTTGTGACCAGCAGCCAGCACGTCCGATACTTTCGACTGCCCCAACATGAAGTGCCCAATAGCCGAGACCAATTCGTAACAGTAACCCTACTACCAATCTTAATAATACGAAAGCACCAACATTATATTCAAATTCAAATTCAAATATTTTTATTCAAAATAGGATGTGAAATCACTTATTGAAAGTCAAAAAAACTACCACCCATTCCAAAGTGAATGCCTCAGGCCTGAGAAGAATGGGCGCAACAAACTCAGCGGGCTTTTTTTTTTTTATCAAAAATATGTTTTACAATTAAAGTAACATTTACAAAGTAACATTGTACAATTAAACTTATTATTTAATAGCCTGAGGGCGGTCGCTCCATTCCCAATCTGTGGTATCATTAAGAAAGTCATTTATGGTATAGTAACCTTTAACCACACAAACGTTTTTTAGCAATTCTTTTGAATAACGTAACACCTTTGTTTTGCACATTTTCTGGGATCTTGTTGTAAAAGCATATACATCGCCCCACAAAAGACTTACTAACTCGACTTAGCCGAGTAGTAGGCATCATCAGTTTATGTCTGTTCCTGGTGTTAACATTATGGTTATGACAGTTTCTGGCAAATTCACTTATGTGCCTATGAACATACATTACATTATCAAGAATATATTGAGAAGCAACAGTCAAGATGTTAATTTCTTTGAATTTTGCTCTCAATGATTCCCTAGGACCTAGGTTATAAATAGCGCGAATAGCCCTCTTCTGCAGCACAAATATTGTATTAATATCGGCAGCGTTGCCCCATAGCAATATACCATAGGACATAATACTATGGAAATAACTAAAGTATACTAGTCGCGCCGTATCTATGTCAGTTAATTGTCTAATCTTTTTAACCGCGTATGCTGCAGAACTAAGTCTGTTCGCCAATCCTTCAATATGGGGGCCCCATTGTAATTTGGAATCTAGAGTTATGCCAAGAAATATAGCAGATTCCACCGGTTCTATCACCTCTCCATTTAACAAAACATTTGCATTTACATTTTTGACATTTGGTACGGTAAATTTAATGAATTTAGTTTTCCTGCTATTTAACAATAAGTTATTAGCGCTAAACCAGTACACGATGTCAGATAAAATAACGTTCACTTCGTCATACATAGCTTGGTTTCTTTTCACTTTGAAAATCAGTGAAGTGTCGTCCGCAAACAATACTACCTTATGTTTTTTCTCTATAAGATTAGGAAGATCATTTATATAGATAAGGAAGAGGAACGGTCCAAGAATAGACCCTTGTGGTACCCCCATACTGAGAGGAGTCCCAGGAGATCTCCTGCCATTCACGTCAACCCTCTGAATTCTATTGTTTAGATATGAAGTCAGAAGATCGAGCGCAGTTCCTTTTATGCCATAGTGGTATAGCTTCCTGGCCAGCGTTGAATGTTGAACACAATCAAAAGCCTTAGATAAATCACAGAAGATGCCAAGTGCATTCTGCGATTCCTCCCAGGCATCAAAAATATTCTTGATCAGCTGCATCCGTTGTTGAACGTCCCCTAGTAAAGCCAAATTGTTTCAAATGAAGTAACTTATGAGAGTTAAAGTAAGTAAGCATTTGGCTTAAAATTATTTTTTCAAAAATTTTACTAAGGGTTCGCAAAACCGACACAGGACGATAGTTGTTCGGGTCAGAAGAGCATCCCGACTTAAATATTGGTGTAATTTTACTATGTTTCAGAAGGTCAGGAAACACGCCACGATTAATACAATTATTAAATACTATTGCAAGATATGGTGCTATGACATCAATTATTGAACTTATTATTTTAACAGAAATGCCCCATATATCAGCAGTTTTTTTCATGTCTAGAGATTTAAAAGTTTTAATTATTTCTCCATGGCTAACAAAACTAAAATTGAAACTTTGTTGACATACTATAACATTTTCCAGAAGAAGTGACTCAGCAACACTGGTGGAGGAGACAAGAAATTTGTGATAGAAACTGGAATCTCAGAAAAAAAAATTCTCAAAAGCAGTAGCAACTTCCTGCTGAGATTGAATTATTGTATTGTTTATTGATAGATTATATTCAATGTTGCGGTCTTTCAATCTTCCAGATTCCCAGTTAATAACATTCCAAGTCATCTTTATTTTAGAACAAACACTTTTAAATAATTTAGAGTATTTTTAAACATACTGGAGAAAAGATGCATCATGATTATACAATGACCTCTCACTATACAGTTCATATAGCCTTTGTCTGCTCCTATGAATGCCAGCTGTTGCCCAATCATTAAATGACAGGAGACCACCTGATTTGACTGTCTTAGAAGTAAATATAGAAGCAAACTCTGTTTTAATTATTTTAAATAACATATCATACATTTCATTTGGATTAATATTATATTTGAATAAATCCAAATTTGAGAGTTTAACTGACACATTGCCTCTGTATTTCTCCATTCGCCTATTATTCACAGGAACAAACGTAAACTTTTTAATTTTAGTACATTTATTGACCTCAATATTAAAAGAGGCTAACTGACCAAAGTGGTCTGAACTCAGTTTGTTAATTATTGCCTGAGAAATAGGTTTAAAATTGGTAAATATGTTATCAATACAGCTTTTGGAGGTGCCAGTTACTCTAGTAGGCTCTAAGAAAATATTGGTTAAATCATATGATTTGAATAAAGATCTGAATCTAATACTGGTTGAGGATTTTTCTAATAAATTAATATTAAAATCACCACATATCATGATATACTTCTTAGACTCAGATAATTTTAATAAAACCTCCTCCAATACACTTTCAAATAATTCATATACTGCATCTGGGGGTCTGTATATACTAACAACAATGGCGCGCTCGAGCTCTGCATAGGCTATTTCAATTGTACGTTCAACAGAGAGGCCCACAATATCTTCTCGTTCTTTGAATTTAAATAATTTACTTACAAGAATAAGAGAGCCGCCACTTGTAGCTTTTTCTCTGCTAAACGCACTTGCCACCTGATGACCACTGAAGTTAAAGATGAGCTCATATTTTCTGAGCCAGTGCTCTGTTAAACATAAAATATGTATATCTTTATGATTTATAAATAACTCCAGTTCAAGTTCTTTACCTAATAATCCTTGCATGTTTTGGTGCATCAGGTTTGCAATTTTACAATTATTACTTATTCTAGTACTTGTTATATTACATTGTGTTTTTACACTGCTAGAGGAGTCCCCTATTGTCTTAATGTTTAATTTTTTGGAAAATATTCCAAATCTTTGCTTAAATTAGTACACTGCTCAATAGAAGCAGTGGTTATTAAATTAATACTCTGCTCAATAGAAGCAGTGGTTATTAAATTATTACTCTGCTCAATAGAAGCGGAGTCCACAAAGTTATCATACTGCTCAATAGAAGCAGTACTTATCGACTTACGACTAAACTGCTCAAAAGAAGCAGGGGTTGCCAAATAGTTGGCTGTGTTATAGTATAAATAATATGATAAATAATATAATAAAGTGACATCTCTAAGATTTTGCATCTGAAAAAGATTCGGCCGTGTATCGTTAATTTGCTCCTAAGAATTGAAGAGTTTCGTTACTTTGTCATTGATTCTGAAATCAGAGCCTAACCAAACTCTCACCAAAACTATCTTTGAAGTCTATCCTTTCCAATAAAAAATCATCGAAATCGGTTGGCGCGATATTGAGTTATTCGTAAATTTATCATCCACTTTGCTAAACGTATATATAGCAAATTTAAGACTTTTATGGTTTTCTCATGGATGTCATTGTCAGATCTAGACCAAATTACACCTCGGGAAGCACCAGCTTTCAAATAAAAAAATAATTATCAAAATCGGATCACCCAGTCGAAAGTTTTGAGATTACAAACATAAAATAAAAATACCGAGGAATAGAGAACCTCCTCCTTTTTTGAAGTCCGTAAATTACCATTACATTATAGATATTATAAACTCATTCCACAGTTGGTTGCATTAGAGAAGAAATTTATTTGTAAGCCGCACTGGTGATCAACGCCACAAGAGGAAACAAGATAGTGTTGGTGATGGTGGTGGTGAGATCTAAGTGTCTGAAGTTTTATGTAAAGTTGGAATTCAGTATCAGAGAACAGCTCATTGAAACACTACTACCCATGGTAAAATAATATGTGATGAAAACGGACTGTAAAGTAAAAGTAAAAAAATATTCATAATGGATTAGAAAAACATTTTTGATTACCCCCGAATTGCAAACCTGCTTAATTAGAGAAGATTTTTTTTTAATTATATTCTATTTAAATAGAAGTTATAATAATAAAAAAATCTCAAGATATTGACTTAAACTTGCCGGTTGTAAAAATATTGCAAAATTTAATAAAAACTATATTTAAATTATATATATAATTTTGTTTTCACACCACATGTTTATTTTTTCTATCTAATATTACAATATTTATAAAGTTTTGTTTTTAAATTGCCAAAAAAAAAAAAATTAGAACTCTCATAAAACGTAGTTGAAAATTTTTTAACAGGGTTAACTTGTTATTGAATTAACTCCTATTTATTATAACTACTTATATAAGTGCACATATATTGTGGTTTAATTGCGGAAACAGGAGCCCCTATACCATACCATATACCATACAAAGTGTGCATATAAAAAGTGTAATTTGTTAGTTGCTCTAATAAATAACTAAAAAATAAAATTGTCCAAAATAAAATATCCAAATAAAAAACAATTAATAAAATGATTGTATTACCGATAAAAGTAACTTAAACATAACACAAATAAACAACAGTAGAACCCGGGCGTACACTGATGGCTTCTTGCAATAATTTCCGTTTTCAATGAAGGCGTTTTTCTTTTTCTTATCACCGCACGAACTTAGATGGTTGGGAATAAATTGAAATATAAAATTGATTGTTGACTTTTCCCGGTCGCTTTATTACTGTCATAAATGGAAAGAGATTGAAAATTGCCTACAGACGAGGCAGATTTCATCATTTTATTATTGTTCCATTGAACCCTGTATTATTGGTATTTGATATTAGGTACAGTGCAACTTGGCTATGAAAACCTGTATAATTTGTAATTTGTTTATGTATTACACTAAATTCACAGAATTTAAGTCATAATAATACTATTGTAGAACTTACTTTTAATAACGGATTTACAATATCAATGTTTATAATAAGACGTAGTATTTGTGCGAGTGTGGCAGTGTGTACCTATATATATGTCGCAGGGATTTTTTTCGTTGGTATATAAAAGGTTTATTTTGTAAGACTTAGACATAATTTGGTAAGAATTTAGTATCGTGTCGCAGGTGGAGGGGGTGAGAAGGGAAGGGGGTGATATCCTCTGTCCCCTGGCTCACTACCCCACTCCCATGAAAAGGTAACGCACCATTCTCTTCAAAATCAAATTAATATAACCTAACCTGAAAACAGATAAAAGTTTCTCTAAAGGCCAAGTAGGCCATATTATTAAAAAAAAACCTTCCACCTAACCTGTCCGGGTCGGGGTATGACTGAAGTCTGGAGCTCGCTTCGCTCGCTTTTACATCTTCTAAGTTCTTCTAGTCGCTTCAATTCTTGTCATTTCACGGAACCAACCCCGGAATTTGATCAAATCACTAGATTTGTTTAGAGAAATGATAAATTCGTGCTGTTCTTTAAACATACTCCGTGATTTGATCAAATCATTTAGGGAGTTAGCCAAATCTCTGTAATTATCATTTCCCTGGGACATATACACAACCACACACAAAGGCGCGAACGCACGCACTGCCACACTCGCACAAATACCACGTCTTATTATAAACATTGATATTGTAAATCCGTTATTAGAAGTAAGTTCTACAATTGTATTATTATTACTTAAGTTCTGTGGATTTTGTGATGTATTATATAAATAAGTTATATAATATGTGTGTGTATGTGTGTGTGTGTGCATTACTTGTACTTTATACTTTCCTTTAGTATTTTATTTATTGTCTATAGAAAACAACCTTTCATTATTAAAAAATTCAGTAGTGTTAAGGTGCTTATTATAGTTGTATAAAGTGCGATAGAATACGGAATTTTCATAATAATGGGTGTGACTCATTGGGACTTGGGATAGACACGTGTGTCTACTGCTAACTGATGGTACTCGTAATTGTAAGAATAATCTTTCACTTAGATTATTATGAAGTAATTTGACTTTTTTATCCAAAATTTAATTTGTAACCAAAATTTATTAACGCGACCTCTCGGGTTCCATCCGAGCGATCTTCCACTGAGCCAACCGTTCGAGTGACGTATCGTTCATAAGTCTTTGTATTGGTTGGATCATCTCTCAGGTTGTGGCTCAATGGCTTATTTGTGTTATTAATCTCAGAAGTGAGGGTTACTTTTTTTTTTATGGTATAGGAGGACAAACGAGCGTACGGGTCACCTGTTGTTAAGTGATCACCGCCGCCCACAATCTCTTGCAACACCGGAGGAATCACAGGAGCGTTGCCGGCCTTTAAGGAAGTTGTACGCGCTTTTTTCGAAGGTACCCATGTCGTATCGTCCCTGAAACACCGCACAAGGAAGCTCATTCCACAGCTTTGTAGTACGTGGAAGAAAGCTCCTTGAAAACCGCACTGTGGAGGACCGCCACACATCCAGATGGTGAGGATGATATCCTAACTTGTGGCGTGTCGTGCGAAGGTGAAATTCGGCGGCAGAAATCAGGTTAAACAGCTCTTCGGAACACTCCCCGTGATAAATGCGGTAAAAGACACACAATGAAGCGACGTCTCTACGCAACGCCAAGTGATCTAGCCGTTCACAGAGCACTGGGTCCCCGACAATTCGAGCTGCTCTGCGTTGCACGCGGTCAAATGGATCGAGCTGATACTGGGGTGCGCCAGACCAGAGATGACAGCAATACTCCATGTGTTGCCGGACCTGCGCTTTGTAGAGCGCTTGTATGTGGGCCGGCTTGAAGTATTGCCGTACTCTATTAATGACGCCCAGTTTCTTTGAAGCCAATTTGGCTTTGCCTTCCAGATGACCACGAAATTGGCAATCGCTCGAGATTTCGAGACCCAGTATTCCGATACTAGGCGCGGCTTTAAGAGAAGTGTTCTCGAAGAGCGGTGATACGACAAATGGGGTTTTTTTTAGTGGTAAACGCGCAAACTTCAGTCTTCTGGGGGTTAAATTCGACAAGGTTCAATTTACCCCATTCCGCGACCTTCTCAAGAGAGGACTCGATAGAAGACACAAGTTTCTCCCGGCACTGGTCGACGATTTCCCGAGAGAGACCTGCATGGCCAGTGTATACGGCATCACCAGTGCTATCGTCTGCATAGCAATGAATGTTGGAGGTGTCCAACAAATCATTGATATGCAGAAGAAACAGCGTGGGAGACAGCACACAGCCTTGGGGCACTCCAGCATTCACGGGCTTCGGGTTCGAGCAATATCCGTCGACAACAACCTGTATGCTGCGCCCAGTGAGGAAGCTGGAGGTCCACTTGCACAAGCTCTCGGGAAGCCCAAATGATGGAAGTTTGGAGAGGAGCACCTTGTGCCATACATGATCAAAGGCCTTCGCTATATCCAGGCTAACGTCCCTCTTGCTTTCAATAGCCGCTGCCCATCTATGTGTTAGGTAAACCAGAAGATCACCTGCCGACCGACCATGGCGAAACCCGTATTGTCGGTCGTTGATCAACTGGTGACCCTCTAGATATACCAAGAGCTGACGGCTAATTATGCTCTCCATGATTTTGGAGAGCAGGGAGGTAATAGCAATAGGCCTGTAGTTTGCCGGATCCGAACTGTCTCCTTTTTTTTGGATCGGATGGACAAGGGCGGACTTCCATGAGTCAGGGACTACGCCTTTGGAATAAGAGTGCCGGAATAAACGCGTTAGCACCGGCGTCAATTCAGGGGCACACGTTCTAAGCACGATTGGAGAAATGCCATCCGGCCCGCTCGACTTCCTGACGTCCAACGAAAACAGAGCTCGCCTAACAGTTTTCTGTCTGAACTGTACTTCAGGCATAGAGCTCTGACACCGCGGGATGGTCGGCGGTGTTTTTCCGTTGTCGTCAAGAGTCGAGTTGGAGGCGAAAAGAGCGCACAGGAGCTCGGCTTTCTCTTTTGCCGTATGGGCCAGGGTGTCATTCCTCATGTGCAACGGCGGCATGGACGGCTGGCTGAAGTTACCAAGAGCAGCTTTCGACAACGACCAGAACTTGCGTGTTCCGGTCGGGTAACTGGAAAGCTGCTCGCCGATTTTGACGACGTGTTTTGACTTTGCACGGGCGATTTGCCGCTTAAAAAATCTGGAGGCACGGTTGTATTTCCTCTTAAGAACTGTGCAGTTCGGATCATTTGTGCCCAGCGCCGCAACCCAAGTTCGATACGCCTGTTTTTTGCAGTCAGATGCTGCTTTAACAGACGCATCGAACCAGGGCTGTGATCTGCCACCGATGGGTACTACAGAGTTTTGTATAAAAATATCCATACCCTGTAGTATCACATCGGCTACTGCAACGGCGCAGGCCCTAGGATCATCCGAAGGGAAACAAACCCTGCCCCAAGGGTAGGATGCAAAAAAGGAACGCATCCTATCCCAATCTGCTGACTTGTAGAGCCAAACGCGGCGGGTCGCTGGTGGTTTGCGACGTTGGCGTCGGATATATATAATAATAATAATAATAATAATAAATTGTTTATTTCTTTAACAAAAAGTACTTAAAAACTAGGGGCAGGTGTTTCCCGTTAAGCTTATCGCCTGTGTTGGGAGTCACCGCTCTTTAACCTTTATTTATAACAAACAAAATTACATTATACTTAAGAGTTATTCATACATGTAAAAGTTAACTAATAAAAATATAATTTTGACCTTTTTTTTTTTACAATGCAAATTACACAAATGAAATAATATGTACTTTAAAACTATTTATGAAAGTTCTACCATTATACGTTACGTTACTACTATATATAAAATAGACATGATCAGAGAAAGGGGAAAGAAGGGAAATGAGTGTTTAGTGTGCAAGTGTGTGTGTGTGTGTGTGTGTGTGTGCGTGTGTGCGCGTGTGTGTGTGTATTTATATAAATATAATTGTAGCATACACAACTAGCTACTCAGCAACTGTTCTACCCAGTCATAGGATTTGGGTTCTAACCAGTTAGATGTAAGTTTTTTACATTCATATACGTTTTTTGAATATATCTGTACTTCTTTATTTATTAAATTATATAATTTGGCAGAGCGCTTATTGAACTGTCTATCAGCAAAAGTTGAGTTTGACTTAGGAACTACTGCCACAATGTCTTTTCTTCTTTTTTGCAGGATTTTAGGGTCATAAGCGAGGGATTTATGCTTTCTTGTAATAGTGTTTGTAATATATAGTTTTCTAATTGTTGGTATTTTAGTTTCTTTATATAAGCTATCCGTGGGAAATCTGCGTTTTTTAAAGTACATTGTTTTAATAAGATTACGTTGTGTTCGTTCAAGTTCAAGGAATTTTGTTTTAGTGGCCCCACCCCAGATCGTTATACAATACGTTAGTACAGTTTGTACCAACGATGTATAGATCTCTTTCAGGAGATCTTTGTCTTCCAATTTGGGGCCAGCCGGCAGCCTCGGTACTACGTATCTTAATGATTTAAAAATCCAGGTTAGTTTTCTCAACCTCTGCATTATGTAGTCTATTTGTGGATGCCAAGAAAGTCTCTGATCCAATATGATACCGAGATATTTAGTTTGAAAAACTTTCTGAATGTTTGGGCAGTTACAATGTACGATATTAACGCAGTCGTGAATTTGTATTTTGAATTCTCTAGCAGCTTGGGCATCGTTATATAAACTGTAGCACATGTAGTTGGTCTTATCTGCATTTAGAGTAAGTAGGTTCATATTTAACCAAGTGTAAATTTCACGCAAACCCACTTCAGTATATTTCCTTACACTGTCCCACGAGTCACCAGTGAATACTATCGCAGTGTCATCGGCATACGAGAAGATGTTTGCATTCTTGAGCTTCATATCACATAAGTCATTTATATATATTAAAAATAGGGTTGGGCCAAGAACGCTGCCCTGTGGTACGCCGTAAGATACTGACTCGTATTCGCTAGTGCAGTCACCTAGTTTTACTTTTTGCTTACGTTCAGAAAGATACTGACTGAATAGGCGTAGCTGTGTTCCTCTAATACCAATAGCTTCTAGTTTATGTATAAGAATGGGGAGAGAGACGGTGTCAAAAGCTTTCTTGAGATCTAGAAAAACTGAAATACATTTTTTATGTTTGTCAACTTTCTCAACTACTAGTGAGGAAAGTGCGCATACTGCATCTTCAGTTGACCTACCTCGTCGAAAACCATATTGATGTTCTGACAGTATATTGAATTTATCTAGATAGTTTAGAAGTCTTTTATTTATGAGCTTTTCTAAAATTTTGGATAAGACAGGCAATAATGAGATAGGTCTGTAGTTACCAACAGCACCTCTATCCCCACCCTTATACACAGGGAGAGTAACTGATTGCTTTAGTGCGTTAGGGAACACACCTTTTTCAAAGCATAAGTTAATTACATGTGTAATGATGGGTACGATGTCAGTTTTAGCTGTTTTCAAAAATAAGGTAGGGATATTATCCCATCCAGGAGCACTATTCGATTTTAGATTCATCAGTGTGCTGGCAACCTCATCTGTATCTGTCGGGAGAAGAACAATTGAGTTAGGAGAGTGTGTTAGAGTTTCAGAAGAGGGGGTAACATGTTTAGTCTTAGATTTGATTTGCAATGCAAGTTCTTTACCTATATTAATAAAATATTTATTGATATAATCCGCCGATTTTATAACAGTTTCTTTTAAATTGTTTAACTCAATATTCTGATTTTTTTCGTTACTAGTGTATGTGATTTGCTTGATAGTTTTCCATAGTAATTTAGGATTTTTAAGTGTTTTTGTTAAAAGTTCCTTTTCATATTTTCTTTTTATTGTTTTTATTAATTTGTTACAGTAATTTCTGTATCTAGTGTATATTATTTTATTTACTTCATTGTCTGGATCTTTGCGTAAGTTTAGTTGTAATCGATTTCTATTTCTTATACATCTTAGAATTCCTGGAGTAATCCACGGTTTGATTATTCGATATCTTGATGGGATGTTCTTAACCAATGTATTATCTCTTATTATTTCAGTGAGAAGGTATATCAATCTATTAATAACTATTTCTGGATCGTGATAATTTAAAAGTTCTGCGAGATTAGCATTTTTTAGTTGTTCTAATGCTTGTTCAATATTTATAGTTGTCTTAGTTTTGCTTACAGGAGAACTTTTATTAATTTTTGAGAGTGCCAGAAGTATGGTATAGTGATCTGTGGTAGTTGTTTGCAAAACTGCAATGTTTGCTTCGACTCTTTTTATATTTAATCTCATCATGAAGTGATCTAAGCAGCTATTTTCCCTGGTGGGAATTATGTGACCTGCCAAGATACCATACGTTGAAAGAGTATTTAGGTAGCTTATTCTGTTCTTGTGTTCATAATGAGTTTCATTATGTTTAGGAGTTATGTTAATATTAATATCACCCGTTATTATGATGTTCCTGCTTGTTGGGTTAATATTGTCTAGGTGTGTGGCCAAAGACTCGATAAAGTTTTCAGCATTATTGTTAGATGGTGATCTGTATATTCCTAGTATAAAGTTGTTAAGAACGTCAAGCTGTAAGCATGATGCTTGTGCGAGTTTTACTTCACTAACTTCGTGTTTTAGATTTCTTTTGATGTATACGACCACTCCATCATTTTGATTTAGTTGGGCGGTTGTAGCATAAGATATATAATTCGGTAACACAGGGAAAGGATTGTTATTGTTAATTCTACATTCAGTTAATATAATAACGTCTGTCTCAAAAGAAAAATTATGTATTGTCGTTACAAAGTCATCAAAATTGCAGTAAATACTGCGTATATTTTGGGAAATAACGGTAAAGTCGTTCTTTTGTATTTGTAGGTACTCATTTAAATTTGTAATATCACACTCGAAGGAATGTGCAATTTCAATCCGGTCTATGTCCTGTATGGTGTTTACGGTGTCAACCATATTGAGTTAAAGAAAGTAAATTCAGGTGTAAATAATATAGGTTAAAACATATTTTATCTTGTTTTGTATTTATGTGATACTTTATAATTATATTTGTGTATAATAATATGCACTCGTAGCAATGTAAATAAGGTGATGAGTTGTGTATGTGTTCATGTTCAGTGTAAGGGAGTTGGTATGTGAGTAAGTGTTGTTTTATGTATTGTGTAAGTGTATGTTTAGGGGATAGGTACGAGAGTACGTAAAAGGGCTGAGAGATAAATGTAGGATAGGTATTTTTTATCATGATTTTGGGAATATCGTTAAATGTGATAAACATTTCAATCTTATTAATAAGAATGCTAGAAAAGACAATATTAAATTGAGGATATTGTAGGACTACGGTTAGTCATTCTTTTAACCTAAGCTGATGCGCCTGACTTTCACTGCTTATTTGGATAATTGTCGATAGGTCCGTTTCACGCAAATAGACTTTTCCATAGCTTGTCCAGCAATATTTGTAATTTTTGGATTTCCTTAGGTCACGTGCCAGGAAGTATAGACGAGATGCCTTGGAAGTTAGGTGGTCCGAAACGTAAATAGGAGTCTCCACTTGATTTTTTAAATCAAGGTGCCTGGCCATAAGTTTGGATTTATTCTTTATGTTGAATTGCTTAACTTTTTGTAAAATTAAACCTTTTTTTAAAGCTGTGGTCAGTTCCACAATTATAGGATGGTTTTTCTGTTGCGATTTTTTGCTTCGAATCCTATATATATCCTTAATTTCACTTCGTGATACTTCACAGTCTATATTTTTGAAAAGAGAAGAAGTCATGTTTATTAGCTTTTCTTTGGTCTCGTCAGGCAACATTGGCACGTTTTTCAGCTCAAGGTTAGTCTTACGGCTGCTGATTTCAGAGTTCTCGAGTTTATTCTCTAAGAGAATAATGTAGTCCCTATTATCTTTTATATCATCCTCCAGAGTAGTTATACGGTTTTTCAACTGGTTATTTTGTTCTGATAGGAAATTAATCGAACTCTGGATTTCAATATTTGTTTGTTTTAATTCACTGAGAGTATTATTTATGTTTCTGAGTTCATATTTCTGTGAAGCTGAAAAGTCATTCATTAGCTGTCGCATTTCTGCCATAAATCCATGAAGTGCTTTTGGTGAGTCGGCGCTAGACTCATATTCATTACATCTACGCGAGCGTAAGTTCACGTACCCGTCTTTAATCTCACTAGTGCCCTCCGATCCAGATATGGACATATTTAATTCAGGCTCATTGTGGTTATACTTTTGTGCCATATTTTTTATAATCAAACTAATAACTGAGGTAAATTAAAATAATTACTAGCGTTTCTTGTATTAAATCCGTGTACTAGGAGAGCCCAGAAGTCGCCAAAGAGATCTAAAAATTCGGTAAAACAATGGCTGTATATCTTTTATCTGTCGCTTCTTCTATTCATAGAAACTCAGTACCGGGTCGGACCGTAGACTATCGTTAGTGTAATTATTATCACTTTGGATCTATCATTAATTGATTCGTCTCTCAGATAAAAACTTAACTCGTAATTTAGAAATAAAATTACAAATAAAAATTGTCTCTTCCGGCTGAGGATCGATCCCTAGACCTCGCGGTGTTTCGGCGACGCAATGTTAATGTCCACCAGCAACCACTGGTCCAACAATCATATAATCATTGGGTTGAAATTATTGTGTTATATGTAATTTGAAGCGTTAAGAAAATTTGACTTGAAGGTAATTTTAAAACATGCAAATGAGACAAGGAGTATAACCAATTTCCAATCAACACATTTATGACGGTATATTATAGTATGAAATAACTCACTTGTTCACTCGTTGAATTTACTTGTTCCTTTATTTCTTTCTATTGTTGTTTCAATATATAGTGAGTGTCCTTAATAACGGTGAGTTCAATATTTATTTCAACCTAGTTTAGACGAAGGCCCAAAACATGTTTTTGATGCATTTGTTTTCTTCTTTACTTTCAATTGTTCGTTGCACTAGTTGATGTTTACTAATTTTCACTTTATTTTCCTTCCTGATAACTAAAGGTTCTTTTCCCACTTTCTCAACAGTTTTATAAGTTGTTATTCATCACTTTTAAGACCTTTATGTAATTTAATCAATTTAATTAACTAAAAAAATATGGAGCACTTTCAAAGTTGTACAATGTGTTTGACGTTGACAAGGAAGAGGATAGGCACTACACTCCTGACCAGGCAATGGTCGGACGTTCCGAGAGGGGCGTCGACAAAGACCCGGTAACCATCGGGATGTGTAGTCAGCAGAAGATCCAATAAGGACGGCATGTGGCTATCCACATCCGGGAGCCGCGTTGGCGACTCAACCAATTGGGACAGACCATACGCCAATGCAAAATTATGCACAGATCGCCCTGCGTAGTCTGTGGTACGTGATCCAAGCCATTCGGCATTGTGCCCGTTGAAATCACCCAAGACTACGATTTCAGCGGAGGGGATCTGTGCAAATACGTCGTCAATTGCCGCTTGAACGCAGCCCATGAGATGATCGGTTTCTGCGTTACCACTATGGGACCTGTAGACACACGCATAGATGCGGACGCGGTCCTCTAAATCTACGCGGAGCCAGAGAGTGGACAGGTCCCTACCCTCAAAATTGCCGAGACGGCGACAGCAGATATCCTCCCTAACGTACACACATACCCCGGCATGAGGCAAAAAATTGTGCTCAATTTTGTACCCGGGGTACGTTAAATATGACGTATCGCTAGGTCGAGATATCTGCGTCACTTTAAATAAATTACAAATTGTTTAGATTTGGAAGAAGTCAATTTCCTATTATACAAATATTGGGGTTGAGCAGGTTATCAAATGTAGAATAGATCCTGTTTGATTGTTTTACCTTGATGGTTGGTATTATTCCACCTTCGCACGACACGCTACAAGTTAGGATATCATCCCCACTATCTGAATGTGTGGCGGTCCTCCACAGTGCGGTTTTCCAGGAGCTTTCTTCATCGTACTACAAAGCTGTGGAATGAGCTTCCTAGTGCGGTGTTTCCGGGACGATACGACATGGGTACCTTCAAAAAAAAGCGCGTACACCTTCCTTAAAGGCCGGCAACGCGTTGTGATTCCTCTGGTGTTGCAAGAGAATGTGGGCGGCGGTGATCATTTAGCACCAGGTGACCCGTACGCTCGTTTGTCCTCCTATTCCATAAAAAAAAACCGCAGAGCTATTTTATATTGCAATATTTATAGAATTAATGGACTGTATATTAATTAGGAGCTAATTCAACTCAGATCCACACTACGGTATTTGCTTTTAATCTCAATAACCCTTCTTATTTCATACGACGTTAACATACAAAAATTATACACATTGGAATATAGCTGTCCGAGCACTGCCAGGAGAATGAAAAATGGGATTGATTATATCAGGAAAATTAAGGGACTCACGTACGATGAAGCCCACTTGTCCAGGGTCCAGTCCACGCCAGCGCACAGATTTTCTTCAAGTTCACAAAAAGCACAGCAGGCCTGCTAAATTTGAATTGCAATTCATTATCTGCGCTCTCGCGCCAAGCCACAAAGTGGCGAATTTTGAATGAAAATCAACAGATCCTGTAGATGGAGCCACAAGCTGAGAGTTGAACAAGACATACCAAGATTTATGAACGATACGTCACTCGAACGATTGGCCAAGTGGAAGAGCGCTCGGTAAGAACCCAAGAGGTCGCGAAGAGTCCCGCATCGTTCACAAATTTTGGGTACAAATTTAATTTGTTTTATTAATCCCAGAAGTGAGGGATAACCCAAAGTGATAACACTTTAAAAATAAATAAATAAATATTTATTCATCCTAACTATATTTTCAACGATAGGTAGTTAGTAGTAGTAGTAGTTTTAGAAGATAGACATAATAAATGTACTCAGTGGGTTTTTTGGAACTAAATTTTTCACCAGTGCGAGGCTTCTTTCTAATATAAGATGTCGTATAGTGTACACAGCGGCGCCTTAATTATTCTACCTTGTGAATTGAATTCATTCATTCATTCACACAAAAAATGGTCTGAAACAATCTAAAATAACAATAATAGATGTTATATCCTAAGACCCTTATATAACCCGTCTAGATAAACCCTCTTGCGGCTAGACAACCGATGAAAACATGCCAGGTTTATTATTTTTAAGTGCATGACAAGCTATGTCTTACACTCGCGATAAAATATCAGTTTGTGTTAGTGTGCGTGTATTGCTCTAAATAGAAATTAACTGTTAGCCTCAATTTTGTTCGAAGTTTTCACAGCTGTCACGGTCTATCTTAAAGTATAAATGATCTAATCTAAAAACTGTCTATTCACATATTTCGTAATAATATCAAATTTCTTGATTATATTGTCAACAGATTTGACTGTAATTTTTAAAATTTTATGTAAAATCTATTAAAACTGCCTATCTTTTGCCAATAGCGGCAAACATGAGCCTCAAAGCCTCCTCAATATTAGAACTAAATATCATATTACTTGTATAATGATAATATTATCACACACGAATTATCTTGCCCCAAACTAGACATAGCCTGTAGGTACGGGTGCAAGACGACGATATATTTTATACAAAAACTTAAAAACGATATAAAAACTTCATGATCAACATTACAGCTGGAAGACGTCCACTGCTGGACAAAGGCCTCCCCCAAAGATCGCCATGACGATCGGTACTGCACTGCCCTCATCCAACGTATTCCGACGATATTGACCAGATCGACATCTTGTGGGGGGCCTACTAATACTACACGGTCGCGTTTGATGACTTTACTGCCCCAACGGCCATCTGTCCGTCGAGCTATGTGCCTTGCACTGCCACTTCAGTTTCACAACCACCTGAGCTACTTCAGTGACTTTGGTTCTCCTACGGGTCTCTCTGATTCGATCTCGCAGGGATAGTTCAAGCAATCCCTCTCCATTGCCATCCGAGCGACCATGAGCTTCCTCATAAGGCCCATAGTTAGCGACCACGTCTTCGTATGTTATTATTGGTATATAAACTTACACATACATAATTACACATATACATCCATGGCTTGACAAAAACATCCATACTCACCATTAAAATGTTTGTATCTACCGAGATTTTAAGCCAGGACCTATAGCTCATTAGGCAAGGCACTACCCACTGGGCATTATGGTACCTTTAAGTTTGATAATATATATATATATAATTTTTGGGGTATAAAAAATATATAAGGTCGTCTTATATATTTTTTATATCATTCTCTGTGATATTGTTATTATTCTTTTATATTTGATTCTAAGACCTACCATATATATATCTATATATATAAAAATGAATTGCTGTTCGTTACTCTCGCTAAAACTCGAGAACGGCTCGACCG
Source organism: Leptidea juvernica (assembly GCA_949711755.1). NCBI lineage: Eukaryota > Metazoa > Arthropoda > Insecta > Lepidoptera > Pieridae > Leptidea > Leptidea juvernica. The sequence goes on along the minus strand of CATIXQ010000006.1, from coordinate 7,939,738 downwards.
ATTTGGAAAATTTAGGTCTTGAATTATTTGTCGAAGTCCATCGAAGGTTTAAAAGGTGAATAAATAGGAAAATGCTGCTAAATTAAATAAAAACAACAAATTTGTTTTTCCTTTGATGTGTCCATACATAATTTCTATGAGAGAATTTATTGACGCACGGTTTGACGGTACTGCTTTGAAACAATTTCATTACGACAGCAGTGTGCATATTTTACGAAGTAATTTTTGATGTTATGAAATATTATTGATAAAATCATATAAAAACATTATTTTATTTATTATATACAGAACAACTTCTGTCGGGTCAGCTAGTCGTACATAAAATTTATCGTACTACAATTATTGTATTCTATTGCCATCTTGTAACCCTATTGCGAATCTGTTAATGGAACAGAATAATATAATAATCGCGATACAAAAATAGGTGTTGATCATAGACGGGTGAAAATTTGAAATTGTATGTATGTTATAAAACATACATACAATAAGCTGAATCATAATAAAATAAAAAATTTTGGTAAAAAAAAAAGAAATATTTATGTGTGGGGTTACCTCTATCATCTAGGGGTATGATTCTGCAGACCCGATGAGCACGCATAATTTCATACAAATAAATATAATACAAGTTTCGGAGGAGTTTGGTAACAAACACCGGGACACGAGAATTTAATATACAAGATTTAGAAGTTTTTCAATAAAAATATATTGTTTTAACAGCATTGTTATGACAGCGGAAATATTACCCACCTATTCAGATAATGGTAATGTCCAGTCTAGATGAATTAACAACAATTCACACTTTTTCACCCTCCAGTAAGGGATTCACGTAGATGACGCTCGAGTCACAGCCAGCGTAAGAAGACCTCTAATAAAACTCAAAATCACCCTTTATTTATTCTTTCGCGTTTAAAATAGAGAAGTGTAAGAGCTCCACAGAATTGGCCTTAGCTGTCCCGTGCTTATTTTTATTGGAGTTTTAATTATTAAAAGTTTTCATGAACTGCTTATTCGTTTTTATGAGGTTGTTGAATTAATTTCTTTTGTTTCGTAACTTAATACATTAAGATAAATGCTTTACTTTCCCGTCCTTGTTTTGAATTGTTTATTGTTTTGTATAAATAATTTTTTGCTTGAGTGAATGATATATAACATCTATGTTACGTTCACAAAAGTCGTCACCTTTTTGCGTTTAATGATGATTTCCATTATTATAACATTAGAAATTGCTTGAAACTAATTCTAGTAGGCTTCATAAGATACATAATAGCTTTAAGGGTTAATGCAGACATTTTTATAATAAAGTCCCAGCCACTGTTCAGGCAATATGTATAAATAAATTTAGATGTTTTATTAAAAATGGCTCTGTCGTAAATCCTACTACTCCACAGCTGAATATCTAAATGATCGGACAACCTGGGACTAGATTATGATTATTTTATAGCTATAGCAATGACAGTACAACATTTTATATTTTATTAACCCTCTGCAACTGACGTTACGTATCTCAGACACCGCGATAACGAAAATCTGTTGCCATGTCGCCGTCTCGTGCCCTATCGTTCTGCCCCGCTCAGTACCTTCATGCGTTGACTTGGCGTCTATCACCCACCCATCGGCCATCACTCATCAGTGCGGCAAGCTCGGCCGCGGCGATTGCACGTGTGGAGCAAAGAGTATAATAATATATAGGGTGTGGAGTTAGAGCTTTCAGGTGTCTCACTTAAGGTCAGTAATAAGCCTAGTAAGATCTAGTAGACGTAATGTCAGTAATATCATTTTATGTCCATAGTATATCTCAGACGTAACGTCATAAATGTAGTTATATTCATAGTGTACCTTACGTATCCTCTGTTCTAAGCGCACAGAGTGCGCTGTCCAAGTTCTCGCATACAAATACAGACTGGCCGCTTGTACTGTGCAATATTTACACGAACCATTTCGAGCCCATTTAGACCCCGATTTCTCGGAAGTTTGAATAGGTAAAAGTCTGATTATTCCTGTTCCTATACAATCTATATTGCGGCTGGCAAAACTGATTGAAAACATAAACCAGAATATAACAGCTGACAACGGGTTAGCTCAATTCCTCTGATGGAAGCCTTGAAGAACAAAGGTTTGACGTACATAGGTACACTGAAAAAGAACGGGAAATACGACCCCAATTCAAGCCGAACAAAACAAGAGAAGTGGGAAGCTCACTGTATGGCATTACGAATGACTATGGTTTCGTCATATCATCACACCCCCCCGTACTTGTGAGGAAACGGGAAAACCAACCATGATCGTGGATTTTAATTCTACCAAAGGTGGCGTCGATGAGATGGTGACATAAAATGTTCCATTTATTCATGCAGTCGTCAGCCGCGCCGTTGGCCACAGGCTGTCTATTACAGAGTGCTCTAAATGGCTGGCGTCAATGCCTCTGTCCTTTACAAAGATTGTGAAGAAAGTGCTAAATTGAGAAGAGGCGACTTTATTATGAACCTCGCCAGAAATCTAGTACTTTCTTTAAATTTTGAAAGAGCGGGTCTATAATGAAAGATTGTCAAGAGGGTTACGTATTACGCTACGCCGGGTACCAGGAAACGACGTACTCCGCCTACACAGTCAAATGAATCAGGTTCCAGGAAGCTGAGTCGTATCTGTCCTGCAAAACTGAATCGCTAAACAAGATTTTCTTGCAATTCTTGCAAAACGCCGATCTGTCTCCAGTGTGCCGCCTTCCTCTGCGAGGATTGCAAGCTTTACAACCAATAAAGAAAAATTGGTTCGATTTTTTTTTAATATTTTTATATTGATTGTTATAAGCAAGGAGATTGCAAATTTTTGTTTTTTTTTTTTTTATATATTATAGTAACGTATATATTAATATTTTATAGTAACGTTTTTTAAAAAGTGGATGTGTCTCCCAATACTCTGCCTTCACCTGTGAAGATTGCAAATTTGGGCTGATTTCTGAAAAATTGGCTCTAACATTTTTTTTATATTTTTTATATTGATAGTTCACAGATAGAAGATAGCAAATTTAAGTTTTATTTGTGTAAATGTTTCATCTAGAAAAAGTTCCTAATTTTTTAGAGGTGCAAAATCTCTAAAATGAAAGAAATAAGTGTTATTTTTGCAAATACTTATTTTATTTCCGTTTTTCACACAAAAATATATCAATAAAGCTTTGAAAATTACCCTAGAACATCTTTTCGACGAAAAGCATCACTACATAGAAAAACATCACCATTTGAAATAAACGTCTGACAGGCGACACCTCAGCAGAATGTTGAAAATAATGCCACCTCAGTCGCAGAGGCTTAAAAAGAGCGCAAAAAAAGAAAGCTGGAAGAGTTTCTTCCACCGCTTCTTCTCTCTCAGAGCGCCATTTGTTTCCGTAGCTATTAGTATCTAGTATATTAGAAATGAAATCAAAAACAATTCTAAAGGAATCAATTTTCAGAAAATAAATGCCTTTTATGCCTTTATATGTGTTTGTTTTAAATTCACAATTTAAGGCTAACGTAATAAAACATTTAAGTGTACGTATTTCAAATCGAAGCCAAGTTGAAATATTATTTGGCGTGGTGAGTTCAAACTTCGAAGTAAATTTAGCTTTAAAATATGCATAACAGTTCTCTTTGCGAATCCCTTGTGGAATTTAAACACATCGAATCGTATTAAGATACATTTCAATTCCACTGCACTTTTCACTTTGGTAAGAAAACTCACTATGAATATGATACTTATTCTAAATGCGTCGTGAGCAGTCTTATAAAGTATTAAAAAAGGTAATATCTAGTATAATTAACTCATTCGTTCTACGATGTAAAACAACATGCAAAAATCTTATAAGTACACGCGTGAAAAGTTCTACTTCTCTGGCGTACTTAAAAACATTCTGAACTTATCAACAATATACTTAAAATAGAATACTTAATATAAATAATAATAGCAATACAAAATTTAACTAAAATATTGAAAAACAAAAGTACTACAAAACAGTGGAATGAGCTTGCTTGTGCGTCTTTCCGGGACTATATGACATGGGTTCCTTAATGGCCAGCAACGCTCTTGTGATTCCTCTGGTGTTGCAAGAGAATATGGGTAGCGGTGATCACTTAACACCAGGTGAGCTGTACGCTCCTTTGTCCTCCTTTTCCATAAAAAAACACCATGTATTACATTTAGCACAACTTAATTACTGCAAATACAAGTACAATTTTAATTTTTATTACTTACTTATACCACTGGCATTTTGGTTGGATACTTTGGGTCTAGTTCATATATTATGAGTTAATTACTAGTGAATGACCTATTTCAACAATAAATAATTCTCTTAAATTGCATGTCAAACACAAATAAATAGAATTGTTAACTGTAGATGTATTATTTTGTTATTTCTAATTTTTTTTGTTCATTAGATAGTCAAAATCTTCGTAGTTTTTGTGTAGGAAGAATAACACAAAATTGGAAAGGCTTAGAAAATTTTAAGGGCCGATAACACATAACTTGACCCCTAGTGCTGCAGATATCCATGGACCGTTGCCTTACCACTTTCAACACGCACCTCTTGCCCATTTGCCCCATCTTTAATATAAAAAAAAAGATGTAGTGACAGGAGACATAAAAAATTACGTCTGTATGTTAGCGTTCCTCCACAAAGCGGTTTTAAAGGAACTTTTTCTCCATGACTATCAAATTTTATTATTCGTATCGTGAAGCAGTAATGTGTAAACATTACCGTGTTTCGGTCTGAAGGGCGCCGTATCTAGTGAAATTACTGGGCAAATGAGACTTAACATCTTTTGTCTCAAGGTGACGAGCGCAATTGTAGGGCTGCTCAGAATTTTTGGGTTTTTCAAGATTCTTGAGTGGCACTGCATTGTAATGCAGGGCGTATCAATTACTATCAGCTGAACTTCCCAATCGTCTCATCCCTTATCATAAAAAAATATGTGTTATTTCCTAAATCGAAATGAATCAAGTGCTTTAAACTTAATTTGATTTAAAGGTTTTATGATCACATTTTTATAGCAATTCTAATGTGATTTTCTATCATAAAACTTTGATATCGTGATGCACTTGTGATTTACTGGTAACCATTTAAATTAAGTAATTATCTTCTAAAATATAATAATTATAAGTAATAATAGATCAATAATGAAAATATAATCTTTAAATAATAAACCGGTAGTAGATACTTACAACCTTCTACATAGTATGCAAGTTAAAGATGTTCCGGTCGCGCTGATAAAGTTTTCAAATAAGTAGAATTAAGTAAGGGTGCAGGCTTAACGCCTCCGCAGTTTGCCATAATAGCATTAACAAGTTTCCAGACCGTGCTGAGGAAATTCTTGTACATATTGCAGTCATTTTATTCATTATTAAGAACAACTTTCGTCATGGCTGCTCAATTTTCCGTTAGATTTTCGTGAAATAATAAAAAAAATCGAAGGAACGGATTACTTTACGAATTGCAAATGTATATCCTAGGTATTTGTAACCGAGTTATTGTTAATAGCCAGAAAAGTAATAAATATAGATAATTTTTATAAGTCGATTAATTATTTTAATCAGTTTAATTCGGGTTGTTATAAAAATAACTTGATCTCTGAAATAAAAATTCAGCTTCATCGAGCTTCATTGCTTTCTAAACAAAACGATAATTCGGATTGAGTATATATTTATAAATACCATAAAACACTAAAATATGAGAAACTTTTAAGGTCTGATGCCTAACAAACAAATTTCAATATTTTATAAAATTAGAATCATTATTTACGTTTGCAACATATTCTACGAATATATGTTTTCAACCAATAAGCTTTCAATGTATTATCTATATCTTAGTTATTAAAGTGAAAACAAAAAGATATAAAATTAATGGAAACTTCGGTCTGGGTTTCAAGGTTTTCAATAGAAAATATATTGGAAAAGAAAGAAATGTTTATTCTAAATCACAGAGTTACAACTAAAATGAAGGACGAACAATAGTAAAATCAATAAAGTAGACTAAATAAGATAACTAAAATTTGAGATATGCATGGTGTGAACACAAAAGCCCCGCTTCTAGTTTTCTTTGGGAGTTGTCGGGCTTCAGGATTAGTTCGTCGCTCAATGGTCTCAGCAACACTCGATAAACTAGTGGACTCTGATTCTTGTGCCACAACAGTCTCCGAAGTGCTACTATCTTCCATCACAGCTGGTTCCGGGGTGGATGTAGTAGTGGATGTAGATGTAGTCACTTCTTCGACTCTAGCATTCGTCACTGTTGGTGTTTCATAACTAATTTCCTGAGCAGCGTTGCTTTCATCAGATTCATTTCCAAAATTTGTCGCTGCTGGCGTGTCCTCTTTAATTTCTTTGTCAGAATATTTCATTAACATTACTTTTGCCTGTTCAGTTGCTACTGCTGTAGACGATTCATTTGGATCTTTGTCAATGGCAGTACACACTGCGGAGCATTGATCTTCATGACATTCGTCTTGTATTGCACACTTTATAAATTCAGCCCAACCGGAGAATATGTGGTAAAGATGAGGAACATCGCAATTGTTTATATATGTCTGTAGTCCTACTGGCTCAGTGTCGCATAATAAAGGACCTCCACTATTACCCTGCAAAGAATACTAATGTAGTTACTATGACTCATGGCTTTTGTGAATTTCATTTGGCAAAGTTCGCTTCGAATCTTACTTCTGGTCACCTTATACCACGTTACCAGAGGTAATGGATTTGATATATAAAAGGCATAAAAGGCATTTATTTTCTCGAAATTGATTCCTTTAGAATTATTTTTGATGTCACATGTAATCACACACACACACACTCACGCCTTGTTCCCGTCGGGGTAGGCAGAGACAATAGAATGCCACTTGCTTCTATCCTTACAAACCTCACGCACTTCCTCTAAATTCATTACTCTTTTCAAAAATGCTAAGTCTCTCATTCGCTCCACGTGTCCAAACCATTTCAGCATTCCTTAAATACAGTATATATTTTATCTATATATTCCTTATATATTGCACAGGTTTTATAATTGTTGGTTGTGTATGTACCTTGCTTTTGTATGTCCTACGTACGTACAACATACATGCCCTTATCACATTTAACATAAAACAGAAACGGTCATGTGATATCATTTGCGTTGCAAGAGAGGGGACTTCTCATCACTGCACTTTATTGTCCTACTCTTCAATAAAATACACATTATTTTGCAAAATTAGAGCTTATTTTCTCATTTATGTTGCGAAATATGACATATATAGGCAAACGTTGGTACTTTTTTACTTACGCTGCAAAATTTGGAATCACTAGTATAGGTTTTCTTGTCTACATCATTGGCACAAATCATTTTGCCTTCTCTGAATTTATCACCACAGGTTTCAATAGTTGCTGGTAAGACATTAATCGACATTTGAGTTAAGAGTTTGTCAGTACTATTCTTCCTCTGAAAGAGCAAAAATTAGCAGTTTAATGAGAATTTAAGCAATGATTATTACTTTTACAATTTATTACAACACTGATAGACGAAATATGTTGGTAAACAGCGTAAGTGAAACTCACGAATATGACAGAAATCTGAATAAGATGTTACTAGAAGTGACATTAGCTGTGGGATATGTCACCATAGTACTCTGCATCACACGTTAGAGGCAGATGGTGGAAAACTTTGGTTAGTTTACCAGTTTCATTTGGGCTATTAAGGAGATAATATTAAACATGTCGCCTCTTCGATGACTTATAGACCGGCAATATGAGTAAGTAATGATTTAGTACCAAATACGAGTGACGTATGGTTCGTTAAACTTAGTATGGCTTGTTCTGCTCTCAGGTTGTGGGTCTCTCTAATGGTTGGCTCAGTGGAAGAGCGCTCGGATAGAACTCGAGAGATCGCGGGTTCAAGTCCCGCATCATTCATAAATATTGGTTGCAACTAAGAAATTATTATTTCCATGTTCAAATATAAAAATTGTCATATTTACCATGTAAAGCAATATGAAGCATTTTTTATCGACTAAATCCGTTGATCTCGGTGACATTGAAGTGGTCTTCACGGCCATTGTTATGTTGAACGGCGTCAGTGTCTTCAAAAGTGATATATCGCTGTACCACCATGTTTCCACAGTAAAATTGTATGGCCTTATAACTTCAATTATCTACAAGAAAGCGAAAATTATTAAGGAAAAGGCGGATCATTTTGAAATACTACGAATTCAGTAGAAGTGAAATAAAACCTCTCGTTCTTGTTCACCATCATCGTCATTTAGCGATAAGGAGCTGTCTATAGCAACACTTCCAAGCCGAGCCATAAGGGTTTTTTGAGGGAATGCTAAGGGTACTTGGTCGCTCTCCAGAGAAGAAGATAAAAGCCATTCAGGCTTCAAAAGTATACCAGCATGCATAACGCGGTCACCGTTGCTGTCCACCAGTTTCTCGTCGGTATAATAAATAAAAGCCTGCAACGATAAATAATTATAAAACTTTGTTCATAGAACAATGATTATAAGAACCAGAATTGTATTACCATGAATGGATATGTTCCCCTTTTGATTTCATAGTCTTCTTGAGAAACGACATTTTGTGCAAATAGTCCTGTAAATTAAAAGTAAGTATAACATTTATTATATAGTCAGTCTCGTGCCACAGTTTGGCGAGTCAATATCTCCTGAAGACGCCTCGTGTAGGGGCGAAACACGTGTCGAATAATTTGAAGACAAATATTGACGGAATTAACACAAACTCAAAACATACAGATAATTACAGATTTCCGCAAAGTAACGCCTACTTCTAATAAATTTAGTATATACCTACTATATACCTAGTATATACCTACTATATAGTTAGGTATAATAATAAGTCATTATTTGTTACTATAAACATAGTTATATTATAGCCAGTATACTATATGTTCAAAGCCCTTAGCTTGGCCTAAGACTATGTATTTCATTATTATTTTTAGATTATATATTTCATTAATTAAATAAATATATTGAATATATTTATTAATTGATAATCTTTTAGTAAATTGAGCGGCCAATTCTAGCAAAAGAAATTCTTTCCAAACTATATTACCAATTTTTGGTATGAAATATATAGAAATCGGAGACTTCTGATGCAACCTATTGTTATTTAAATATATTGCATAAAATCTTACCCGTCAGCAATATTATTAAATTTTTCTTCATATCTCTAAATTGTTTTTTCACGAAAAGGAATATTCACCATTTGCCGTTTCGACACTAACGTTCTGTCAAACTGATTTTTGAAAGAAGAATCCATTATTTTTCATAGCGTCTTGAGAGGCAACAAGGAGGTTTATTGGATTATTTTACTAAGCGGCACCATAAAAAACGAATTAGTCAAGTTACCTCCCTTTTTTGCTCTGTTATCAATGACAAACTTGCAGTGACTTGAAGACATTAATCAGAATCGCAACCAAGCTTAGATATATTATCCTCAATAAGGCAAAAAGAATGAGTTTGCAAATTTAAAACGCGTGTTTTTCAGATAAGGTGGAGAATAAATCCCTGAAACATCTAATTATTCATGTAAGGGGTGTTTAAGGGCGCGTATTAATATGCTTTGAGCGCTTTTGCGGTTGACTTTTGAAAAATATGCTGAGGATAATATTTAAATAGTCGTTTATTCTAAAAGACTGGAAACATGACTTGGGCGGGTTCAATTCTGCGATTCTCGTGTTTCGTCTTTTCTGTTTTAAATTGAATACATGCATTAAACATGGAAAGAGTTATATCTATTTATAAAAGATTTGTTGCTTAGTACGATTGAAATTTGAAATTGAGTCTTATTTTGAGTAATTTTAAGGGCAATTGAGTGTCTTTGTGGTAAGTGATAACTTAATTCCATGCACGGTACAAGTTAGAGGGTTTTGGAGTCTGCTCAGAATAGTATGGTTAAAATTCTGAATGTTTCATATTATGTAGGTTCTAATTTTCCGAGTATAGACACTATAGGTATGGGCGACAATTGGGTATTATACTCATATCAAAATGTTTTTTAAATTCAATTTTAAAGCTAGATTTAATAAGTAATGATGAAAGAACTGATTTAATCGAATTAATAATAAAAAAAGAACAAGGATTTAATTATCTCATAAAAATAAAAACCTAGACATTAAATATGTCAAAGTTTGGCAGAATTCAAGAATATTGTCAAAAAATAATATATTTGAAATTATATTTATAAGACATAATATTGTAATAATTTTAAATGGTTTATGTATAGTTTAATATTTTTCGTTTCTATGTTTATGCTATATTATGATACTAAAATTGTTACCTTTGTAAAGAGAATGCTGTGCACGCTATTAGTGAACTACAATACAGATATGTAAATACATTTATATATATATATATATATATATTATTCAATTCAAAATTTATTGTAGTTTGTTCGTGTGCCTAAATAAATAAATATTTCTAATTAGACAGAGAAAGCCATACTAAAATGTGACGTCACATCTTAGCTTATCTCTACTCTACCTCTTATTTGCGAGATAGAGACTGAAGAGCTTTACTCCGAACGTTTGTATTTATAGGTTTGACTTGAAGTGAAATTACTTTTTTTTTTCAATTTTATTCTCACCGTACATCATTATTTTTATCTCAATTTAAAATATTAAAAAAATTTATTCAAATACCCAAATAGTAAGTACCTTAGAATTCTACCTTAATTAGAACCTTCGATAATTTATACGTCTAGATAGAGTTAGACAACCTGTTAGACAACCGTTAAAAAAAGGCCAGGAATATTAGATTAGTGTGCGTGACAAGCTACGTCTTACATTCGCAATTTGTATGACACTGTGTGTTGTGCGTGAATTGCTCAAAATAGAGGTTAGTTCTAAAGTCTATTTTTTTCGGTGTTTTCACAGCTCTCATTATCTATCTAGACGTATATATGATCTATGGTAAGAACATGCAGTTGGAGCCTGACTTTTTTTTCTACTTCAAATAGATGAAAATCTACTACTAACACTCTCTTAGCAGCTACTACTGCTACTAAACTACTGGCAATCGTTAATTAGCTGTTGTTCCTCCAGGTGTACCAAGAGCTGGCAGTTGATGTTCAATAACATAACCTTGTAGAATAGAAGTCATTGTTGCATTGGGGCGATTTATGGTCGGATCTGAGCGTCCACTGAAACTGTCACGTAACAAATCCATGTTTCATCAAGGGTCAGTTCAGTATGGATTAAAATTAGACGAGGCTAAACCGATTATTGAAAAAAGTTGGCTCATATAGCCCAATGTTTAGTGACTCTGCCCACTGAGCTACAAGTTAGCCACTCGGCAAATGAGAATTAACATCTTATGCCTCAAGGTGACGAGCGCAATTGCAGTGCCGCTCAGAATTTTTACGTTTTTTAAGAATCCTGAGCGGCACTGCATTGAAATGGGTAGGGCGTATCAATTACCATCAGTTGAACGTACTGTTCGTCTCGTCCCTTATTATCATAACAAAAAGTCCCAGGTTCGAATCCCGGTAGACGGAACTATTAATAGGATAAAAATGGATGTTTGTTTCGAGTCACAGATAGTTTATACGTATGTTTTAGTATTTGATTCCGTTAAATATATCGTTGCCTTTATACTTTTTTTTTTATGGAATAGGAGGACAAACGAGCGTACGGGTCACCTGTTGTTAAGTGATCACCGCCGCCCACAATCTCTTGCAACACCAGAGGAATCACAGGAGCGTTGCCTATAATAATAATACAATAGTTCGAATTAGTTTGTGGGCAAAACAATTCGTGTAAAAATGTATTAATTAAAAATTTAAATATTTTTATTCCAGCAGTATATGATATCACTAATTGAAAGTTTAAAATTACCACCAATTTGAGAATGTATGCCTCAGATCTGAGAAGAACGAGCGCAAGAAACTCAGCGGGCTCCTTTTTTTCATAAAAAGATAGATAAAAGGTAATATCCGACAGTAAAATTTGTTATTAAACAGCCTGAGCACGGTCGCTCCATTCCCAATCTGTGGTATCATTAAGAATGTCATTTATGCTATCGTAACCGTTCCCACAATTTTTTCTTAACAATTATTTTGAATTTCGTATTATGTTTGTTTTGAACATTTTCTGGGATTTGTTGTAAAAGCATATACATCACACCACAACAGACTTACTAACTTGACATAGCCGAGTAGTAGGAATTATAAGTTTATGTCTGTTCCTAAAGTTAACATGATGAATATGACAGCTTCTAGTAAATTCACTTATTATGTACATACATAACATTATCAAAAATATATTGAAAGGCAACAGTTAAAATGTTTATTTCTTTAAATTTTGCTCTCAATAATTCTTTAAGATCTAGGTTATACATAGCACGACTAGCGCTCTACTGCTGTTATATTGATATAAAATACTAGCTGACCCAGCTAACTTTGTATTGCCATATAAAGTAATTAAAAAAAATCAATAATAGAAATTTTTGGGGTACAAAAAATAGTTGACGACCGATTCTCAGAACTAACAAATATATCGTAAATAAAATTTATCGTATTACAATAATTATTATATTCGGTTGCCATCTTGCAACTCTATTGCGGTGTGTGTGTGTGTGGAATAGAATCTGTGGATGGAATAGAATAATATTAAAATCGCGATACAAAAATAGGTGTTGATTGTAGACGGGTGAAAAGTTGTATGTATTTTTTAATGCTAAATTATAATATAATAAAAATAAAAATATTGTCAATTAAATTAAATAAACATATTTGGGAGTGGGTGACCCTTACCATTTAGTGGTATGAAAAATAGATGTTGGCTGATTCTCAGACTTACCCGATATACACACAAATTTAAAAACAAATTGGTTTAGCCGTTTCGCAGGAGTTTGGTAACAAACACCAGGACACGAGAATTTTATATATACGAGTACGACTAGCTGACCCAGCAGACGTTGTATTGCCGATATTAAGATCGCGATACAAAAGTAACTGTTGATCGTAGATGGGTGAAAATTTGAAGTTGTATGTATTATTCTGTATTATAGTATTCTGACTCATAAACAAACAAATTAAAAAAAATTGCAAAAAAATAAAAATAAAAAATTTGGCGTGGACCACCCTTAACATTTAGGGGGATGAAAAATAGATGTTGTTCGATTGTCAGACCTACACAATATGCACTCAAAATTTCATGAGAATCGGTCAAGCCGTTTCGAAGGAGTTTAACTACAAACACCGGGACACGAGAATTTTATATATAAGATGTAAAAGCAATAACACAATGGTTACACCAGCAATTGTACGAAAAGGATCGATTTTAAAAAGCTGATGTGTCACATTTAGAACGACTTGCTCAGACGGATATTACACGTCCAGCTTGAAAGAGCTCTACAATCGCTACGTTTTGGTGTAAGTTTACTCAATTACAATGTCTTTATTGTAGATGTAGGTGCCATCTAGAGCTGGCGAGACTATAACGACCCCAATGAACGATCTACGTGTTATGCCGACTTCCCACAAGATCTTGTATAATTCTTTCAAACTGTTTTTTACTAAACATTACTCTTAGAATATTTGCTGATATAAAATATTATAAGAAAAAAATACGGGTTGCACTTCAGGAGTGCCGGCAGAAGTGAGCACTTGAACATTAATGTTGTGTATTTTTGAATATTTTGGCATGGTTAGGGAATAATTTATCACGAATTGCTTTACTTATAAGTATAAAAGTACTAGTATTTATATGTTTAAATACATTTTTAATTTATTGCGCTATAGTACACAAATATAAAAAAAATATTACATAAAAAATTTAACACTTCAGTACAATGACAATTATTTTACATTAAAAAGTTTATCTCGCAGAAAAAACAACTTTCAATAAACTTTAAAAATATTTCACGGATGAGATTCGATCCCTCGACCTCGCGTTGTTTCGGTTTCGCAATCACAATGATCAACCACTGATCAAATGATATGACGTATAATCATTAAATTACAAGAACCGATCTATAATTAAATAGAAGTATAAATCTTTCATCCATAATTTCTATGACTGTCTTACGAATTTTTGATCAGGCCACGTGTCCTGACGCGAATTTAACATCTTATACCCATCCCAAGAAAAGTGCTGACAAAAAATGTTTGCAGTAGAGTTATATTATTAGTGAAAAAATTCAGTCAGCTGTTGACGAAGGGTAACTTTATGCTAGCTGATCACTCTTTAGGGTATTCACTACGGACTTCTGTGCATACTGCAAATGATGTATCGACAGCCAATTTTCGTAGTAACAAAATTTGTATTAGGATATATTAGGTAGTTTCGGGGGTGTGTAATCGATCTAGTTAGGTTTCAATTTTAAAAATTTAGTTTTATCCGTGTTTTAATGAGAATCAGCTAGAATAACATGAGAATATAAAGGTAAATTTTGCCACTATATACAAGACTATAATAGTTCAGATGGCACATTGTGTGATCCGGAAAGCAGAAGACCCTGGTTCGAATCCAGATGTCCTATTAGTTTTTTTTGTTCAAGTTTTGTACATTCTTAACAATCCGAGCAAGGCTCGATCGTCCAGATATTGTTTTTTTAAAGTGATAACCCTCACTTATGGGATTATTTACACAAATAAAACTGAAAACAAAATTTTATGAACGATGCGGGACTCGTTCCTCGAAAATTTTTTTTCAATTTTATTTCTGTATTATACATTTTTGTATTTGATATTAAAAAACATATTAAAACTTATTAACATTTCTGAATTGAAATAAAATACCGGTATGAAACGTGCAAAGATATCATCCACAATGTAAGTTCAATATAACTGCACCAAGAGACTGTCATGAGAGCATTTAAATAGTCCAATAAAAGGGGAATACTTAAGTAAGTTCACAAAAGTTGTCGTTATCGTACAGAATAGCGACGCGGAGGTGATATGAATATTAAACGTTTGAAGAATTAGAAGATTTATACGACAATTCGAAAGTTAGACGAAGTACTTAAATGAATGTTTAACATTATCTGCGCAGTTTAAAGGAAGTTGAGCCTCTTAAACAACTTGTGAAGAAACTTTAATAGACAGAGGCTCTCGGGCTATTAATTCGGAGACGTGGAAAGGTGGACGAGAATTCTTAATGTGAAAGGGTGTTTCTAATCCTCTGTATTCTGATGTTGTAATTGTATTCAAATAATTTTACAAAGCTTAGTATATAAAGAACTAGCTGACCCGGCAAACGTTGTTTTGCCATATATATTTTTTTTTAGAGTTAGACCTTAGCCTAAGTTACTCCTTATTACATCAGCTACCTGCCAATAAAAGTCGCCGGATTAGCCGGAACATACAGACAGACAGACCGACTGACAAAAATTGTAAAAAATGTTATTTTGATGTATGATGTATATGTATTCATAATATACATTAAGTAAAAAACGGTTATTTCAATATTACAAACAGACACTCCAATTTTATCTAAATGTATAGATAATTCACACAATATTTTTATAAATTATAGCCTATATGTTATTCTGGTGTGTAAGCTATATTATTGCAAAGTTTCATCAAAATGCATTCAGTAGTGTTTGCGTTAAAGCAGTTCAAACATACATCCAGACATACAAACTTTCACATTTATAATATTTGTAGGATTCTAATCAGATTATTTGTAGTGGCTCTTTGACTAGTTCAGTTCATATTGACTGATTTTTAATTAATAGTTTCGAAGCAAAATAAAAAATTAACAAATAAATAACCGACGTCAAAAACACTATTCCAAAACAATAGATATAATATGCACTAAAAAGTATGAAACTAATTGCGTATTTTTGTACAATCTAATTAATTAATCTAATTCTAGTTGTAAAATTGCTATTTTTGGAATTGGTGTACCTACTGCTGCCGCGGCCTGCTCTCGCCTCCGCCTCCTCATGTCGCGTGTGCGACTCAAGCATATCTCACCTATAACTATGTTACAAACCAACCATTAAAGTTAGAAACCTACCATTGCATGGATGCCACTGTCACATCTGTACCAAATTGCAATGGGACCACTCGGGAAGCACCAGCCTTCAAATAAAAAAAAATATCAAAATCGGTTCACCCAGTCCAAACAAACATAAAAAAAACATACAGACGAATTTAGAACCTCCTCCTTTTTACAAGTCGATTAAAATATCATCCACAAACATTAAATAAATAAGAATAAAAAAATATTCTATGCCACACACATAAAACTACAATCTAAATAGTATATATATCACTAATCCTAACTTAACTAAATATACTTTGCGGCAAAAGAAAAGGCCGATGCTCACTTTGCGTTGTAAAACAATACTGGCTGCAGTGTTGATTTTCAGAATCTACCGAGGTAACTGTCGGAGTGCCAATTCAAATTCAAATATTTTTATTCAAAATACGATTCAAAATAGACTACCTCATACCTGAGAAGATCGGGCACAAGAAACTCAGCGGGCTTTCGTTTTATTATAAAAATGTGGATAACAATAAATTTTTTAAGTAATATCGTACAATAAATATTTATAATAAAAAGCCTGAGGGTGTTCGCTTCATTCCCAGTCTCATCATTAAGAAAATCATTTATGCTATAGTAACCTTTCCCACACAAAGGTTTTTCAACAATTCTTTTAAAATCGTAACACATTTGTTTTCATTTGGGATCATATTATAGAAGCATATACATCGCCCAATAAAAGACTTACTAACTCGACTTAACCGAGTAGCAGGCATAACAAGTTTATGTTTGTTCCTTGTGTTAACATTATGAAGGTTAACACAAGAGGCTAACGGGATGGGGAGTGGTGAGGCAACCGCCCATGGACATCCGCAACAACAGGTGTGTCAAGAAATGCGTTACCGGCCTTTACACAGTTTTTGTCACAGTTTCTGGCAAATTCCTCAATGTGCTTATGAATATATAGAACATTATCAAGAAAAAAAAAACATTATAAGAGAAGCAACAATGAAAATGTTTATTTAAAAAAATCTTCTAATGTTTGTTTAGGACCTAGGTTATAAATATCGCGAATAGCCCTCTTCTGAAGCACAAAGATGGTATTAACACCAGCCGCACAAAAATTTAAAAAGAAAAAAAAAACATACATCTTTCATATAAAAATGATGTTGTAAGCATCTATACGTAAAATACTATAAATATAAATAAATGTGAAAGAACAGAAATATATTTATATTAAAGTAGTGTACAGTATATTTGCAATTAAGGTTGGTTCTTGTACTCGGTATATATAAGATTGTTTTAATACAAATACTGTTTACGAGTTCCTTATAGGTTATTTGTTCCAAAACTTGGTCACATTATATTTAAAACTTTAAATTCAAATATTTTTATTCAAAACAGAATACAAAATCACTTATTGAAAGTAGAAAAATAAAAATCAGTTAAAAAGAATGCCTCAGACCTGAGAGGAACGGGCGCAACTAACACAGCGGACTTTTTTTACAAAACAATGGTTACATGGTTACAAAGTAATATCGTACAATTAAACTTATTATTTAATAGCCTGAGGGCGGTCGCAACATTCCCAATCTGAGTTAGCATTGAGAAAGTCATTTATGTTATAGTAACCTTTACACACAAACGTTTTTTAACAATTATTTTGAATATCGTAATATGTTTTGAACTACTTCTAAAAACCACTGCTTTAGAAATTTTTTCATGACCTGTGAATACTCCATAGTTATAGAAATATAATAAGCCCCGTAATTGTAATTAATACCAGCTATATATAAATATATTTGTTTTACAATTTTAACAGGCATCAGTCACACGCGGCCATTGTGTGACGTCATCGTTCCCTGTCTATGCCCCACTATTGTGCCGCGCTTTATTGAATTTGATTTACGCGCCAATTTTTGTAGGATTCGGTTTTTATTAACTGACCTCCGCGTCGATGTAAACTTAATTGAATCCGGCAACAAAAGGCATCGCATGAAAAGAGCGTCCGGCTCTGTGCAATGTAGATTATAATAGATTTTTCCGAATTTGCATGGGCTTTAAGTTACCCGATATTGAATTTTTCACGGTGGTTGAACTATTTGTTTTCACTTCATAATATGCAAATAAATTAATTCGTATTGTTTTGCAAAAAAAAGTGTGTGTGTAAGTTATGTATGCTCGCAAGAAGTTATACTTCTTTGGGCTAACAAAGCAAACATCCTTAAAATTATTTAATCCTCGTGCTACATTTGTAGAAATAACAATATTGTAAAAATCTTGCAACTATGGCTTTAATAATTAATTATTAAATAACGAATACGGCTGTACGGGCTTGAACCCTTTGCCTATCCTATTAATAGACGAAGATACCAAAAAAAAATGTCGCAAACGTCAGAAAATTATAGGAGCCAACTTCAACCTCTTACTTTTGGGTTACAGTGAAGCGCGCGCATCTTAAAATTTCCCTCTCATTTTTTCATAAGGCGCCAAAGAAGTATAACTTAAAAAAAAATCAACATCATTTAAATATTCTGTATCATAAAGTGTCACATGTAATGCCGCGTTAATATAAAAAATAAGTCCTTCTAAGATATAATATTCTTTGATATTATTTTATAGATTGTTATGTTTTTGGTGAAAATAAACGATTGATAAGATCTTGATCTTCATTCCTAACCCAAAGCACACAGCCGGTCAGATGTTCGAGTCTCCTTAAGAGATGGTGCGAGACTGTTGTTGCGTAGTAGTTGCGGCCTGAATGGCCCACGTTCTATGTCGCTGGAAAACTCGAGTTACCAGCATATAGGAGGTCTTTAGTCGGGATGTCCGAGCGAGCCTGACATATGGGCCTTATTTTCAGGGTCTAAATACAAAAAGAGTGGGCGGCGGTGACACACAGTGCGGTTTTCAAGGAGCTTTCTTCCTTGTACTACGAAGCTGTGGAATGAGCTATCTTGTGCGGTGTTTCCGGGACGATACGACATGGGTACCTTCAAAAAAAGCGCGTACACCTTCCTTAAAGGCCGGCAACGCTCTTGTTATTCCTCTGGTGTTGCAAGAGAATGTGGGCGGCGGTGATCACTTAACACCAGGTGACCCGTACGCTCGTTTGTCCTCCTATTCCATAGAAAAAAAAAGAGTATTTCCTCCTCACAACAGAAAAAAACACCGAATGAATGAATCTTTTATTTTGTATGAGAGGAAATAAAGGGGAAAGAAATTCGCACGTTGAGAAGTAGTGAGATAACCGCCCATGGATATCCGCAACACTAGGTGTAAAGAGATGCGTTGCCGGCCTTTAGGTTGAACGAATGATTTAAGCTTGAAGGTTCTAAGTAGTATCGGTGCTTTTGTAGGTGCATAAAAATCTATAATCACATCCCAAAGATAATAAGAGAGATATTGTCAAATCATCGAGGAATTTCTCATAGAAATTGAAAATATACCTTGTTAAAAACTTCATATATTCATTAAACGAATATTTTCAATTAAAAACTTGACTATATAATACTGCTACTAATCTTTTGTTAAATAATTTAAATATCTTTAATAATTTTATTAAATGTATCAATTATTGTAACTAATGATTTAGAAATGTATTTTGTAAAATTTGCACGTCATGAATGTGGCAAACATGTACTTTATAATATTTATGTAACATCAATCTAACATGTTTTTGCAAATAAAAACTTTGACTTTGATCGGTTCAGGAAACTTGCAACTGGTAATTCTGTAAACATTCCACAACACGGCTATTGGAGGCTTTATTATTATATAGAGGCTATATTAGTATGAGGGCTTTTATGAGCACAGAAGATAAATCCAAACACACGCAGAGTTATGACTAGTTATATAATGTCACCGAGTTGTTAAGATCTATTAATTGCTATATCGGCAGGAAGGGTGCGTGGGGTCTGGTCTTCGGGGCTAATTTGTCCCTTTGATCACGTGTCTATCGCTAGGCATATAGATAACCTTGGGGACGTCATTTTTCAAGGTTTGTTTCTGGTGGGAAGTGGATGCTTCTCTCTTTTTCTTCGAAAAGACGGGGCGATCAGTTGGACGGTGGAACGAGCGCATTGTCACTCCTCCTCATCAACTCGCTGCAGAAGATCCCCCGGGAAGCGTGCCAGGGCGCCAGGCCCCACAGGTGTGTGAAACCTGGCGAAGGCGACGGCGAGGCGTCTAATAAAGGATTCTCTCCACTCTTGAGTCCCTCTGAGGCGTGGTATTCCTCACGTACCACGGAGCGCCCATGACACGGCGGAGAATATTATTTTGTGTAACTTGTTATTTCTCCATAAAAGTTACACAAAAACAAAACTAAAAGGTCACGAGCGCGTAGGTACTGTGCTGGTGTTGTACGTCGGGCGGGATCGGATGTAGGTCTTGCAGAACCCCATCTTATCCCTCAGAGGTTGGAGGAAAGCGCTGCAGCGATGTTGGCTCGAAGACTCCTTGAAGATGCTTGTCTGTATTTTTAATACAGCCTGCCTAAGGAATGTTGGCGATACAGTGGCAAAAATCTGCGGCCATAAAATTTATCTCACAAAAAAAAAACGTAAGCATGATCAAATACGATAAGCGATATTCAATTTTATACTATTCGCACAAAGGTGAAGTTGTCTTGTCTTCTATGTACTTGTTTGACACTGAAATTCTGTCATATTTATATATATAATGCAAATGGTCTTTGTTTGAGGCTCTTTCAAGCCTAAACTACTGATCGTATCGACATAAAACTACCACCATTCGATGCAAAAGTTATGCTAGATAGTTTATGGCTACTTATTTTTTTATTGTATTTGTAATAAATGAATAAAAATTAATATTTTTCCTTTTAAAATTCGCCCAGCGAAGCGGGCGAGAACGGCTAGTATTTGTATAAACAAATTTTATGTCTGTAAACTGTCGAAATCCCAACAACACTTACCAAGTCAGTACGGACTAAACAACAGAATATAACATTACTAAAAGTTCCTTCAAAATTTCTGCAACAAAAGCGAATTATACGCCGAGACCGTAATCTGAGTTAATTATCTGAAATTCGGTCGTATTTAACGTCGTTTCAAAACGAGTTCTCCCAATTATTGTAGCTGAGTCAAAAGAGATTTCTAAAGGAATCACAAACACAATTGGGAATAAGTTTTTGTTTGATGAAATTGGTTCTACATTGTGTATGACATATTGTTGCGTAAATATATGCTTATTATAACCATCTCCGCTCATATCTATACTAATATAATATTATAAAGCTGCAGTGTTTGTTTGTTTGTTTGAACGCGCTAATCTCTGGTACTACTGGTCCGATTTGAATGATTCTTTCAGTGTTGGTTAGTCCATTTATCGAGGAAGGCTATAGGCTATGTTTTTTTTTCAAAATTAGGGATCCGTAATAAAATTGCTATTTTGTAACACAAGGTGTAAAATCGAAAACCTATTTTTGCGTGCGCTGTAAAAACTATTGACAATAGAACAAAATGATGTACAGGCTATAATATAGGCAATATTTTATTACTTATAAAACTATCGCGTGAATTATACTTTATATGGCAAAACAACGTTTGCCGGGTCAGCTAGTTATTTAATATGTAGTTAGATTAATGCAGAAAGTATGAGAGTGATATTGAAAGAAGAGTGAATGCAGGAAACATGGTGAATGGAGCTTTGTACTCCTTTATGAACAGGCAGAAGGTGTCTAATAAGGCTCGTTTGGCTATGCATGAGGGGGTGTTGGTTCCAACACTCATGTACGGAAGTGAAAATTGGGTATGGCAGAATAAACATGAAAGCAGAATAAATGCAGTTGAGATGAGAGCGTTGAGAAGTATGATAGGAGTTAAACTGAGTGACAGGATAAGAAATAGTGAGATAAGGAAACGTTGTGGTCTGAAAGAAGATGTTGTGACAAAAATTGAGAAAGGTATGCTGAGTTGGTTTGGACATGTCGAGAGAATGAATGAAGAACGATTGACGAAGAAAGTGTAAAAGGCCAGTGTGAATGAAAGTGTTGGAAGGGGTAGACCTAGGCGGACGTTTCAAGATCAAATCAGGGACGTCTTGAAAAAAGGCCAGGTCAAGAGTACCCTTAACCGGAGAGCATGTATGAAAGGAATAATGAAAGTGGACGAAGCGAAACAAGTATGTAACGATCGTAGCAAGTGGAAAGAAGTGGTCTCTGCCTACCCCTACGAGAAAGAGGTGTGATTTTATGTATGTATGAATGTATGTTAGATTAATTACTATATTTGACGAAATGTCATAACGTCATGTTCACTTAATGCCACTGCTTGTGGCGGCGAGGTGGGGCGTGTCGTACGAAGGTGGAATTCGGCGGCAGGAATCAGGTTGAAAAGCTCTTCGGAACACTCCCCGTGATAAATGCGGTAGAAGACACACAATGAAGCGACGTCTCTACGCAACGCCAAGTGATCCAGCCGTTCACAGAGTACTGGGTCCCCGACAATTCGAGCTGCTCTGCGTTGCACGCGGTCAAATGGATCGAGCTGATACTGGGGTGCGCCAGACCAGAGATGACAGCAATACTCCATGTGAGGCCGGACCTGCGCTTTGTAGAGCGCTAGAATGTGGGCCGGCATGAAGTATTGCCGTGCTCTATTTATGACGCCCAGTTTCTTTGAAGCCAGTTTGGCTTTGCCCTCCAGATGGCCACGGAATTGGCAATTGCTCGAGATTTCGAGACCCAGTATTCCGATACTAGGCGAGGCTTTAAGGGAAGTGTTCTCGAAGAGCGGTGATACGGCAAATGGGGTTTTTTTAGTGGTAAACGCGCAAACTTGAGTCTTCTGGGGGTTAAATTGGACAAGGTTCAACTTACCCCATTCCGCGACCTTCTCGAGAGAGGACTCGATAGAAGACACAAGTTTCTCCCGGCACTGGTCGACGTTTTCCCGAGAGAGACCTGCATGGCCCGTGTATACGGCATCACCAGTGCTGTCGTCTGCATAGCAATGCATGTTGGCGGTGTCCAACATATCATTGATATGCAGAAGAAACAGCGTGGGAGATAGCACACAGCCTTGGGGCACTCCAGCGTTCACGGGCTTGGGATTCGAGCAATAACCGTCGATAACGACCTGTATGCTGCGCCCAGTGAGGAAGCTGGAGGTCCACTTGCATAAGCTCTCGGGAAGCCCAAATGATGGAAGTTTTGCGAGGAGCGCCTTGTGCCATACACGATCAAAGGCCTTCGCTATATCCAGACCAACTGCCAGGCCTTCCCCCTTGCTTTCAATAGCCGCCGCCCATCTATGTGTTAGGTATACCAGAAGATCGCCAGTCGACCGACCATGGCGAAAGCCGTACTGCCGGTCGTTGATCAACTGGTGACCCTCAAGGTATACCAAGAGCTGGCGGTTAATTATGCTCTCCATAATTTTGGAGAGTAGGGAGGTAATAGCAATAGGCCTGTAGTTTGCCGGATCCGAACTGTCTCCTTTTTTTGGGATCGGATGGACAAGGGCTGACTTCCATGAATCAGGGACTACGCCTTTTGAATAAGAGTGCCGGAATAAACGCGTTAGCACCGGCGTCAACTCAGGGGCACACGTTCTAAGCACGATTGGAGAAATGCCATCCGGCCCGCTCGACTTCCTGACGTCCAACGAAAACAGAGCTCGCCTAACAGTTTTCTGTCGGAACTGTACTTCAGGCATGGAGCTCTGACACCGCGGGATGGTCGGCGGTGTTTTTCCGTTGTCGTCAAGAGTCGAGTTGGAGGCAAAAAGAGTGCACAGGAGATCGGCTTTCTCTTTTGCCGCATGGGCCAGGGTGTCATTCCTCGTGTGCAACGGCGGCATGGACGGCTGGTTGAAGTTACCAAGAGCAGCTTTCGACAACGACCAGAACTTGCGTGTTCCGGTCGGGTAACTGGAAAGCTGCTCGCCAATTTTGACGACGTGCTTCGATTTCGCACGGGCGATTTGCCGCTTAAAAAATCTGGAGGCACGGTTATATTTCCTCTTCAGAACTTTGCAGTTCGGATCCTTTGAGCCTAGCGCCGCAACCCAAGTTCGATACGCCTGTTTTTTGCAGTCAGATGCTGCTTTAACTGACGCATCGAACCAGGGCTGTGATCTGCCACCGATCGGTACTACAGAGCTTGGTATAAAAATATCCATGCCCTGCAGTATCACATCGGCTACTGCAACGGCGCAGGCACTAGGATCATCCGATAGGAAACAAACCCTGCCCCAAGGGTAGGATGCAAAAAAGGAACGCATCCTATCCCAATCTGCTGACTTGTAGTGCCAAACGCGGCGGGTCGCTGGTGGTCTGCGACGGTGGCGTCGGATAGGCACTACACTCCTGACCAGGCAATGGTCGGACGTTCCGAGAGGGGCGTCGACAGAGACCTGGTAACCATCGGGATGTGTAGTCAGCAGAAGATCTAATAAGGACGGCATGTGGCTATCCACATCCGGGAGCCGCGTCGGCGACTCAACCAATTGGGACAGACCATACGCCAATGCAAAATTATGCACAGATCGCCCTGCGTAGTCTGTGGTACGTGATCCAAGCCATTCGGCATTGTGCCCGTTGAAATCACCCAAGACTACGATTTCAGCGGAGGGGATCTGAGCAAGCACGTCATCAAATGCCGCTTGAACGCAGCCCATGAGGTGATCCGTTTCTGCGTTACCACTATGGGACCTGTAGACACACGCATAGATGCGGACGCGGTCCTCTAAATCTACGCGGAGCCAGAGAGTAGACAGGCCCCTACCCTCAAAATTGCCGAGACGGCGACAGCAGATATCCTCCCTAACGTACACACATACCCCGGCATGAGGCATGAAATTATGCTCAATTTTGTACCCGGGGTACGTTAAATATGACGTATCGCTAGGTCGAGATATCTGCTTCTCCGTAAGGAAACACAAGGCCGGCTGCGCCGTCTCAAGGTGGTGGTGGACGGCGTTTAAGTTGGAGTGAATTCCCCGGATGTTACAAAAGTCCACATTAAGCGTGGAGCGGGGTGCCGTGGTGTTGCTGCCCTGTTTGTCCTGTGAAATACGCGGTACTGTGCCCTCCCCAGAATACGAGGGGCAGCCCGAGCGCGAATGCTCGGGGAGGGATTCTCCGGCTCTACAAGAGCCGGTACCCTCCTGGGGTAATTCCTTTTTTAGGACCGCTCTCATATTTTGTTGGGGGGGGGGAGGGACGGGGGGGAATGGCCTCCGGTCCTCGACACTAACCTATGCGAAACATAGCGGCACTAGGCCGCTACTTCACGCCGGTATTCTGTGCGAGTGTGGTAAGTAACCCGGACGAGTCTGGCCCGATTGTGCTGACGTCATAAGACAGCAGCGTGACTCTCCCACTTTCAAAAAGCCCGTAGTCGCCTCTTACGACACCCTTGGACCTGGGACTACCCTATTCTTTTTACGCCCCGGGGCAGCACAGGGCATATATTTTAATTGAAATGATTTGTAAATAAAACTATTGCTAATTAATTTACAATATTTTAAATATCATCCCACTGCTAGGCAAAGCCCTATCCATCTTCTTCCATTCATCCTTATTGTTTGTTGTGTGGAACCATGGCACTGCTTCGTAATTTACCAGATCATCTCTCCATCTAGTACCACTACCTCTTCTTCTTTTGTCATCTAATATCTATACTGTATCATCTATCGTTACTGGCCCTTGATGAGTGGTCTGCTCAATTCCATTTTGTAGTTTTTGCGTGTTATTATGTCTTTTAGTTTACGTTTTTTCGTATTTCATTTATCGTAATATACTGCTATATATATTATACACGTGAACTTCGACGCTCGTTTTTTTCCATGCAGGGGCGTGCAATTGGATTTCTCGAAGGTAGGCACTGTAGATATAACTGTACAGACAGTACTGGGTTTTGCGTTCTAAATATTAAAATTGTTTCGGTTTCGCATATAGTTTACGCACCATTTGATCAATCTAATACTTTAGTTAATAACCTTAGACTTTATTGCTCGATATTCTCTAAGAAAATCTGTCTTCCGAATGAGCTGCATGAAAAATTACATATTTCAAGCGAAATGCAATTTACCTACGAAATAAAATATTTTTAACTTGATTTGAAATGCTTAATTATTATATTGTTGATGCATGATTACTTAAATGATTTTAAGTCAAAAATATAACCTGAGATCCAAGGAATCTGAAACAAAAAATAAATAAAAATAATTTAAATAAATAATTCCGGCAGAGCTTAAATAATTTATAGTTCCCTTGCTGTTAGAAGACTGATAAAAACAGACCAGGTTTAACATTTTAGTGTGCGTGATAAGCTACGTCTTACACCCCTGATTTTGACTCATTGTGTTAGTGTGCGTAGATTGATCAAAATAGAGGTTAACTCTTAACTTTTTTACAGCTGTCATAGTCTATCTTGACGTAAAAATGATCTATGTGGCAGATTTTCTTTCGCCATTTCTTCTCTAACTTTGTAAAATAATACTGCAACAAATAAGAAAGACACTGGGATGACATAACATCAGTAAGTATTTTGTATTTTATTAATTTCAATGTAAAATAACACGAAGAGTATATTATAAGATTTGAATTTCACGAGCATGACGATGGCTGGCCCATGCTTCTTGCTTGTGAACGGGCGCTACTTGTGGCAGGATGATCCCGTTACCGGAAGCTCTGCATCAGATTCTTAAAAGTTATTTTATATTTTTTTTAATCGCTTATATTTTATTAATCGCAAATACATTTATTTATTATATTATGGTGGGTATGGATGATGCAGCTACTGTACTCAATAACTTTTATTTTGTATATTGCATTTACTTTTTTTTACTTACTCGTCTAAGGCACACTATTTGACGTTTGAGTATGTTTTGTTGCATCACTTTACATAACATATTGTAATTGAAATTATTTGTAAAACGATGAAAATGTAAATCTTGATTTAAAAGAGTGACAGTGAGTTTCTTGCTACTTCTTCTCATAAACTCAACCCTTTACGAAGTAGCGGTAAATTCAATAAGAACATTTTTTTTGACATTCATAAGTGTCATTTCCGTGACCTACTTGAAAAAAGTAATTTTGATATGATTTGATTTGAAAAATGCTATTGAGTGTCAAGATGTCATGCACACAAGGATCTAATAGTTGCGTTATAAAAAGCTATTGTTCTTAAGTAGTTCGGTGTCTAGTTGGAGCGCAGCAGAGACCAATCCTTAATCTAAGGCCTTCGCTATATCCACACTAACTGAGAGGCCATCTTCCTTGCTTTTGCAAGGAAGATGGCGTGTCAAAAGATCAAAAGTATCAAAAGATAACTATCTATTCTATTGTCATACATTTTATTATCTTAAATAGCTTATTTTTTAAATTAAAATTGGGAATGAGACGAGCAGGTCGTTCAACTGATATTAATTGATACGCCCTGCCCATTGCAATGCAGTGCCGCTCAGGATTATTGAAAATCCTAAAAATACTGAGCGGCACTACAACTGCGCTCGTCACATTGAGACATAAATGTTAACTCTCATTTGCCCAGTAATTTCACTAACTTTCAGAGCGAAACACAATAATGTTTAAACAGTAATGTTCTTCACGACAGAAAAAGATTCCGTTCTGGTACTCATTATTTATCCGGCATCCTGTGCAAAGGAGCCTGGTATGCTTAAGCGATTGTGATGCTATTTTGTAATTTCTGTCACGTTGATTTTTGGCTTGTGGCTATAATTAGGGGCGCCAATTACTTTCCGAACAAACAACCAAAGAAAATTTTGGCTTCATTTTGAACATTAATAAAATATTGTCTTACACAATCTTACTAAACGAAATTTTACAACAGTTCATGGTTCCTACGAAAAGCTCGTTATGTCGATTGTAATTGTGCCCATAGAGATAGAGAATCAAATCAGTCGGAACAATGGAACTGCAATTAAAACGAGAGGGGAGAACTCTCGACTGCTTACAGCTAATATTTTTCTGGTCTTGTATTTGCAAGGAGCTGCTTTACTTATCTTTATTGAGACTCTAGGAATCAATATTGTAACCTTTGGCAATTACAGAATACAATAGATATACAAACCAATTAAAATGTTATTTCAAATCACTTATTGAACGTCAAAAACTACCACCCATTCCAAAATTTACTCCTCAGTCCTGAGAAAAAACGGGCGCATCAAACTCAGCGGGCTTGTTTTCTTTTTTTTTTATCAAATTTTGTTACAGCAAAATTTATTTTTTAAACAGCCTGAGGGCATTTTCTCTATTCCCAATATCATTATGAAAGTCATTTATGTTAAAGTGGGTCACTTTACCGAATATATGTGTTTTGACAATTCTTTTCAATTTACTAACCCTTTTTTTAACATAATCTGGGATCATGCATCATATGCATCGTCCAACAAAAGACTTAATAACTCGACTTAACCAAGAAGTAGGCATAACATGTTTATGTTTGTT
Organism: Leptidea juvernica; assembly: GCA_949711755.1. Lineage (NCBI taxonomy): Eukaryota > Metazoa > Arthropoda > Insecta > Lepidoptera > Pieridae > Leptidea > Leptidea juvernica. The sequence goes on along the minus strand of CATIXQ010000006.1, from coordinate 7,911,357 downwards.
CCTGGTGTTAACATTATGATTATCACAGTTTCTAGCAAATTCGCTACTGGGCCTATGACTGGACATAGATAACAGTATAAAGAAAATATTAAAAGGCAATAGTTAATATGTTTATTTTAAATTATATGTAACTATTTTTCGCTTAGTGATTGTTTAACACTTAGGTTATATTACTCTAAACCTGTGCTTTTGCCTAAATTGGATTCACTTAAACACAGGAATTCAACAGTGTGAAAAATAAACTGTTAAACTACTTAAATTCCGCCACTTTGGCTTACCGAATAAATGTAGATAAATCAATTACTTACATTGCATCTTCTACCGCATTTATCACGGGGAGTGGTCAGAGGAGCTGTTCGGGTTGATTCCAGCGGCCGAATTCCACCATCGGACATTACGTGCAAAGTACCATCCGCATCACGTAGACGTCTGGCATTCCACAACCGCGCGTTTTCTTCGAAATTTCTTGCCTCGCACAGCCACTTTGTGGAATCAACTACCGGCAGCGGTCTTCCCGAACAGATACGACTTAGGGACCTTCAAGAAAAAAGCATACTCCCACCTTAAAGGCCGGCAACGCATTTCTTGACACACCTGTTGTTGCGGATGTCCATGGGCGGTTGCCTCACCTCTCCCCATCCCGTGAGCCTCTTGCCCGTTTGCCCCCTCTCATATAAAAAAAAATACATAATATAAATACTTAAACCGTTACTTTTACAATATCCCAATTAAATGAACAGGTATAATAAATAAAATCCATATGAAAAGAGTGAAAATTATAAACTACTAGCTGACCCGACAGACGTTGTTCTGTATATAATAAATAAAATAATGTTTTTATATGAATTTGTCAATAATATATCATAACATCAAAAATTACTTCGTAAAATATGCACCCTGCTAATGTAATGAAATTGTTTCACAGCAGAACTGTCAAACCGTGCGTCAAATGAAAAACAAATTTGTTGTTTTATTTAATTTAGCAGCATTTTCCTATTTATTCACCTTTTAAACCTTCTGTGGACTTCCACAAATAATTCAAGACCTAAATTTGCCAAATCGGTCCAGCCGTTCTCGAGTTTTAGCGAGACTAATGAACAGCAATTCATTTTTATATATATAGATAGATAGATAGGCGTCTGATTTAAGGAACGATTTGATAACTTGATCGTTCATATGTCTAGATAGACTATGACAGCTGTGGAAACGTCGAAAAAAATTATAATTTAAAAATAACCTCTATTTTGAGCAATGCACACAATCAACACACAAATCGCGAGTGCAACCCCTCGTTTACACCAAGAAACAAGTCAAAAACTTGTTTTATACAAAACTTGTAGAATACTTGTCAAAACGCAATTATTTGTTTTTAACATGTATTGCAATTGTCTGAAACATTCTTGCGTTCACACTGTGTTGCCAACAAGTTTTTATACAAGTATAAAACACATTTGCGTTCACATATAGACCTGAGAAATGTTATATACAGTCTGATATATATATATATAGTCTGACATACACAGCGTTCACACCAACATAAAACATACATGTTTTTAACAAGTATTGTTAATTTTACTGAAGATTATGTATAATACTTATTAAAAACAAATTTTATGCTTTATCCATGCTTGGTGGATAAAGTTTTAAACATTTACCGGATAGACCGTTTTTATTATGTGGAAAAAAGAAGATAAATGGAGTGTTCAAAGACAATATAAGCTTTATTAGTAATATTTTATCTTGGCTTATATTAAGATATTCTTTCGATATTTTTTTAAACATACAAATGATTTGAGTTTTCTTTAGTGTTAATTCCGCCAATATTTGTCTGTAAACAATTCGACACGTGTTTCGCCTCTACACGAGGCATCCTCAGGACTTGTTCTCTCGCCAAAATCTGGCACGAGACTGCAGGCGCACAGAACACTTTGCGGGTATAGAATGAGATTCAACTGTCACGCTCACTTATTTAACGCACATTTGGATAAAATCGACTATAGTCGATTAAGGGAAACTTGTTTGATGAGCAAAGTATGTATTGTTGATTTTGTTGTATTTCGTATTGTTAACAATTCCAATAATATCTAGCATACCAAAAATATTTAGCTTAGTTCTGTAGCGTACGCGGTTAAAAAAATTTGACAGTTAACTGACATACATACGGAGCGAGTAGAATACTTTAGTTATTTTCATAGTATTATGTCCTATGGTATATTGTTATGGGGCAAGGCGGTCGATATTAATACCATACCAATTGTGCTCAGAAGAGGGCTAATCGCGCTATTTACAACCTAGGTCCTATAGAACCATTCAGAGAAAAATTTAAAGAAATTTACATTTTTGACTGTTGCTTCTCAATAAACTCTTGATAATGTTCTATATGTTCATAGGCACATTGGGGAATTTGCTAGAAACTGTGACAATCATAATGTTGACACGAGGAACAAACGTAAACTTTTTATGCCTATAACTTTTTATTTGGTTAAGTCGAGTTAGTAAGTCTTTTACTGGACGATGTATATGCGTCTACAATATGATTTGTTTATTGAACGATATTATATTGTAATCCATATTTTTATAAAAAAAGCCCGCTGAGTTTCTTGCGCCCGTTCTTCTCAGGTCTAAGGCAGTCTATTTTGAATGGGTGGTAGTTTTTGACGTTCAATAAGTGATTTTGAATCCTATTGTGAATAAAAATATTTCAATTTGAATATTAATATATTATAATTACTTCTCATCCCTTTCTATCCACATTTTAAAATTAACTGCTAAAAGTTGCAATTGTATCTCATTCCATGAAAGTACTGTTCATTGTCAGTGCTAATGCAAATTCTTGTCTGAATACGCTCTGTTTACTTCTTTGCCCCTTTGTTTTAGCCGTAACGAGCAGAAAAAGGGCCCATTCAGAGCATCCGAACCTAATTACCCTACCCGCTTGTTACAAAAGAGGGTTTCTAATTAACGACATTATGTCAAATAATTTGTTTGAGTCAACGTCTTACTTTGTTTCGTTCGCGGATTGGATTAAGTTCGCTCTCGGTCGGGTAGGTGCGTTTGTTTTACGAAGCTCTTAAATTAATCTGTTTTGAAACATTCTTGATTTGTGAATAGACGGTTAAACTAGATATTATTGTGAATAGATTGACTTTTAATCATACAGTTAGTATTTTCAATGTGTAACGCGAGTGCTACACATTTAAATAAAACACTTGTAAAGGATTAAAACAAGTATAATTGTAAATGTTTTTAAATTAGATTTTTGTGTAAAAGTTACATTTCTATTTTTATTTTAGTTTAGGCAAACGCTGTACTGTCAATAGAAAAATATTTATACGTATTCGGGAATAATGTAGCCTAAAGCCATTGTTAAATCAAAGTTAATGAGTTAAAAATGAAAAAAAAAAATCTGAATGATTTTAAAGAATTATATGAATAATAAAATGATAAGGATTAATATCGTATTTGTGTAAACAGCTTTTCCACCATACATTATTTTCTTATATCTCAAAGGGCTTAGATAGCGTTTTCCTTGAAAGCTACCAGGCGCCATTCTTTTTCCGACACCTCCAACAAATATCGTTGATGTATACAAATATGTATACAAAAGCTCAACAAATTATGTAGTAAGTAAGTGTTAGGTTATTTTCGTTATGGAATTTCTGGATTCGGTCCCCACGCTCAAGGCCGCGATATAAGCCATGCAATAGCTTAAAAAATTCATAAAATAGAGAAAGAGAAAAAAACACAGCGCGGTGATTACTAACGTCAAACCTATAAACTTTTTAGAGCCTTGGAGCGCCCTTAGTGATCTTCAAGATGTCTTCGAAAGTCTGTCCAGTGTATCTCCTGTCATAACTCTGTAAGTATTCAGCACAATGGTGCCGCCGATCCCAAGGCAGAGAAGGGTTCATCGATTGCCAACCAATATTCCGATGTTCCGAAAATTTTAATTCTAAGCTAACAACTATATACATCAGTATTGGTGCGAGTACCTCTGGATATTTTCAAAATAAAGCTTTATTTAACCCCCCCTGAGTATCTTCCACCCGTTCTTTTCAGTTCTGAGATATTTTTTTCCATTTATTTTCAAATGAATCTCGTTTATTTCAAAGATTGCATATACACTTTACTGATTGAGACTTCCCAGTAAGCTGTCATTTTTTTTCTTTATTATTTCTTTCCCATTAAACCCAATGTTAAATTTTTTTTTATAAAATCGACTTCAAAACCGCTATTCCAAAACAATAGATACAATATGCACTAAAAAGTATAAAAATAATTGCGTATTTTTATAAAAACTAATTAATTAATCTAATGCTAGTTACGATTATTGTTATTTTTGGAATCGGTGTCCTCCCGGCGCGACCCGCTCTCGCCTCTCGCCTCCTCACGACTCAAGCACATCTCACCTATGTATGTAGTTACAAACCTATCTTAGCTGACACCGACTCGAAAAATTACAATAATCGTAACTAGTAACTAATGTGTGAACTTGAAAAGTTATGTATATATTTTTAACAAACACTGCACCATACAAAGTAAAAAACAAACAGAGACTATCAGAATCCCCGAGGAATGACCATTCCTAATTCCAGGCAGCTTTAGAGGGAAGGATTAGTAACATTTGAATGGGAGCGAGCTCGTCTCGTTCCTAATTGAGTTAATATTTGGTTATCGGCCACGCGCACTCGTCCTGCTCGACTAATCCTTACGAATTAATGACTCAAATTTATCATTATTAATGCCCGCATGAACCCAACCTGCACCTGATTTCATACGTGCCATCGTAAACCCCTTTTGTTTTATGTTGTTTTAAGGGAAGCGATTGATGCGACGCGTGGAATGGACGATTAACTGAAAGCGCTTATAAATCGTGATTTTAATTTTTGCGTATTTAAGTGATGTTTGATTATAAGAAAAAATTATTATGGTAAGTGACGAGTAAAATAAGGGACGAGACAAACAATACGTTCAGCTAATGGTTCAGCTAATACGCCCTGCCCATTACAATGCGGTGCCGCGAAGGATTATTGAAATACCCAAAAATTTTGAGCGGCACTACAACTGTGCTCCTCACCTTGAGACATAAGTTGTCAAGTCTCATTTGCCCAGTAAATTCATAGCTACGAACCCTTGAGACTGAAACACAGTAATGTTTACACTTTACTGCTTCACAGCAGAAATAGGCGCCGTTGTGGTACCTATAAACTAGCCAGCATTCTGTGCAAAGGCGCCTCCCACTGGTAGAGGTGCCAGTGTAATGAAGGTGCAGGTGATATTCCATCTTAAGTCTCTGGGAAATGGGTGCAGTATTATGTGGCCAACATTACAATACTCTCGTTAGGTATGTAGCAGTTGATACTGATTAAAATGCATCTAATGCATAATCATGCGAATTATCTTCCGGTTCAATGACTTAAATATACGCACAAAAATATACTTTTATTTGAAAGTGACCCAATTTAGACAAACAGGTATCCATTACAAGTGAAAAGCAATTATTACTGTTTATTTCAATACTTACTTTACTAAGCATCAGAAAACTAAACGTGGGATAATCCTACTAATATCTTCCCTTTCTTGGCTTGCGTCCGTGCAGAATGGGATGTCGCTATGCCAATTTACGGCCGTTCGCAATATTCAGTCTATCTCCGGTTGTGGCCTCGTTGAGATAAAAATCTTTACTGTCGTTGACTTTTCTGTCCCAATAAACTTATCGACGGTAACTCACCTTACTCACGCTGTCTGTCAATAGGATGACGTATAGCGTACCAGCGATAGCAGTTTGTATGGAAATTGCAATTCACGCCTCCCAATATAAGGCGATAAGAATAACTTATCGGGTATATTAGGACAGCTTCAGATTATTGAGAGCTAATTACTGACAGTAGAAGGAAGTAATTTATCACTATCTGTAGATAGTATATTGAGAACGGCCGTTAAAGGCTGACAGGTTTGCCCTGCATGTTTCAGTATGACAACACTCTCTGTTATCCCTACTTAACCATTTTATTGAGATCAAACCTTCAGTTGCGAATGCAACGGGCAACTACTTTTTGCTCTTAATAGTGATTTTCATTATTATAACACTAGAAATAAGGGATTGCTTGTAACTAATTCTAGTAGGCTTCATAAGATACATAATAGCTTTAAGGGTAAATGTATACACTTCTATAATAAAGTCCCAGCCACTGTTCAGGCATTATCTATAAATAAATATAAATGTTTTATAAAAAAATGGCTCTGTCGTAAATCCTATTATTCCACAGCTGAATATCTAAATAATCGGACAGCCTGGGACTAGATTGTGATTATTTTATAGCGATAGAAATGACTGTACAATATTGTATATTTTTATTGAAAAGAGCACAAAAAAAGAATACCGGGAGAGTTTCTTGCGCCGCTTCTTCTCTCTCAGAGCGCCATTGGTTTCCGAAGCGGTAGTAGTATCTAGTAGTTATTAGAAATGACATCAAAAATAATTCTAAAGGAATCAATTTTGAGAAAATAAATGCCTTATTACTAGAATTATCATATCCGCATAAGTACCGCAACAACGAATACGTCGAAAACTTAATAAGACTATCCAGCTCTTTCGTGGTGAACAAAAACAAATCAAAATAGAATTAATTAAATGAAGGTAGTGAATATGTAATATGAGACACATTAAGAATAAGAGACAAAATTAAAAATGTCACAATAAGTAATAAAACCAAAACAAAAGATGTAGCCTTATCTGTTGGGCTGGATATATACAAAGAACAAAAGACGAAAGATGGTCCAAAGTAGTAACGAACTGGTACCCTATAAATAGGAAACGAAATCGAGGCAGGCCTAATAAGAGATGGAGCGATGACATAGTAGAAACAGCAGGAAAGATGTGGACAAGAATTGCAAGAGACAGGAACAAGTGGAAATCAATGGAGGAGGCTTTTAACGCTAATGGCGTTTAACGAAAATAATAACTAATTTTACTAAAAAAATTAGTATTTTTTATTTAAAATAGTGAAATACTAACACATACTAACGAATACAATTTATAAGGAAATATCTAAATGTATAGATGGAAGGAAATAAAGCTATAAATAAATTAATTAAATGAAGGTAGTGAATGTGTTTCTGATCGTTATTTCAGGTGAAGTGGGCCCAGTAACCGGTCCGGTCAACTGCAATTCAATCCGACAGTTTTACGACGAAGCGTCGCGTTTATTTGCCGGTTACGCTTGGCTTGTCGGATTAACGACATTTTTTATAGCTGCCATAGTTCATATTTTGGAGGGATAAAGTTTTAATACGCTACTGTACGTTAATAGTGAAAAATAAGTTGATTTTACTATTTTTTATAGTGAGTAGATGTAGAAGATGAAAGTAAATTGAGTGCAGGTATTTATAGAGCGACAGTAGATGGTTTTAGTTAGAAATGGTCAACTATCTTTGCATTGGAGGATAAGATCGGAGATGTACTGAGAAGGATTCCAACTGTCAGGAATAGGATAACTTTTTCACTTTTTTGGAAGAGGTTGGCAACACATGGAAAATACGCTGATTGATCACCGTCATCCATTCTTTCTCGTAACACTTGCTACCAGATTTTTTGCATAAGTCAAACAGTTCCTTCGAACACTCCACATGATAAAAGCGACGCATGACGCACGGCGATCGATCCATTGGCCACTATGTGGAGAACATAGGATGTTAACGATAAATACAGTTACATCAGTAGCTCGGACGACAAGGATGTCGGTACGTGTTGCGTCAACTAAAGCTAACAATGCCGTGCAATTCGTTCATCGTATTTAATTTTTTTTTGATTTAACATTCCTACGAGTAACGAATATTTGTGGCTGTAACATGTGTGAACAAATCCTGCGGAGATTGAAACCATTCGTAAGAATATGTTTTTTTTATGACAGTAAGGGATGAGACGAGTAGGACGGTCAGCTGATGGTAATTGATACGCCCTGCCCATTGCAATGCAGTGCCGCTCAGGATTCTTGAAAAACCCAAAAAGTAAGCGGCACTACAATTGCGCTTGTCACCTTGAGACATAAGATGTTAAGTCTTATTTGTCCAGTAATTTCACTAGCTACGGCGCCCTTCAGACTGATACACAATAATGCTTACACATTACTGCTTCACGGCAGAAATAGTCGCCGTTGTTGTACCCATAATCTAGCCGGCATCCTGTGCAAAGTTCCCTCCCACACTAAAACCATCACTCATTATTGTAATTCAGTATTATAAATGATAAATATTGCTTTGTTTAGTTTGACAGCCCTATGGATAATATGCACAAGTCACGTGGCATGAGGTACAGCACCGATCAATGCAGTATCACCTACACCGTACTAATCACTCGCAATTCCGTTAACAGGCGCCGATATCGGTTTCCGTGATGTGACGTTATAGGCATAAAACACTAATGACATCGTATTTGACAGTCAAATCAATGATATCATTGTGCGCTGTACCGTGCAAATAGATAATTTGGCTATTTTCCTTATAATTGCAGCCTTTGTATCAGTAATGAGCGTCATGGGGTTCACTTGTTAGTAGATCGAGTTCAATAAGAGATACTTTATCACCGTCTTTAAGCGTCGCCGATACAGTTCCTACTTAAGCTTCGATTATAAATTCAAAACGTGCAATATTTACTTCAGGGCTTTTCATTTTGTTTATGGGGATTCGATTTTCGGTTTGAATTGATTTTTTTTTATTACAAACGGGCAATTGAAACGTCAATGCAGTCCCGCTCAGGTTTATTGAAAAACGTGTCGTCACCTTGAGATAAGTTAAGTTGCTATGTTAAATTAGGTATAATTGGCATTTCAACTATTATTTTTATCAGGAATATACACATATAGCACTCAGGGAAAATGTTTTATAGTTTTGCTAAAGCTGCAGATAATCTAGTGTTTACGAAGATTATGCAAAGTGTATTTCGAAACTTTGATATTTTATATTAGAACAGTTTAAGATTTTTATCATAGAAACATAATATTATATCAATTTACGTTATCACCTTTAGTATTGATTAAGATGCTTTACGAAAAACTTATTATTACATTTAAACAACAGTATTAAGTTTAAATGTCAAACAACTCGATAACATTCGATATATCTGAAATTAAACCATTCAAATTCAAATTTCAAATTCAAATATTTTTATTCAAAATAGGATAATCACTTATTGAACGTCAAAATCTACCAGCCATTCAAAAGAGACTGCCTCAGACCTGAGAAGAATGGGCGCAAGAAACTCAGCGGGCTTTTTTTTTATATAAAATATGGATTACAATGTAATATCGTACAATAAACATTAATAATTAAAGAGCCTGAGGGTGTTCGCTTTAATCCCAGTCCGTGGTGTCATTAAGAAAATCGTTTATGCTATAATAACCTTTCCCACACAAACGTTTTTTAACAATTCTTTTAAATTTCGTAACACATTTGTTTTGTACATTTTCTGGGATCATATTGTAGGAGCATATACATCGCCCAACAAAAGACTTACTAACTCGACCCAACCGAGGAGTAGGCATAACAAGTTTATGTTTGTTCCTCGTGTTAACATTATGAATGTCACAGTTTCTAGAAAATTCCTCAACGTGCTTATGAACATACAAAACATTATCAATAATGTATTGAGAAGCAACAGTCAAAATGTTTATTTCTTTAAATTTTTCTCTTAATGATTCTTTAGGACCTATTATCTGCTCAATTATTATCAACTTTATGTTTTTATAAGTATTTTCTATTTATCAATCAGAATTTTTCATTTCAGTGTTTCAAATCGTTTCCTTCATTTTAATTTTGATTTTTCTTCTTCTCAATCGGTCCCTCTTGTCAGAGTGGTCGTGGCCACTAGGATGATGCATCATTAGTCGTCGATGGTCTCATTAGTTTTGGGTCGCACTGCCTCCCTCGCGAAGCTCTTCCATAGTTGGATCACTGCTTTGATCAGATTCGTCCATCGCGTGGGTGAGCGTCCTCTCGCTCTTTTCCCCTCCACCTGGCCCTGCACTATCAACCGCTTAATCGATCCTTCATTTCTGGAGATGTGACCAAAGAACTTCAGAATTTGTAGTTGCACAGTTATCGATCTTTGGTTCCTTTAAGATGGAATCGTTAGTTCGGAAAGCCGCCCAAGGGATCTTCAGGAGTCGCCTCCAACACCACATCTCTGAGGCATAAATTTCTCGACGGTCTCGCAGTCTATGGGACCAGGTTTCAGCCCCATAAAGGAAGATTGGAAACACAAGGCACCTCATAAATTGAACCTTAGTGGCTTTGGTGATCCTTTTTATTTTGGATTAGTGGAATACTAATCTTTATTGATTTTTCTTATAATATTTTCAAACTTTTAGCATTTTCCTTGTCAGAAACTGAAAATGTATATACAGGTACCGTTTCAGTGCTGGTAATATCAAAATATGTTTTGGATATTTTCTATTTATTTCTTTTTTTGTTTGCTTTTTTATATTTTGTATTTTTATTCCCACTCCGAACAATTTTATGCTTGAAGCTTCTTTGAGCTCCAACGTGTAATAAATTTTTCAAGATTTTGGTTCAGACATTTACGCAATTCATCAGCCTTGGCTACAATAGCGAGTTACATCCAAATGTTATTTGTATTAATAATTTAATTTATTATTAATGTAATTATTATTATTAATGTTTATTTAGGTTTGTCATTATCAAAAAAAAAATTTAAGATGGCCCGGGCATTATGATGACCATTAAAATAATTCCCAAAAGATTTTTGTGTGCAGACGAAAAATTTTAGCTATGATTGAGTAAGAAATAGCCAAATAACATCTTATATAATCTAATATATAATAACATATAATAATAATAATTAAAGGGTTTATTTGGTTCAAAAAGTTTACAGAGATCTTATAAGTAATAACAATATGAACAAGATGGTGTCTAGGCAGCATTATGTAGGGAATTTTTCTTTTCAATGCTGGTTTTCGACAGTAGAGGCCAGACTTCGAAAATTAAAAATTTACCATATTAAATAAAATTATTAATACCCGATTAAATATATACCATAAACATTGGCAATGAAAATAATAAAAATACTTAAAAAAAAAATTAAATCTGTTCGTTGGGTTTATCTACAAAACTCTATATTTAAGAGGGACTAACTATCTATATTTTAGAGGGTTTACCGTTGTTAGTCCCTCCTAAATATAGATATCCCAAAACATTGCAAATGATTGACGAGTCTTAATTGAATACTGGATTATGTTACAGGTGTAACCGGCATGATGCATTGGACAATGTTGATAAATAGTTTTGACGAGAGCTTTAGACCGTTACTAATGAATGTCATTAGCATGTTAGCCACAGCTCTTGATAGTAGGTATTTTATACTCTAAGTAAATTGTGTTATAAATAAATGTGGTGAGAAGTTATAGTTCTTGCCACAGAAAAAAATTTAAATAAGGTAATTTTATTTTTTTTCTGTGGCAAGAACTATATAACTTATACGATGAACATTTCCATACATGTTGCCACATCACAAATCTTAGCCATTTCGCTACAATGTGGCCGCAGAATAAACAAGTATTTGTGGTCTTGATCCTTTCGCGGGGTTCTGGAAAGAGAATTGAAACCGAATTAGTGCTTATATTAGGAGTTTCTTTTTTATACGGATAATCAACTGAATTCAGATTCGGAGGACATTCAACTAAAATAAGATAGTATACTTGAGTAGTCTTCCCCACCGAAGAGCCTCCACGAAGAAATTCCGTATTACTTGGTGATTTCGAGATAATGGGGATGTTATGATGAGATGTCATTAATTTATTGTATTTTTTATCAGTTCATTATGCAAGTGACGAGCAAATGAACTTCCTTGTGCGGTGTTTTCGGGACGATACGACATGGGTACCTTCAAAAAAAGCGCGTACACCTTCCTTAAAGTCCGGCAACGCTCCTGTGATTCCTCTGGTGTTGCAAGAGATTGTGGGCGGCGGTGATCACTTAACAACAGGTGACCCGTACGCTCGTTTGTCCTCCTATTCCATAAAAAAAGTGGTGGTAAAAAAAAAGAAAACTTTTGACATTACATTTTTGTAATCAATATATATTATAATACAATTAATAACAATTTCGCAGATAACTTGCCTAATTCGTATGTCTTGTCAAATGATCGTACACAATTTAGGTTTGCGTTCCGCTAGAACATGACAAATTGCATTACTATGACATGACAGTATATTAGGGAATGTGTCTGCGTACGCATAATGACGTCACGCTCGCAGACCCTAATTACGGGCTGATTAACGCACAATTAGCTATGTTAGCACTGATAACAGATGCAACTAACGTGCAGTTTGATCGCACACTATTGCAATAATACATCTTAATTATATGAAGTGATTGTTCTGTAATTCGCCTATTTAATTATTCATTAATATTTGGGAGGGGAGTAGGAGGCTCCTTTGCACAGGGAGCCAGTTAGATTTTTGGTAACTATGCCGTGAAACGGTAATGTGTAAGTATTACTGTGTTTCGGTCTGAAGGGCGTCTTATCTAGTGAATTTACTGGGCAAATGAGACTTAACATCTTACGTCTCAAGGTGACGAGCGAAATCGTAGTGCCGCTCAGAATTTTTTGGGTTTTTCAAGAATCGTGAGCGGCACTGCATTGTAATGGGTATTACTACTGGATTGATACGCCCTGCCCATTACAATGCAGTGTCGTTCAGGATTCTTGAAAATCCCCAAAAATTCTGAGCGGCACCACAGCTGCGCTCGTCACCTTGAGAGATAAGATGTTAAGTCTCATTTGCCCAGTTATTTCACTAGCTACGGTGACCTTCAGACCGAAACACATTAATGCTTCACGGCAGAAATAGGCGCCGCTGTGGTATCCATAATATAGCCGGCATCCTGTGCAAAGGAGCCTCCCACTGGTTTATATTATATAATAAATTATAAATATAATATTCTTAACATTCTTAACTTAGGTATATTTTTATTTCAGTGAGTGACAACCCTGAAAAATAAATGGTAAAAAATAAAATAAAAAGCATACACCTTTATTTTTTATCAGTTAATAATATATTACAAATTAAATTTGTAACCAAAATTTATGTATGATGCGGTACTCGAACCCGTGCCTCTCGGATTCCGTCCGAGCGCTCTTACCAACTGAGCCCACCGTCCAAGTGACGCATTGAATGTAAATCTTGTTATGTCGTGTTCAACTCTCAGTTTTTGTTTCTATCTACAGGATATTAGATAATAAAATTTGGCTACAAATTTAATTTTTATAAATAATCAGAAGTGAGGAAAATAACAAATTGTAAAATAAAGTTTAAATAAATTACAATTTAAAAAAGTCAAGATGAAGCTTCGATGATATAATTAAGTAAAATATTTTAATATTTCCAACAACAGTTTTCTCTTAAGCTGGATGCCTCGTCGCATACCTGATTCTCATTGACAGCGTGAAAATTAATTAATATAACCCTTAATTATTTCAGTTAAATACCAGTCGAGACTGTTAAAGTATTCCACTTAAGTTATTCCAAGGATTTGTTCAAAGACATTGTTGGGCGTGACTTGCGAAGCTACGACGCTTTGATCCAAATTTTTAGGAAATATATTATATGTTGTTTTTGAAGGGGGGACCCTTAAGAAACCGCATTATGTGCGACAATTTCTTTAAATTTTTCAGAGTATGTTTTACTATTGCTATTATTACAACAATTTAACTATATAAAACTTCTAGCTGACCCGACAGACGTTGTTCTGTACATAATAAATAAAATACTGTTTTTTATGAATTTTCAATAATATCTCCCTGTTGTTATAATTGTTTCACAGCAGAACTGTCAAACCGTGCGTCAATACATTTTCTCATAGAAAATATTTCCATACAAAAAAATACTGAAAATAAAAATAATTATGGGTCCCAAATCGAAATAAAAAGTATCCTATCTCTCAAGTTGGGCCAAACTGCACACCATGAAATAATTCCCAATAAAATCCATTCATTAGTTTAGGAGTCCATCGCGGACAAACAACGTGTCACGTAATTTATATATGTTAAGATTTTACACGGCAGACGCTGTTCTATCAATAGAAAAGAAAATGATGTATTCAGGAATATAGTTGTCGAAAGCCATCGGAAATGAATGCTTTTATATTATGTAGTAATAAAATGATAAGGATTAATATAATATCTGTGTCAACAGTTTTTACATTACCGCTGATTAATTGCCAAATTTTAAAGCATTTAAATGAATTTAGTATGTTATATAAGATATAATATATATAAGATATACATTTCCACTTTATTTATTGTCTATCTATTATTTTTTTATAACAAAATAATGCAATTAAAAACATCTGGTGCCTTATACTACTCTACTACGATTTAACTTCACACCTACTCCGCAGCCGGATGTAATGTGACATGCGATAGATGGACGTAATTGCTATCCTACCGTATTCCTGCACCTGTCCTACCGCGCCGTAACCGGCCGACGGATCTGACGCGACAAGACGCAAGGCAAACTTAATTTAAAAAAATAATGTTTTAACATTCAGAAGATCGATTTTATGAAATAAACGCGAAATTTTAATCCAAAATAAACTTCGTATCTTTTAGTAATTCAATTTCGATCCCAGTGAGCGGCTTCTACGTTTTGCGCACACAAACCTACAAACATTAATTTTTTCTATCTACTGCTTGTCATATAGTTTCTAAGTGGTAGGAATGATCAAGAATGATCAATGAAGTGTAGTTGGATGAGGGCAGCGCAGGACTGATCTTCGTGGAGATATTTGGAGGAGGCCTTTGTCCAGCAGTGGTCTTCCGGCTGATATGATGATGATGAAGCGTTCGATCTGAGTAGCGCTGCTTATTTAAATTTTAGTTTTTTCGACCCACTGTAAGATCCACTAGTGGGAGGCTCCTTTGCACAGGATGCCGGCTAGATTACGGGTACCACAATGGCGCCTTTTTCTGCCGTGAAGCAGTAATGTGTAAAGATTAATGTGTTTTGGTCTGAAGGGCGCAGTAGCTAGTGAAATTACTGGGCAAATGAGACTCAATTTCTATTATTTCAATTACCATCAGCTAAATGTCCTGCTCGTCTCATCCCTTATTTTCATAAAAAAACATTGAGCTATCATTACTGGCTGTGCAATGTCAGAAGTTTTTTGCGAAACATGCGGTTGTGAACTTGTGAACAATTACTCCAAACACTCCCCATGATTTACCGATAGAAGTTGCAGAAAGACGCATCTCCTCCCAACGACAGAGTCAAGCCAATAGGAGATGACATGATTGTAGTTAAATTAACAAAATCTTACTCACAATTTCTATTACCTTCGTGTAAGACATTGATGTGACAGTTCTCAATCAGTCTTCATGGCACAAACAGCTTTTCGTTTCTGGAAATCCAAGCGCTGGTAGATATATCGGTCAACGGACCAGCCTAGCTATCCATCGCGGAAATGCTGCCAGTATTCTTGGTACACTCCCCCATAATGATAGTTTTAATTTAATGCAATCATATTATTATAAATATAGTTTTACAAAAATAATTTATTTATTAAAATTGGATTTAGAAATAAATAAAACTTATAATACATAAAATTAAATGATTTCTCTTTTAAAAATTTATTGAGGAAAAATAATTATAATATAAGATGACTGATGAGCATCATGTCGTGTCATTTGAAGATCACCGCTGGAGGAGTTTCAGGAGCGTTATACCTGGCCACCTTGAGGCAGGTTTTCCGAAGGTAAGCAGGAAGTACCCATGCCATTACGACACGAAAACATTGCGCAAAGGAAGTTAATTCGACTGTTCAGTTGTAGGTGAAAAATGAAAATGATAACCTTTAGTGAACTCACAACATTGATCAACAATAGTTAACAATGACAAGTTCAGTCATACAATTTGTTGTCCTGTTACCACTTGTATAATAGTAATGATTAGGGATTAGAATTCAAAAATTTGGAATAAAATGCATGGATGTGTATGTGTATGTTGCCTATGAGAAAGTTAGTTAGTGTCATATTTTTTTTAAATCCTAAAGTAATTCTATAGTACCTAAATTATAAAACTCGTATAGAAAATTCTATAAAAATTTGCGATAAGAAATTATATTTGATGAAATAAATGCTTGGAATAAATTTTAATCGACATCGAAGTTAACAAATTACTTGATAAAGTGTTCATAGCGACGATACTTTAGAGCAAAACCCACCCACCTGTCAAGTTTTTCACCCAGACGAGGCGGTATGGCAACGTGGGCGGGGATACAGGCCCCGCCCACCGCGGGGCCACGCCCACCCGTGTGCTGAGTCAGTTGGCTGCGAGACCTCGCGGAGGATAAGTCTCCCGTGATGATTAAATCTCCAATGTACTGATGTTGGTACAGCATCCTGTTTCTGTTCCATTCGTTGTTCCTTATACTTCAGCTGCAAGAGAAACAAAAACTTGAAATGTTAAAATATCTTATTTATATCTTTTTCACACTATTTAGATACATTCAAAATATCTATTTGAAAGGACGCTCCTTTAAAACATGCTTATGCAGCTTTAAGAATTAGGTGACAACTTAATTCAATTAATGTACTTATAGTTAAATTAAATTAAGATGACCTGGAAAAATATTGTAGTGAAAAAATCTATACTTTAAAAAATATGAATATTTAAATAAGTGTTAAGTTTTTGCATGCTTTTAATTTAAGCTCGATTTAGGCAATATTGTAATATTTAAGATCTGGACATACCCTATTCCAAGAAAAATAAATAATTTCATTTCATTTCATATACAAACAGATATATTACAGAAATATATATATGACTATCAGACTATTTTAGCAATATCTATACTGTATTTGATCAACTACACATACCTACGTAGTTTAATGAAGCAATTCTGTAAAATGTTTTCAAAAATTTAAAGCATCTCCTCCAGTGAGATGAAACGTTTCGGAATTATTGTTTCAATTACAATTAAAAGCTATTGAATATTATAAAAAAGTAAAAACATTTCACTGACAGCATTAATGTCTCATATACAATAGCTATACTTTGCTGCTAAGACAACTTATGACTTAACAGAAAAAGTCAACTTACAATTATAATAAATTGGAATAGAATTGGAAATATAAATTTAAATCAACAGTAAGGGTTTTTTTTTAATTTATACATCATCAAAATATAATTTTCTGAAGAAAAAACTTATTTACATAGCCGCGTTGGGCATTTTTTGGTAGGGGACAACCTGCTGGGTTTGTGTCACCGACATGCTCATGATTGTAATGATGACTGGCGCACGTGATTAATAAAAAATAATAAAATATATGTAATTAAATAGTTTTTCGATGTGTGAAATCCCGTGAGTTTGCGTCACTGAAATGCTTATAGCAGTATATCTGTAGCTATACAGCTGACGTATTGTGCAACATTAGTGTTGTGTATATCTTATAAGTGAAATTGAATGGATTTAGTGAAAAGTTCAATGAATATATACTGTGAATTGTTGAAATAGTGTTTATTTTAACTGTCTAATTGTAGAATCATTGTGCGTACTGCACAAAAATAGTGAGTCAAAAAATATAACAGATAATTATTTTAAATACTGGTATTAATTTTAACGTTTGAAAATTTTATATTATTTAAAATAATTTGAAATAATAGAGATTTATTTTATACTTATCGATCACAGTTATGATATAATATCTATTTATCTTTTATATTAATAAATATTAATTTCATATATTATATAACTATAAACTTATAGGCTATAATAATTGGCTGAAAGCTTATAATTTCTATAGTCTTAAAGAACTCACGTATAATTCTGATATTAATTGATTAAGTTAAATATTTGCAAGCTAGGTATGGTGCTAGCAAAACATATAAGCCCTCTATTGTATTGAAACACCTTTATTTTGTATGTAAATAAATATATTATTACTATTAATAGAACTTTGATGTTTCTACTCAGTTTGCATTTCCATTGACCAAACAACTTTTTTTTTGTCGTATGAATTTTTTTTTTCAAATTTCAGTTAGTAATATTAATAAGACTATAATGTTAATATAGATATTATGTAAAACATAATTTTTGCCGAGTAACGTAGGTATGGCTGGTAACCGAATATAATTAATCGGTTTATCACTGGCCACGGCGAATGGTGATGATTAATTAAGAAGTCAACGAGGGCGACACGGGGTGCCCGTATATCAAAATATTGTCTACGATTTATAACAACAGGGACGTATTCATACAATTTAATATAATTAAATGAATACTATATAAAGAAAAGTTCTGTAATATTTTATTAAAACTATAATGAAAACTTCAGTTTGCATATTCTAATATCCCAATATCCTTTTTCAGATTTACCTTCACAGAGCTATAAAGATTAATATGTATGAATAAACACTATTTTGTGTATAATTATTTAAGTAATATATTATTTATGTGTTACTAAAAGTTGAACGGCTACGAATAAATGAATGTTTGAGCGAAAATTAAAAAAAACTAAAAAAAAACTACGCAACATCGCGCCAAAAAATTGGTTTATGTGGAAACGTACTTAGAGTGAGTTAAGAATATAGTCAGATTGAAGAAAGAATTAATGTTAGATTTGAGAATTTTTTGGTTGGAATAAAATTTTCATATAATTATATAGAATATATATTGATTATATTCATAAATAATTACATTATTCGCGCTATGTGTTATGTAATAGTTAATACTTATGACATACACGTGAGGCATAGGGTTTACATGATGGCTAGTGAAATTACTGGGCAAATGAGACTTAACATCTTATGTCTCAAGGTGACGAGCGCAATTGTGGTGCCGCTCAGAATTTTTGAGTTTTTCAAGAATCCTGAGCGGCACTGCATTGTAATGGGCAGGGCGTATCAATTACCATCAGCTGAACGTCCTGCTCGTTAGGTCCCTTATTATCATAAAAAAAAAATGGTTGCAATTCATCAGCCCATGGCATGGGATTTAATGATCTTGTGATGAAGCCGGAAGGTGTAACCACCGTAAAAAAACAATGTATCCTGACTCGACTTATTATATTTGTCATGATGTATATTTAGCAATCTGGCTATAAATATTTTTTTTTATGAAAATAAGGGACGAGACGATCAGGACGTTCAGCTTATGGTCATTGATACGCCCTGCCCATTACAATGCAGTGCCACTCAGGGTTCTTGACAAACCCAAAAATACATAAGACTAAAATAAATAAGTTTTAGAATGGTTAGGGAATAATTTCGCACGAATTGCTTTATTTATCTGTATAAAAATACTAGCATTTGTGTGGTTAAATATAATATTCATTTATTGCGCTATCGTACACACAAATGACAATTAATATTACTTAAATAAATTAACACTTCAGAAATTACAATTATTTTATATCAAAAAGTTTATCTCTCAGAAAAATCAACTTTCATCCGTAATTACAACGAATGTATTACGAATTTTGAACACATATCCTGACGCGAGTTTAACATTTTATACACATCCCAAGAAAAGTGCTCAACGCCGCTAAAGTAGCTTTTACTTCAACAAAGAAATACAAGTATAACTATAGCCTCAGGGAGAGTCTTCGGTAATGATAAAGCTTAAAAACTAAATAATTATACTATAAAAATATTCCACGGCGGAGATTCGATCCCTCGACCTCGCGGTATTTCGGCTTCACAATCTCAATGATTCAAGCACTGGTCCAATGACCGTAGTCTTATAAATTTTCGATCAGTTCACATGTCCTGACGCGAGTTTACGATTTTATACCCATCCCAAAAAAAGTGCTCAACACCGCTTAAGAAGTTTTCACTTCAAAATAAACAACCCATACAATACATCCCCTTGCGCAAAATTAGCAAAAGTAATTCATTAACCGTCCGCAAAGATTGCGCTAAATCTTTTAGTTCAAAGTGGGCTCGCAAAGTATTTTTTAATTCAGGGGTATTATCATTGTCTGCGAGCTTGATTTATGTTGAACACTGCGACTGCGACGCAAATAGACTGAGATAATGGCCCTTTTTTACACCTTAATTAAAATGTTTTGTAATTAATGAGGAAATATATCTTAAATAGGGCGTAAATTTTAATAATTTAAATAAGGAACGACTTTCTTCTATAGCCATTATAATACGGGAAATTTTGAGCATAAGTGAAATAATAGAATGAATATTCTACGTACATGTGAAAAAGGATTCCGCTTAAATGCATTGGAATAATAAGAAATAATAAAACACAAAAATAAGATGTTGAATGAACAAACAAATTTGGTCTCTTCACCATTGTTACGTATCTCTTCCGGGGGTAATATGTCACAACAGCCGATCAATCACAGCGCACCAAATCATGGGACGCGGGTATAAAAGGTTACCGGCTCATTCAATTCAGCCTCGTGCCAGAATTTGACGAGTTGAGATCTCCAGAGGATGCCTCGTGTAGAGGCAAAACATACGTTGAATTGATTGAAGGTGAATCTTATCGGAATTTACACACAAATAATTTTGTGCTTATTTTGCCAAAGTTATTATAAAAACTAAAAGGACTTATGCCGCTCTATAAGGGAGCTATATGTAACACAGAAGATGAAATAAAAACCCAAAAGTTATTTATTCCCGACGCTAAAAAATATCGATTTTATACATTTTACCACAAGTTCAACTATACTGAGGAGATATGTTTTTTTAAACTATCAACATCCCTATTATAACAAAATAATGAATACATTATTGTATTTCGGTGTGAAGGGCGCCATAGTTCGAAAAATTACTGGGAAAATGAGACCTAACATCTTATGTCTCAAGGTGACGAGCGCAATTGTAGTGCCACTTAGAATTTTTGGCTTTTTCAAGAATATTAAGTGGCACTGCATTATAATGGGCAGGGCGTATCAATTACCATCACCTGAACGTCCTGCTCGTCTCGTACCTTATTGTCATAAAGAAATATTTCTATCCACATTTGTCCACCACCAACGTTAACCAATCTCCATCCATCCTCTCTAGAAGACGAAACACAGGCACCATTATAGGTTATTGAAATGTAAGTAAGCGTAAAAGTATATATTTGTCTACCTCTAGTAAGTTAAACTAAGGATAGATACGTTATTGAAAACGGTCGTAAGTCTACTCCGGACTCCGCATTACGATTACAGATAACGTTATAAAGTATTAGATTAATGTAAACGCTACCTAAAGCGAAGCCACCAAGTTTATGTAAGGCGATATGAGGTCGGTCGGGAATCACCTCACTCAAGCTTATCTCAAACTTAATTCGACTCCGAATTCATGGCTCGTATAGCTTCAAAGCGTTACTTGTTAACTTACTAAGTATGCATCCTTAGAGAACATGATCTCAGATGTCCTTCGAGCCAAAAATATAATTTATATTGTTTTGAGCTCTTCGAGGTTAAAAGAATGGTGATAGTTTAATTAAACACTATTTTTGAATTTTGAAACGGCAATAAATTTTGAACGAATGCACCGATTTTCACGCAGTTGCGGCAGTTTTTCGAGCCTCATAAAGAATTTTTCAGTTTCAATAGATTGAAGACGGAATTTCAAAGTAATTCCGAAAAAAAAAAACACTTTTTTTGGTTTTCTTTCGTCAACGATAACTTACGAACGAATAAACCGACCGACCGGCTTGGTGGCATTCGTGTGGCGTTTTTGGAATCAATCGGTAAAGCAGTTTAAGAGTTATTCTAAAAAACACATATTATGAAATAAATAAATTGCGTAGGTAGTTTTTTTTTGAGATTTCTCAAAATCTCCCCGTCCGAATCGGTCCAAATTGAATTCAAAATCTATGTTTGCCCTTTCAAATTATGCCATCCGCGATGAAATCGGTTGAGTTGTTCAAAAGTTATAAGAGGTTTACGTACATCTAAACATACGCACACATACATACATACAGACGTACGGACACCATCGCGGGAATAGTCACGGAAGCTTCCTAGGACCTTAAAACGTCGAGATTTGATGAAAACTCGATTTTCGAAAAACGGGGTAAAACCAGTATATTCCCGAATTTTCAAAAAAATTTCAATTTTCTTAGCGGGAAGTTAAAAAAAACATTACAAAGTTTTCGAATACTCTGTTAGTTTATTTAAACAAATCCATAGACAAGCAAAACGTCGACACCACAATAATTAATTGCACGATATTGATACATTGTAATTATGAACGCTAAATAATGTAGAGTCATAAAATCGCTTCACGTAACACGATTGATGGACGCAATAAGCGATATTGCCTATTTAGCAGCAGATAATTAGCAAACAAACACCGCTCGCGTGCACCGACGCCGCATAAAATGGCGATCGTTTTAGGCTTAGTGCATATTACGAGCAACGAGCACATTATTAACTATTCATATGATTTATCATGCCTTTCTTCTTTATGTAACAAATCAAATAACCGATAATCTTTATTAATCTAGGCTTTGGCTATTACGCAACTCCCAAGCCCTTTAAAAGGCCCACAACAAAAATCACCATTTATAATGCTCTAGTGCGTAGCACTTTAGAATATTGTACGATCGCTTGGAACCCGCATTACGATGTATATAACAAACGCTTAGAATCAGTTCAGAAGAGGTTTCTCTGGCATTTATCTTATAGGTGTAATCTAGCGAAAAAAAAATGCTTCTTATACAGGTAGACTGCAGTATTTTCACATTAACTCACTTAAGTCCCATAGAAAGTTGCTCGACAGTATGTTCCTCTTTAAATTACTACATAATATTATTGATTCTCCTCATCTTATATCGAAACTAAACCTCGCTTTTCCAAAAACTCAACCGAGAACGTGTAAGAAATATAATCCTTTTCTCTGTAATTATGCAGGATCTAGTTTAGGCTATTTCTCTCCCTTGAAATGAATTACCAGGGAATATAAAAATCATCACGATGAAGTCGACATATTTGATTACAACTTACACAAATTAAAATAATATATTAAAATGGTTCTTTCAAGGGAGGGATGACCTCAATCTATTTTGTTTTAATTTATATTAAGATTGTATTAGTAGATATATAATATACTGACTGACTTGACAGACGTTGTTCTGTAGATAATAAAAAAAACATACTGTTTTATAGGAATTTGCCAATAATAATTTCAAAACATCAAGAATTATTTCGTAATAAATGCTCCCTGTTGTTATAATGAAATTGTTTCAGAGCGGAACTGTCCAACAGTGCGTCAATAAATTCTCTCACAGAAAATATGTTCACACAAAACAAATATTGGAAATACAACTAATTATGGGTCCCAAATCGAAATAAAAACTATCCTATCTCTCAAGTTGGACTAAACTGCACTCCATGAAGTAATCCGTATTTAAATCCGTTCATTAGTTTAGGAGTCCATCGCGGACAAACAACGTGTCACATAATTTATATATATTAAGATTATAGTTCTTATTTTATTTTGTGGCTTAATTTAATTGAATAGCATGTCATTTTCGCCTATAATTGAGGCATCACATACCATGTGAATGTTATTGTTTTTGTATTTTACTGTGTTTATATTAGTGTATACCTTGTTGGTGGAATTTAATAAATAAATAAATAAACACAGTTCATAATATATTGGATGCAGCACCTTATAAACTAATTTGTTATGTATATTACAGTCATTGTAAAATACTCTATTGTTTGAAAAGAGTGGCCGTTGAGTTTCTTGTATGTTCTTCTCACGAGCTCGACTTTTTAATTGAAAAATCGCTTAGTTAATTATTAAATACCTAATTGAATGAAGTTAGTTTAGTTGACTATGAAATAAAGAATTTTACTCCGTGTCAACCGCAAGCAAAAAGTAGAGGAAATATTATTATTTACAATTATATAAATAAACTAGCTGACCCAGCAAACGTTGTATTGCCGATATTAAAATCGCGATACAAAAGTAACTGTTGATCGTAGATGGGTGAAAATTTTAAGTTGTATGTATTTTTTAATGCTGACACATAAACAAACAAATTTAAAAAAAAAATGTCAAAAAAATAAAAAAAAATCGTGTGGACCACCCTTAACATTTACGCGGATGAAAAATAGATGTTGTCCGATTCTCAAACCTACCAAATATGCACTCAAAATTTCATGAGAATCGGTCAAGCCGTTTCGGAGGAGTTCAAAGTTTAACACCATGACACGAGAATT
>CATIXQ010000006.1:7854512-7887058 GCA_949711755.1 Leptidea juvernica | reverse complement strand
GTTCAATTATAAAGAAAAATATGTGAAATAAATTGTAAAAATTTAATATATACTATAACTATATATATATATATATATATATATATATATATATCATAAAGAGTTTATATTTAGATTGTTATTATTTTTAAGCACAGATTTTCTTTTACCTGCATAAAAATAATTACAATCTAAATATAAACTCTTTATGATATATATATATATATAGTTATAGTACACATTAAATTTTTACAATTTATTTCACATATTTTTCTTTATAATTGAACCAACAGAACACGAAAAGAAAACTAATTACAAAAACAAATGCGAAAAAAAAATTAATAAAAAGATTATTATATTATAATTATGAATGTATTATTTAATTTATTTTTCATATTTCAGTAAATAAACTTATGCGCCATTTGTGTGTTGGAAAACATCGTTTTAAACGAACGCGGATTGATCGTGAGATACGCGATACGCGTTTTAAAAAATTGCAAAGTAGGTATCACTAATACCATAAATTATGTTCTGAGACTTAAAAATTGAGACTTTGTGTGCGTGTAATTTTACGATGATATTTTCGGTGATCACTCACGCCTTGTGCCCGTCGGGGTAGGCAAAGAGAACAGAACGCCACCTGCTTTACCAGTTGGAGGCTCCTTTGCACAGGAAGCCGGCTAGATTATGGGTACCACAACGGCGCCTATTTCTACCGTGAAACAGTATTGTGTAAACATTACTGTGTTTCGGCCTGAAGGGCGCCGTAGCTAGTGAAATTACTGGGCAAATGAGACTTAACATCTTATATCTCAAGGTGACGAGCGTAATTGTAGTGCCGCTCAGAATTTTTGGGTTTTTTAAGAATTCTGAGCGGCACTGCATTGTAATGCGTAGGGTGTATCAATTACCATCTGAGCTGAACGTCCTGCTCGTCTCGTCCCTTATTTTCATAAACATAAAAAACCTAAATTGCTTCTATCCTTGTAAACCTCACGTGCTACCTTACATTAATTACTCTTTTCATACATGCTCGCTCGTTCCGGGTGCTTCGGACCCTTCCTTTTCTCAAAACGATGTCCTCAATTTGGTCCACGAATGTCCTACGAGGTCTTCCGCGACCGACTTGCCCACAAACACTTGTATTATATTTTTGATTCGTCGTATATATTGAACTAGCTGACCTTGCAAACGTTGTTTTGCCATATAAATTATATATGTAAACCTTCCATGAGCTTCAACGAATCTATTACAAAAGATTTCATTGAGATCGGTCGAATAGTTTAGGAGTTATTAGGGAACATACAAACATACATCCTCTTATATATATATATACATACATAGGCTATATATATACACACCAGAATAGCTATATATATATATATATATATATATGGGCCATATTATTGTAAAGTTTCATCAAAATCCATTCCGTAGTTTTTGCGTTAAAGAAGTTCAAACATACATCCAGACATATAAACTTTCACATTTATAATATTATTAGGATTGAATACTCTCACAACATACTAATAGTCTGCTGTGCTATACAAGTAAAGTAATTAATTTCTTCAAGTGTGTACTTGCCATAGGTCTTAATGCGACGCAATTATATTTGACGTCAATTAGCGGAATGACGTCACTAGTACCGCAACAGCCCTAATTACGATAAATGATGTTTGTAATTAAAATAACACTCATTCTTGGGCCATGAATCAAAGAGAGATTTTAAACAGCCGATGCGTGAAATGCACCACTTGACTTTATATGCGCTTTTCTCTCTGTACTTGAATATCTCCCGGTAAAGGACGGAAAATTAAAAATATTTTTATGAATGAAACATTTGAGTCTTTAATTGGAGTATTTTAATTTTATTTTGTGTTATGTGGTGCTTGGTGTTTGTGTGTTTTTCAGTTTGAATAAAATTGTTATATTTTTATACGATTTAGAATTTACTTCAAAACGTTATTTACTTTTTTTTTTATGAAAATGAGGGACAAGACGAGCAGGACGTTCAGCTGATGGTAATTGATACGCCCTGCCCATTATAATGCAGTGCCGCTCAGGATTCTTGAAACCCCCAAAAATTCTGAGCGGCACTATAACTGCGACTTCTTTTTTATACATAGAAGCAAAGGGGTTAATACCTCACGTGATGGGAAGCTGTGAGGCAACCACCCAGTTCACCAGTGGGAGGCTCCTTTGCACAGGATGCCGGCTAGATTATTGGTACCACAACGGCGCTTATTTCTGCCGTGAAGCAATGTAACACAATAATGTGTAAGGATTATTGTGTTACTCAGTGATGAGCAAATGAGACTTTAGATCTTATGTTCCAGGGTGACGAGTGCAATATTACTGTCGCTCAGAATTTTTGGGTTTTTCAAGAATCCTGAGTGGCACTGCATTGTAATAGGTAGGGCGTATCAATTTCCATGACTAACGTCCTACTCGTCTCGTCCCTAATTTTCATAAAATAAAACCCCAATGGACACCCGAAACACCAGGCGTCCAGAGAGGCGTTGTCGGCCTTCATGTTAACATTTTATCTTAGTGGTTAGTAACCATGGCATGACTGGTTCGAACCCTGGCAGTTACCAACGCTTATAACATGAATTAAAAAAAATATGAATCTTTCTTTCAAAATATCTATACATCTAGTTTTTTTTTTTAAAGAAAAGCGTACGTGTCACGTGATCCTAAGTGTAATTACCATCAGCTGAACGTCCTGCTTGTCTCGTCCTATATTGTCATAAAAAAAAACTACTTATTAAATACAAACTAAGCACATCCAAGTTATTAGAAAATATCATATTGAATTTTCAGAAATACGTACAGATTAAAATCTTACTTGGAATATAATTATTAATTCAGTTATCTAATTGCTATTAAACAGATTAATTATTAAATAGATGTTAATAAATCAGTCTCATTTAAAATAACATAGAATGATAATTAGCAAGAAATGTTATATTAATATAAACGGAAACATAATTCAGCATGTTAAAATCACTTAATTAGCAATAATTAACATTATTTACGCTTCGCCTCGGGAAAAGCAGAGAGCTCAATTAGGGTGGACACGCACTCTAGAAATATTAAATTTTCAATGTTGTTAGATTACGAGGCACTGACATACATGTTTGTTTTTTGATAATGTATAGTAGTCTTAACGAAATAATACAAAAGATGATTTAAATAAACTTTCTCGAAAGAAAAACATCAAAACATGCCTGTTCATGTGCACACACACACACATCACAAAAATCGGTCGATTTTTGTGATGCTACTAATAAACACCGCAGTTTTGATTTTATTAATAAACATTGAAATTTAAATTCTTGTATCTTTAAACGAGCAATTCTTGTATGTATGTATGTATGTAATATATTTATTCATAAACGTTACAATTTCTTTTTCACCAATCCCCGCAAAACTGCTTACGCAGTTTGACTGCAGGTAACTCGCTTTACATAAACATAGCTTTTAAATTACTTTATATTAATACAATTAATTTACGTAAATGGTTACAACGTATTTAACAAGTGATTTTTTAATAAACTTTTAAATTTAGCAAGTGTAAGCTCACGTCTTATGTCCTCGGGTAAACTATTGAGTAAGTATGGAACTCGTTTTTTTAGCCTTTTGCTGCGATGAAAACCAGGTTTACTACTTTAGTGTGCGTGAAAAGCTACGTTTAATACTAGCGATTTGTATGTCACTTTGTGTTAGTGTGCGTTCAATGCTCAAAATAGAGGTTAACAGTCAACCTCAATTCTTTGAACTCAGTCTATCTAGACGTATAAATGATCTAAGAAAAAAGGTTTATATGCTCAGGAGTATGTCACAAATACTTTCGATATTTGTAAATAAATAAAAACTGTATAGAATGAAAACATGTTGCGATTTCCTGATATCTAAATTAGTAAATTTATAATAAACTCACAGAACTAAATACTCAATATTATCTACATTAAATTTAAACTCAAATTTCAACATAAATCAAGTTGGTAAGTGAATTTTCCACAACCCTTTTAAATACACGAGGAAGGGACATCGCGGTTTGCAAACGAACAAATTCGTTAATTTTATCTGGAGAGAACTGAGTTAAGATATATTAGTACACTGTCTGAATAAAGATAAAAGAATAATTTGTGGACGCCATAAATCTGTAAAGGCTGGTCTTAATTGTTCTTTCAGTTTTATAGCTTATTCCTCTTTTAAATCCAATTTTAAAATACCTATTGCGATATTTCAGGATCATGGATGCTACGAGAGTTTTCAAGGAATTACAAAAGTAGTTTATTTAATACTAACTGATGCCCACGACATCGTCCGCGTAGATAAAGGGATATTAAAATTAATAAGAAAGGTTGGAATTGAAGATTATCTCATGTCCTATTCCAGTTCAGGGTTCCCGTTTTCGCTCCCGATCCCAACATATTATATGAATCTTATTTCGAGGAAGATTGCTATGGCAAACTAAACCTACTATTGGTATAGTTATAGCTAATCGATGTGAATTTCAGTTTTTCACAAATTACCATTGATTATTCCAGGATAAAATGTAGCCTATGTCCTTTCCCAAGCTCTGTTCAAATCGATCAAGTCGGTTCAGTAGCTCCTACGTTAAGGCGTAGCAAACAAACTTACATTCACATTTATAATGTTAGTAGGTATGTGATGTTTGATAGGTGATCGTACCTTTTTATAATAACTATTAAAGATTCATCAAGTTTTTTCTTTAGACTCACTGACTCGATCTAGGCAGGTAGTAGCCAAAAAAATGCGGATTGACTGACAGTTTAGACATTGTACGCCTATCTAAAAGCCCGGCAACGCTCCTGTGATTCCTCTGGTGTTGCAAGAGAATGTGGGCGGTGGTGATTACTTATCTGTGAGTCAGGTGACCCGTACGCTCGTTTATCCTCCTCCTCCATAGGTAAAAGAAAGAAAGAGAAAGTTCTTCGTTTGGGACTGATGACACTCCTCGCCTGGACTAGGTTCAACGGTGCGCTAATTAGATTTTCATATCTGTTTCTCGTTTTCCTTTATATGCAACGAGGTTCGATTTTCTCAAGAGTTCCTTGCAGTACGCTTAATTAAATTGGTGAAAATTCTGCGCAGCTCGCAATCAGTTACGCTGGATAACTAAAGATGAGCCGTAAGCCAGATATCATCCCCACCATCTGGATGTGTGGTGGTCCTCCACATTGCGGTTTTCAAGGAGCTTTCCCCCATGTACTACAAAGCTGTGGAATGAGCTTCCTTGTGCAGTGTTACCCGCGCGATACGACATGGGTACCTCCAAAAAAAGCGCGTACACCTTCCATAAAGGCCGGCAACGCTATTGTGATTCCTCAGGTGTTGCAATGGATTGTGGGCGGCGGTGATCACTTAACACCAGGTGACCCGTACGCTCGTTTGTCCTTCTTTTACATAAAAAAAAGAAAAGACAATAAAAAACATTGACCGGTTACTCTGAAATATAGAAATACTGTGATCCGTCAATACTTAAGTTTACACGCAAAGCTAAAGTTTCATATCACTACATGGAGAATAAACAGCCGGGAATCACGATA
The DNA here is from genome assembly GCA_949711755.1 of Leptidea juvernica. Classification (NCBI taxonomy): domain Eukaryota; kingdom Metazoa; phylum Arthropoda; class Insecta; order Lepidoptera; family Pieridae; genus Leptidea; species Leptidea juvernica. The sequence goes on along the minus strand of CATIXQ010000006.1, from coordinate 7,881,500 downwards.
TGTTTTATTACATGTTGCCATTCCTTTTGTTTGATATAAAATATCAAACAAAAGGAAATGGCAAATCTTAGATTAAGGATTGATCTCAACTGCGCTCCACTGAGTCGGCTATAACCAAACATACATACAGGCTAATAAAAAGCGTCTAAAAAAACAAACTCCATTTAGGTAGCTTAATTCAAAGTTAAAATTTCGATCAACCTAATGAAGTCATGTTACGCCGTAACTGATTTCCATTCAGATTAATAATTCACAAGTTTACGGCGAGTCAGTTGCACGGAAAACCGTTATCAGTATGATCTCGGGGCAAAATGGCACCGTATAAAATGCATCTAGAGTAAAGCCTGTGTTGTTATGACACCTAATATACATTTAACATGCGATCCCGTGCGGTATACTTGCCTATTAATGCTTTCGCGTAAAACCTAACAACACTGATTTAAATCACAAACACTAGGCAATTTATATTAATTGAAAGTTTTGATACGACCTGTCACACTTAATGTAATTACTTACTCTGTGAGCTATCAGGGAATTAACTTTATTTATTTAAATCAGCCTTACTCATGATTCTTTGGTGTTGGTATCGAATAGTTCCAGACCATTCGGAGGTCGTCGACAAAGCGGGGGGCGGGATGCACACGATATGACTGAAACTTTTGTGTCTCTATTAGGGATCACTGATCATAGGCACGACTAAAAGAATAAAGTTGATAATGTCTTACTATCAGAGAGTTCTGCTACGTAGATTAAGCATATGAAATTTTGCATTCCGAATAGTCCAGTAGATTTGGTGAGAATTCAGAATAAGAAATGGGTATGAAAATTAACTTTTAAAATTAAATCTTGAGTTTTGTTCCAGCCCAACAAATTTTATCCAAAGTCATTCTAATACCCTTTACAGCTGGAACCAAAGTAGTTTTCAACAATCGAGGGGCAGCTGAGAACGTCTTGGAACGCATCTTCTTATACGGCAGTTGCTAGCCAAAGAGGGGATGTGTAGGTAAATGTCTAGCGCCCACAGTTACGTCACGCGAAAGGTCGCGCCTAGGTCAGTGGCTTGCTATCGGCTTCAACGCAGTAAATACATGATTGGATTTGGTACAGTCGAACCATCGGACGTGATCTGTCACTATCGCTTTAAATTATTATTATTTCCTTCCGGACCCTACTGAGTAAGACAAATAGTTACTGCGACCCCACCCACACCGACCGGACCGGCCGATGACCATACCAAATCCGACCATGTGTTTAGGGTTTTAGGGTTGAAGTACGATAGATCTCATCGAAGAGAAGAAGCAGAAATACCTTGAAAGGTGCGAGGTCCAACGTGTAATTATAATTTATCACAGTATTCAAATAATAATCTGGTCACCCAAGAATGTTTGCGTAAATAAAAAAGATGTTAAGGGGAGTAAGCTAGGTAGGTCTGCCTGTGAAAGCCGAAAAACCATGAGTGAATCTGATTTACCGATAAAAATGACAATTTTCTTAATCATGGCCTGAATAGTTATTTAGAAAATTATCCAGTTTGTTTCTTCTGGATTGTATAAATTAGATTTGATAATGGAATCTATGAAGAATTAAGGGACCTCTTCAAATTTAATGGCTTATAAGATGTTTATGAGTTTATTATCAATGAAACAAGCATTTGTATACAGGTGGAACTGCATTATTCTAATTCAATTGTTTATTACTATTGTGGAGGGATTACTATAAATATTATAGAGGGTATTGTGAAGCTACGAAAGTAATACTTGTGTTCGTGAGGTATTTAACTTTTGTCGATAAAGCGATGGGCCATAGTTATATAATTTACTGACTGAGATTTACAGAAACAAAGAATAAAAATAATAAAAATAGTTTAAAAACACGCTTTGGTTGGAAAGATAATGGTTAAAATTTATAAAGAACATCAATTCCTGCCTTATCGACGATAGATGAAAAAATGAATATAAATTAACACAAATCTTATTTTGCAAATTGAAAAATGTAATATTTTTATCAAATTAATGTATTGTCATCGGTCTCCGAAAAATCTACGAAGTTTGAACGAAATCTGGCGTTTAAAGTGGTTCAAAATCGCGCCCAAATGAGTCAGTTACAAACAAACATACATACAAGTGAAGCTAATAAATAGCGTGTAATATTAGTAGAATATACTGGAAACAAAGGTCCAAAATAGGGGTTAATTACGTCAGAAATACAATGCACAACAAGTCGTAGTTATTAAGTACATATTTGCTCGACAACAGTCCATTAATCAATTTTTGCATTTTTAATTCGCCCCTCATTATTTGCCCGTGAATTTCGTTTCCGCCGAATGCCATTTTAATTTTTAAACTCGCGCTTCAAAACGCACATTTCCAAGTAATTTACAATTTATCGTGTTCGCCTGCAAATGAGCAAATATTTTTCGTTTGTTAAGCCACTTGTAATTAAATATATTAAAATTTTATTTCAAACTGTGGCCGGATTGCATGTTGTTTGGTTAACTGCATTCATTAAAACGTGAATGGTTACGGGTGTTTCAATAAATACATTTGTTTCTGACGATTCTGTGAGAATAAATACTTCAGCTGATTAACGATTCAATAAACATTTTTGAAACAATAAACGAATGACTGCATCCATAGACCAAGTATAGTAACTAGAATAATTGATAGCTTCCGTCTCGCTCACACGAGAAAAAGAAAAACTTACGCGAGTCTTATGTAAAGAAATGAGATAGTGTCACCATGCGTGCCGGCTTTTTCAAGGTCAGCACACCCGGTGTGCTAAACAAACTTGACAGCGCTGCACAGATATTTTGTTTACTTTTATATGCGTTATATAAAAATAGCTATTATTGTTGTGAAACGTGTCAAATATCCACTATTTATTCAACATCAGTGACAATTTTAAGTAGAATCGATGTAAAAGTGATAGTGAAAGAACACTTGTGTTATATTATGTACCTATATACTATATAGGATATTATCTGTCTCATGGTGGTCACGCCAAACCGATGTCTAGTTACTATACTTGGTCTATGACTGCATCCGACGATACAAATTGTCTACATAAAGAAAAGTGTGAATGATGATCTTGAGTGTAACGGTTAACTGCAATTTCATAGGATAATGTTTTTAAACTATAAGGAAATACTTACATTTATTGAATAGTAGACATAAAACAATTTCACTTATAAAAAAAATTAAACTTTAAAACGAAATACATTACAATTTTTCAAAAATACATTCCAAATCTTTAATAACTAAATAAATATACACAATATTTCATGTCCTACGAATCTAATTTCAGCAATGAACGCACACTAACACAAAGTGTCATACAAATCGCTGGTGTAAATCATAGCTTGTCACGCACACTAAACTAATATTCCTGGCCTGTTTTCATCAGTTGTCTAGCAGCAAGAGACTCTATCAGGACGTATACATTAAAAGTAAGTAAATAATGTTAGTTAAATTAGAGTGTATGAAAAAAATATTTTAACAAAAAAAAATTTATTGGAAAGGATATACTTCAAAGATAGTTTGGTGAGAGTTTGGTTAGGTTCTGATTACGGAATCCATGGCAAAGTAACGGAACTCTTCAACTAAGCGCTTACTTTCATTGCTGCATTGAAAAATTTGGTATATCTGCACATATTTAGACAAGTTGTTAGATAGTGTACTTCAAATTCACTAAAAATCAAAAAATCAAAAAAATTAACAAATTTCAAATTAACGAATTCAAAAAGACTATTCCAAAACAATAGATATAATATGAACTAAAAAGTATAAAAATAAATGCATATTTTTATACAATCTAATTAATGGCGATGGCAAACGTCCTGATGGAATGACGCTGGTGGCTTGGGCACGGGGAAGGGCGCTGGTGTGGGACGCTACTTGCGTCGACACTCTGGCTCCTTCTCATGTCCAAGTTACGTCAGTTGGTGCTGGGGCTGCTGCTTCGACTGCCGAAGACAGCAAGCGTCGCAAATTATTTGGTCTCAGTGAGTCATACATCTTTGTGCCGTTTGGTGTCGAGACACTTGGCCCGTGGGGCCCAGAGGCGCGGAGAATGTTCAAAATACTATCTTCGCGCCTCAATAAGGCTACTGGAAACCCAAGCGCTGGCAGCTATTTCGGTCAACGGATCAGCCTTGCTATCCAACTCGGTAATGCTGCCAGTATTCTAACGCTTCCACGTAATGATAGTTTTAATTTTATGTAGTCGTAGTATTGTAAATATAGTTATAAGATTTGTTTTATTAAATATAAGTTTCTAATTAATTAATCTAATTCTAGTTACGATTATTGCTATTTTTGGAATCAGTGTCCTCCCGCCGCGGCCCCGCATTCGCCTCTCACCTCTCGCATCCTCACGACTCAAGCACATCACTTCAGCTATAACTATGTATGTAGTTACAAGCTTATCTTGGCTGACACCGAAATTACAATGGGACCACACGGGAACCACCAGCTTTTAAAAAAAAATTGGTTCATCCAGTTTTGAGGTAACAAACATAAAAAAATCATACCGACGAATTGAGAACCTCCTCCTTTTATGAAATCGGTTAAAAATATGATAAATTTTAAATTAGGTCTAATACAAAACAACAGTTTTACTTCTTATGAATTTTAAAATATTAATTTATAATTGTTTTAAGCCCATCTGGCCTGACAGTTAGCCTGGATATAGCGAAGGCCTTTGATCGTGTATGGCACAAGACGCTCCTCTCCAAACTTCCATCATTTGGGCTTCCCGAGAGCTTGTGCAAGTGGACCTCCAGCTAAAAAAGAAAATCAGCACTAATGTCCAAGTCTGGTATTATATTTTATGGAATAGGAGGACAAACGAGCGTACGTGTCACCTGGTGTTAAGTGATCACCGCCACCCACATACTCTTGCAACACCGGAGGAATCATAGGAAAGTTGCCGGCCTTTAAAGAAGGTGTACGCGCTTTTTTGAAGGTACCCATGTCGTATCGTCCCGGAAACACCGCACAAGGAACCTCATTCCATAGCTTTGTAGTACGTGGAAGAAACCTCCTTGAAAACTGCAAACAAAAAAATGTGGTATTTCATTAAGGTACTCATTATATTCTCATGATCATGCACATTTAAGAAAATTTATTGAATTAGGCGTTACTTTGCGAAAATCCATAATTATACAAATGATTTAAGTTTTCTTTAGTGTTAATTCCGCCAATATTTGTTTTTAAAACAATTCGACACGTGTTTCGCCTCTACACGAGGCATCCTCAGGACGTGTTGTCTCGCCAAAATCTGGCACGAGACCGAGATGAGAGTGAGAGTACATGCACATTTACATAATTTGGGCATAGAAGGTGGACAAAGTAATTGAAAAAGTTATAGTAAAATTATGCATCTTTGTGTTTTCAGATAAGTACGCAAACTAAACATAAGGAAACGTAAGTATTTTATTACAAATATCAAAAAATATATTTAAAAATATTAACTATCTATACATTAAGTTGAAATTCAATAAAGCGCGCAAAAAATATCTTTTATTGTGTTATTTGACTTGAAAAAGGAAAGGATACGGGATTCGAGTGCGTGCTTCATCAAATAACTACGTCGTTGAAAGTTTAATAAAATACGCGAGTGACTACAGAGGTATTCACGTAATACGGTGAAGTGTTGTCCGGCAACGAATTGAAAATCCCATTGTATCACTATCCGGAAAATTCGTTAAAGCGGAAAAACGATATTGGCTTCAAGGGAGATGACCACTTATAAAATTACTCAACAGACTGAACTCCTACGAGTATCCTTTTTAGGGTTCCGTTTTAATCTCAGTTTTCCGTCCATCATCTGTACTGATGTTATAAATTCAAATATTTTTATTTAAAATTTGGTTGATGTGGATTGTGGATGGTTTTTATTTATTTATTTTTTTTTATTAAGATAGTTACACCAACAACACATCATTATAAAATTAAAATTTTAGAAAGTACACAAGGGATAGGACAATGTCTTTACAGGTGTAAACAATATTTACAATAGTGCGGAAAGAATAACAAAGTTGAACAATTAAAATTAAATAAATGAAGAGTTTTTTTTTTGAATGGAATAGGAGGACAAACGAGCGTACGGGTCACCTGGTGTTAAGTGATCACCGCCGCCCACACTCTCCTGCAACACCAGAGGAATTACAAGAGCGTTGCCGGCCTTTAAGGAAGGTGTACGCGCTTTTCTTGAAGGTACCCATGTCGTATCGTCCCGGAAACACCGCACAAGGAAGCTCATTCCACAGCTTCGTGGTACGAGGAAGAAAGCTCCTTGAAAACCGCACTGTGGAGGACCGCCACACATCCAGATGGTGGGGATGATATCGTAACTTGTGGCGTGTCGTGCGAAGGTGAAATTCGGCGGCAGGAATCAGGTTGAACAGCTCTTCGGAACACTCCCCGTGATAAATGCGGTAGAAGACACACAATGAAGCGACGTCTCTACGCAACGCCAAGTGATCCAGCCGTTCACAGAGTACTGGGTCCCCGACAATTCGAGCTGCTCTGCGTTGCACGCGGTCAAATGGATCGAGCTGATACTGGGGTGCGCCAGACCAGAGATGACAGCAATACTCCATGTGTGGCCGGACCTGCGCTTTGTAGAGCGCTAGAATGTGGGCCGGCTTGGAGTATTGCCGTGCTCTATGTATGACGCCCAGTTAAACAAAAATGATGATATTAAATGACTTAAATACATTTCTACTTTAAACAAAGAGATGGATTGAAAATTATTTACTAAACAACCGTTTGAGTGACGTATCGTTGATAAATCTTGTATGCCTTCTACAACTCTCACATTGTGGCTTCATCTACAGGATCTACTTTACAGTTGATAACCTGCTCAACCCCAATATTTGCGTTTAAATAGGTTGTAAACCCTATAATAGGTCGCGGGTTCGAGTCCGGCATCGTTCATTAATTGTGTTTTCAAATTTTATTTGTGCAATTAATCTCAGAAGTGAGGGCTATCACTTTAAAACATAACAAAAATGTTTATATATTAAACTTCAAAATTCTCTCTCTCAGGAAACTCAGAATGCTTCTTCTTTTTCCTTTCGTATTGAATTCGTCATTATATAATTTAGTATTATTTTTAAAGAGCCTGAGGACGGTCGCTCTATTCCCAATTTATGTTATCATTAATAATGTCATATACGTTATTGTAACCTTGAGCACAAAAACGTTTTTAAGAATTCTTTTGAATTTCGTAACTCATTTGTTTTGTACATTTTCTGGGATCATGTTGAATGTTAAAACATATACATCACCCAACAAAAGACTTACTAACTCGACTTAGCCAAGTAGAAGGCATAGACATAGATATGTCCATGTTTGTTCATGGTGTTAACATTAGTTGCCATCCGACACTGTGCTAAAAAGGGCTTCAATCCAGAGCATTTTTACGAAAGAAAATAATGCGCGCAGTAGTCGTCTGGTTTCAAATAGCTCGTAAATCCTATCTTATCTTGTAGTTGTTTATTTAATCTGAAAGTAAGCAGAAACCTTCTATTTAATACTCGCAAATGGTTTAATTGCATAATTATAGTTTGTAGATATTAATTAGTTCAGGGTGAACATGTTGATTGCAAATATTTCTCACACTAACTTATTTCTATTATTGGAGATACATTAGCACACTTTAAGAGAAACCTGACACTCTGATTAGTAAAATGTAATGACTTAATTTTTAATTAAACACGCATTGACTAAATATATTGTATTTTAGTAATTATATTGAAGTGACTGTTTTATATATAGCTTATAATTATTTGTGGAATTCATTTAACGTTTTATATTGTTTTGACATTTTAGCGTATGCGACTTCAATTTACTTTTATATAATTATTTACAAAATTGTTTGTATGTTTATATCCATGATGTAAGGGCTCCTTTGCATAGGATGTCGATTTATGGGTAGGTATATAATCTAGCCAGCATCGTGTGCAAAGGAGCCTCCCAGTGGTAACATCTCTTACGAATATACAGCAAGATATAAAAGGTAAGCGAATCCATTGATTATATAACCCAGCGTAAATTTTGATTGACAAGTCGTAAATGGTCATACATGCTTGGCATTAGCTTGTAAGTATTCGAGCTGTCAGTTTGTTTATAACCTAGTATACTCTAAATCTATGGTAAGGCCTGATTATACTCCCGCACACATACGCAATAGTCTGCTCTAAACACCTTAATAATCACGACAACTTGATCCAACGTAACTACAATGCTAACTAGACCGTACAAACTTTAACATTACACCAAAAATATATTCGCAGCGTGTGAAATAGTCATTCAAAAATGAATCTTAATGAGACGTGGTAAGAACGACGATTTAACACATGAGTGGTTGAGTAATTTTGTACGCACACAAACTTGGGTTAACTTAAAGCTGTCAAATTTGTTTAGCGGTGAAGGAGGGCCGCTAAGTTGCAAGGCTGCCGCGGGCGTATAACTAAGTGCTTACTTGGATACAAGTTACAAAATTAGTATATTTGTTTTGAAAATTAATATGCGGATTTATTTGTATTGGTTCTATATTGTAATAAAATAAGTGATGGGAAAACTCTAACCAAGCAATCCCATAAGTCTGTATATAATAACCATTTGTTAATATTATACCTTTGGGTTTTGTAAAAAAATTTGAGGTTTTTCAAGAATCCTGAGCGGCACTGCATTGTAATGGGCAGGGCGTATCAATTACCATCTGCTCATCTTTCCGTCGAACTATGTGCCCACTACCACTTCAGTTTCACATCCATCTGGGCTATGTCGGTAACTCTAATTCTCCCACGTGTCTCCGCATTTCATTTAAATTATTTATTGATTTTGGGAAACATTCAGTATAGTCTAGTCGACAAGTTGAAAATGGTAAAAAATAGAGAAACTGCTCTTAAAATTATGTGCGATAGCTCATTGGACCTGGAATGACACCTTGAAAAATGTGCCAAAAGCGTGTATTAGCACATAAAAAATGCAAAAGTTATAAACAATTAAAGATGAAAAAAAAATGGCATTTCATTTTTTATAAACTAAAATATTTGAGAAGTTTCAAAAAAATATTCTGATAGAGGAGGATATCAATTCAAAAAATCCAAACTCCCGGAACTCTATCTCCATTATTTATAATTTTAATTTAACGCTGAAAATAGGTCTGCGCGCGACATTTTTAGGTTGCACGCGTGCCGTCAAAAGTGAGTACGGCACATTAATTTATTTATTTAAGGTATTGAATACTTTTTTTTAAATTTCAAAAATTATGGTGTATTCTGAACACTATAAATAATTTATTCCAGTATCTCTATTTTCATTTTCAACTTGTCGACTAGACTAGTATTTGAAACACTTACATAAATAAGATATTGTACCCACACCAATAAAGTTTCACCTAATATATAAACTAGCCGTTCCTGCCCGCTTCACTATGCGAATATACGGAAATAAAATAATGAAGGAAAGTTGGAATTAAAAAAATAAGCGAGAAATAATCTAGGATAAATTTCGCATCGAATAGTGGTAGTTTCATGTCGATACGATCAGTGGTTTAGGCGTGAAAGGGCCTCAAACAAAGACCATTTTCATTATATATATATGAGCAAACTGCTCATTAACAGAACAGAAAAAAAGCATAAAAAATCTTACAAAATCTTAATTTGCTGATTGTGTGAGTTAAATTTGAATTTACGTTGCTATAACTACTCTAGAATCGCGAAAATACTATAGACAAGAAATCTGAATTGCAAATATCCATGGGCACTCGTTCTCACTTCACATCAGGTAAGCCACTTGTTAATTGGACTCCAAATATAAAGAAAATAGCACATTATTATCAATTACATGCTGTAACTGCCTATAAATATAATTTAAGAGTTGTTTAATGTTAATGTATCACATGTTATTCTGTTGGTAGTTCATAAATAAATAAATATATTACAATTGTTACATAAGTGAAGTACGCCGAGAATTTCGTAGAGAAAAGCGGCGTTTTAGTGACTTGGAGAAGTATTGTAAGAGAAAATTGGGAGCTGTGACCACTTGTCATTAGGTTTGCAGGCTTGTTTGTTCTTCTATTCCATAAGAGAGAAAGAAATTTTTCAATCTAATATATAAAATTCTCGTGTCATGGTGTTAAACTTTGAACTCCTCCGAAACGGCTTGACCGATTCTCATGAAATTTTAAGTGCATATTGGGGAGGTCTGAGAATCGGACAACATCTATTTTTCATCCCCCTAAATGTTAAGGGAGGTCCACGACATTTTTTTTTACATTTTTTTTAAATTTATTTGATTATGAGTCAGCATTCAAAAATACATACAATTTCAAATTCTCACCCATCTACGATCAACAGTTTTGTATCGCGATTTTAATATCGGCTATACAACGTTTGCTGGGTCAGCTAGTATATTTATACAATTAGCGCTCATTCGCTGGATAGCTTTTTCAACGTACTTATAAAGAGGGATATATACCAGTGGGAGGCTCCTTTGCACAAGGTAATGTGTAAGCATTACTGTGTTTCGGTCTAAAGGATGCCGTAGCTAGTGAAATTACTGGGCAAATGAGACATCTTATGTCTCAAGGTGACGATCGAGTACCGCTCTGAATTTTTGGTTTTTTTAATAATCTTGAGCGGCACTGCATTGTAATGGGCAGGGCGTATCAATTGCCATCAGCTGAATTCCTGCTCGTTTCGTCCCTTATTTCATAAAAAAAATACAACTTTCTTATACAACAACCCTGAAATAGAGGCAGTATTGTTAAGAAACGATCAAATTTCACAATAGGCACTGAAATGGATTCCTTGGTCAAAGTTAAGAAGAAGCCAAACACATGTTAAAGGAGACTAATTAATTCTTAAGCACAATTTTCTAAATAGCATTTTTACAAAATTTTCCTTGTTTAAAAACTTTTAAACGAAAACCCTTACAAATTCTGCAACGATTCAAGAGAAAATATAATGGTAGCTTTGATTGAGACTTAAATAAAATGGAATTGTTTAAGAAATACTCGCTGAGAAACGTCATATCGTGCAGCAACGTACATGACGAGAGTTGTCAAACTTCAAGACATTGATAATTTCAAAAACTCCGTAAGAAATACTCGTAGCTTTGGCATAAAAGTGTTTACTTTAGACGCTGTAGACCCGGGTTCGATACACCTACCGGTATGGAATTTTTAGGTTTTTGTAAAGTTAATGGAAATTTCTAGTAAGTTCAGGATCAAATCGAACCGAAAAAAAGGGATGGAAAATGTGTAAGCAGGATAAAAATAGTTAAAAAAAAATTTCTAGTACAATTTAAATTTAAAGATGGAATGGGAGAATCATTTTGAAAATGGAATAGATCCGGGGGTATATAAGCCGTACTACGCGTGGCCTACGGCAGTTCTAGTTCTGACTCGAAAGTGTAAAGAAGAAGAGGAAGAAAAGAAGAAGGAGTGAAAAGTGGAAGTGTTCCAAGAAGAAGAAGATAGAAGAGACTTAGTGTTCGGTGCGGTGTGACGCGTTGAAGGTACCGCCGCCCACAAGAGGAACAGCGGCAGACCGGCGAAGTGCAAGTTCAGAAAAAGTGAACGCCAATAAAGACTCGTTTCTATAAGCAGAGTATTATTTCCAATCCCTGACCCACTCTCGTGTCAATATATCTATATCTGTTACTAACAGTATCGTTGCCACTTTTAACCACAACGTTTTATCGTCCCAGAAACACCGCACAAGATAGCTCATTCCACAGCTTCGTAGTACGAGTAAGAAAGCTCCTTGAAAACCGTACTGTGGAGGACCGCCACACATCCAGATGGTGGGTGGGATGGTCCTAACTTGTGGCGTGTTGTGCGAAGGTGGAATGGATATTTAAATGTTTATCAATTTTAATGTGTCGTAATAAACAAATGAATATCTAAGGTTTATTATAATGTGACAGAGTATTTGAATGATATAGATAGTTGAGATTAATGTTTCTAAATTTATTGTTAATTAATATTGTTATACTCATTTGAGTGATATTGTAACTTTTGTACTTCATCCTGACTTGCACTAAATAACTTATAACGCTTTGCAGTGAATAAAGATTTTTTTTAATTGATTTGAATTGACTTGTGAATTGAAATCACTAACGAGCGTTACATAGCTCAGCGTGACGGCTTAATCTTTTTCAAAAGACACAAAATAAAGTGGGAGCACACCAGTGGGAGGCTTTGCACAGGATGCCGGCTAGATTATGGGTACCACTAAGGCGCCTTTTACTGCTGTGAAGCAGTAATGTGTGAACATTAATGTGTTTCGGTGTGAAAGGCGCTAGCTAGTGAAATTACTGGGCAAATGAGACTTAAAATCTGATGTCTCAAGGTGACGAGCGCAGTTCTATAGCCGATCAGAATTTTTGGGTCTTTCAATAATCTTTATGAAAAATGGTTTCTATAAAGTAAACATAGGTGTTAGTCGATTCGATCGCGTCATATTTTACAAAGTGCCCCAACTTTGGCAGTTACCCGGGACGGTTATGGCACTGTTAACACGTGTTCACGGTATATTGTTTCTACAACGTATCCAACTAAATCATCGGGAATGTGAAAAAACTTTATGAGCGCTCATATTTCTTGTACGAGTTGTATACAGACCTTTAAAACATGACATACATACATACAATATGTTAGGTATTCTCAAATAGAACAATTTTTAATATTACTGTGATTTAACTATTGTTAAGATTGTAATTTTCTTTGCATAGTATCAACAATATCAATTCGCATTTTTAAATCATAAAATATGAATATTTTTATATGTAAAATAACAAAACCAAAAAATAATAATTTTAACCATTTGATCATAAATTCCGTAAAGAAAATTAAACATATTGTTATTAATATAAATAATACTATGAACTTATCTATATATATTAAAATGAATTACTGTTCGTAAGTCTCGCTAAAACTCGAGAACGACTGGACTGATTTGGCTAATTTTGGTCTTGAATTATTTGTGGAAGTCCAGGGAAGGTTTAAAAGGTGAATAAATATGAAAGTGTTCGGAATTAAATAAAAACAACAATTTTGTTTTTCTTTTGATGTGTCCCCCGTCGTCCGATATTTGTTTTGTATGGACATATTTTCTATGAGAGAATTTATTGACGCACGGTTTGACAGTTCTACTGTGAAACAATTTCATTACGACAGCAGGGTGCATATTTTACGAAATAATTCTTGATGTTATGAAATATTATTGACAAATTCATAAAAAACATTATTTTATTTATTACTAGCTATACCCCGCGACGTCGTTCGCGTACGTATTTTTACACCATGGGTGTATTTTTTACACCTAATTTTTTTGAAAATGATATATAGCCTATAACACTCGAGGATAATGTAGCTTCCCAACAGTGAAAGAATTATTCAAATCGGTTCAGTAGTTCGGAGCCTATGCAAACAAACAAATCTTTTCTCTTTATAATATTAGTATAGATATACAGAACAACGTCTGTCGGGTCAACTAGTTAAATATATATTAAATTAGATTATATCTACATTAACAATGAATGAAATACAATAAGGAAACCAAAACTCATGAAAATGAAAAGAAATGGGTAATATTTTCCGGTAAGCTCGGAAATACGCCGAACGTATTTACGTGTCGCAGGCAAAGATCACCATCGGTTTATCAGCTTCTATTGTAACAAATGGCCCAACGCTTAGTGATGAATTTCTTTTATAAGCGATTCTTCTCAGTTAATCATATAATAAAAGCAAGCTCGAATCATCGACGATCAAGTCATCTCCGATCGGCTTGATTCTCTAGCATTGCGTAGATATGTGAGCTCTCTCTGCATCTTCTACCGCATTTATCACGGGGAGTGCTCAGAGGAGCTGTTCGAGTTGATTCCAGCGGCCGAATTCCACCACCGGACATTACGTGCAAAGTACCATCCGCATCACATAGACGTCTGGCATTTTATTATATACATACATACATATATTAATCTTTATGTTGCGGTTGACTGAGAGCTGGCAACCTAATTTTTTTCAATTCCTTACAATTTATTAAAATTAACAATTTACATGAGAAAATTAATTATACTAAAATTAAAAACAGATACTTGCATTCCCGCCTGGCTTCGCTGTAAAAGCCTTCAGGGCTATCAGCACAGAGGAGGTTTTTAGTCGGTAGGGGGTGTTTACACCCGAGCCTGACATATGGGCCCCGTTTCGGGGTCTTCAATACGTAAATGTATTTTACTCCTCTCGAAAAAAAAAGATACTTGCGGCCAAATTTTATGCCTATAGGTTGCCTAACCTATGGCTAATACATTGCTTACTCTGTTCATTTAAAATTAGTTTAATAAAAAAACACGTACCCGCTGAAACAAGTGGTAGGCTATGTAAGTGTGGCTGAAGTACTTACTTCATTATAAGTGAATTTTTTTAAGTATGTATACAATAGTATAACATATATTATTATTTAGTCAATTGTTATTATTTCATATCCTAGAAGTGAGGGTTATCACTTTAAAAACATAACATATTATTTAGATTTACAAGAGCGACATCTCAAGTCAATTTCCTAATATGCAAATATTGGGGTTGAGCAGGTTATCAACTGTGAAGTAGATCCTGTAGATGCAGCCACAACCTGAGAGTTGAACAAAGCAAACAAGATTTTATAGCGAGGCGTTACTCGAACGGTTAGCTCAGTTGGTTAGAGCACCGGCACGGAACGCCGGAGGTCGTGGGTTCAGGTCCCGCATCGTTCATAAAATTTTGTTTTTTAAATTTTATTTGTGTATTAAACCTAGAAGTGAGGGTTATCACTTTAAAAACATAACATATTGTTAATATTTATTATAGCTTTGAATTCGATATTTTACAGTCACAATTTATATACCTTCAATACAAAATATCATTTTTATATTTTAAATCACATTTTATGAATGCACATTACCCTTACAAGTGGTACGTTCTAATCCGCTTCTGTTTGAGTTTGCCAGACAGTTGCTGGTATATTTTTCATACAAATACTCCCCAGTTCACAATATCGTTAAATTTTGTTACAAAAGACGTAAGTGGTTAGCATATTCTTGACAAAATTGCCATAAGAGATCGGTTGTTGCCCGGAGCGACAGCGGACTCTACTTAGGATCGCTTTGTAGTATTATACCTCTCTTTGTGGTTTGTCTGACGATCTCATTGGCTATTGGACACTTTGCCAGAAGCAAGAGCCAGCTTTAAATAAATACAATTTAACAATAAATGTTAACCGTGTATTTATTATTAAACTAGCTTTGGCGTATGGCTTCAACCGAATGTAACATTTTTGAAATGAAACTCAATAGGCGCACTGAGCACTTCATTTTCTTGGTGTTGAGTAAGACTGATCTATCACGCTCGTTCAGGAACAGTCGGCTTGAATCAATTTGAATATTCCACCTCGAGTGCAGACTCCAGATGATTTGAAAATCCCACCTTAAACACCGGCAGCGTATCTCTCGACTCCTGGTGTTGCGGATGTCCATGGGCGGCTGTCTCCCTACTCCCCATCACGTGAGCCTTTTGCCCGTTTTCCCCTTTCTTATATATAAAAATAGAATATTTCCAATGATCCAAAAACATCCAAATGAAAACACAACAATGTATGTTGGAAGAACGTTCGATGGAGGCTTTTTTGGATATTTAGCAAATCTTCAAGCAAAAGTTCTCTTTTTTATTTTAGTTACAAAAAACGTATAGTTTACTATACACAAGTATATCATATACAACAGTCGTGCCGCAAGAGATTAAACATTTATCACATTTAACATACCTTCCCATTCAACATACCGTTCTCAAAGTTATATGATTTATTTTTTAATGGATATTGTGATCACCGCCGCCCACATTCTCTTGCAACACCAGAAAAATCACAGGAGCGTTGCCGGCCTTTAAGTAAGGTGTACGCGCTCTTTTGGAGATACATATTTCATTTCACATTCCACGGCTTTGTAGTACGTGGAAGAAAGCTCCTTGAAAACCGCACTGTGGAGGGCAGCCACACGCCCAAATGGTGGGAATAATATCCTAATTTGGGGTGTGTCGTGCGAATGTGGAATGCGGCGGCAGGAATCAGGTGAAACAGCTCTTCGAAACACTCTCCGTGATAAATGCGGTAGAAGATACACAATAACGCGGCGTCTTTATGCAACCAATATAATTATAAGTGATCCAACCGTTCACAGAGCACTGAGTCCTCGACAATTCGAGCTGCTCTACGTTGCACGCGGTCAAATTGATTGAGCTGATACTGGGGTGCGCGTAAGTAAGATTGCGTAGGTCTATGTCGTGTAATGTGGATATGTCATTTAATGTCATAATTAATACTTCACAGAGTACTATTTCTCTAAAATCTAAATAGTCTTTCGGTAAAAACCTTTTTATAAATACTCAATACATATCACGGTGTAGATATCAAGTGAAGCGCGCAAGGGCTTTTCAGTATCATATTTGAAGTGAGCCCTTTGTATCAAATAGAGGAGACAACAAATTAAACTTTATTGGACATTTTTCATTTCATTGTGTTATACTAGTTTTTTTCGTCATATTTTATAAAGTTAGCCTTTTTTTATTTAAATTAATTTTACCTAGAAATTTTTAATCAATCGTCTCTAACATTTAATTGTATAATACTTTATTGTAACAGTACTACTACATTTAGCTCACTTATTAAGAAAAATAGTTCATATAGAAGATCGCTGCACCATCTCTTGTAGACGCAGATTATGTGGTAAAATGACTTGTATTTACCTACTTGAGCAGCTTACTATACGAGTAACTTTCTATTTGATATATTCGTTTGAGAGATGCACTATAATCAATAGAGCTTGTAAAGTATTAGATAAAGAAAAAGATAAAATAAACAAGAAATTTTACAAAACCTTCTCAAATCGGCAGTGCCCCAAGGCACTAGATTTTTCAGATACATTTAAACCGAATGTGCCGTACGGCACCCTTGTCCCTCACCGAGTTCTGACCCTTATTTTATTTATAAGATAGTTTCTTTTGCATGATCTTATAACTTGTTCCAATAGCTTTTTGAAACATTCACTCAAATCATCCTAATTATAAGCAATCTATTGCAATACGTAAAAGAATTCGCATTGACAGATCACTGCGCGAGCGCCAAAATCGCGCCGATCTGAGGCATACCGCGTGATCAAAGTTTCCCGGAACGGAAAGTAGATATAACAAAATATTTACGCTTTTTTGATATTTAAAAAATGACATTAATACTATAAATTTTCTTCTGGAATATATTATCGCTTATGTAAGTATATTTAAAATATCATAAAGCATATTAACACCAGATTATATACTGAAGTTGTGTTCAACGTGATTCAAGATGATGTCAATTTATAACACAAATAAAATTTGAAAACAAAATTTTATGAACGACGCAGGACTCGAATCCGCGATCTTTCGCGTTTCGTGCGAGCGCCTTTAATAACTGAGCCAACCATT
The DNA here is from genome assembly GCA_949711755.1 of Leptidea juvernica. Taxonomy (NCBI): domain Eukaryota; kingdom Metazoa; phylum Arthropoda; class Insecta; order Lepidoptera; family Pieridae; genus Leptidea; species Leptidea juvernica. The sequence goes on along the minus strand of CATIXQ010000006.1, from coordinate 7,863,995 downwards.
CGAGTGACATATCGTCATCATGTGTGAAGCGTTGTCGTGATGTAGGAGAACGCGGCTTTTTGGTCGTCTTTCGCGAACTTTTTTACTAACACTCTTTTGATCCTTAAGTAGAACTGTGCAAATGGGACCCGTAGCTGGGAAAAAAATGCGATCACTTTTTGTTGATCTGTTCTCATTTTCAAACACCCATTCGCAAGATTGCAACAAAGTATCCGAACTTTGAATTCTTTGTGTAAAATTTTCTGAATTTGGCTCATATCAATAGTCCTCGAATTGTCTCATAGATAATCCGCGGGTTTTCTTCAATTAGCCGCTTAACAGTAGCCACATTATTTTCGTTGACGGCAGATGAAGGTCACCCTTCACGAAATTTGTCATGTAAACAACCAGACCTCTCCCAAATTCAGCAAACCATCGCCTCACGGTGCTCAAGCAAGGTTCTCCTCTCCCAAAAGCATTTTGAAGACGAGCGGCACAGTCTTGCGGTGAGAGAGAACTTTTAAAATCATAAAAAATCATCGCTCTAAAATCTTTTCGACTTAATTCCATTTTCGTTGCGTACGTTGATGTGAGATAAAAAACAATTGACATATTATTCCCGCCAATTGTTTTTTTTTATTACTAAGAAGGTTGCAACGTTTCAAAAAATATAACATTCGAAATTCAAATAGTTCCGATTTGCTAGAAGTGCAAAATTATTAATGTGCCCCACGCATAAACAATAATTTTCAAGTTATCAATGAAATCTTAAATCACGGCAACTTTATTGTACAATCATATTGCGAGGATAATGCGAAATGGATAAATTCAACCCTTACGAGTTATATGTCCACCGGATGTTTGAAATGTTTCCAACAAAAGAAACGCATATTTCAGAGAATAAAATTACTAAAACGCGGACAATTTCCGTGTACAGACGTATGAGGACGATTTCCGAAATGTGTTTACAATGAAGGCCGTGCTATAGACACGACATTTTTCATAATGGCCGAGAAATGCCTGCGACTCTATAAATGATACAACGATGTACAGTTGTGACGTAATTGAGAAACTTCTGTTTTATGTTACGCTTTTTGGAGTCAGACATACATTGTCTCTACAGAACGTTGAACATTTTTGAAGTATGCAAATGGAATGTCATTGATATTAATCCCTGCTAAAGATTTATTAATATAAGCTTAGATTAAGGATTGGTCTCCGCTGCGCCCTAACTAGATACCGAACAATAGCTTTTTTATTACGGCCTCAATTAGATGTTTGTGTGAGTGGCATCTTGACACTCAATGGCAACTTTAAAATTTTGTAACATACGCTTTGTGTTATTTTACATTGAAATTAATAAAATACAACTACTTACTGATGATATGTGATCCCAGTGTCTTTTCTTATTTCTTGTAGTATTCTTTTTACAAAGTTTTACTACGCAACCCGGCATTTTCGTTTCAATTATTAGCAAACCTTAACAGATTATGTGGCACGTCAAGATTGTTCAAGACTGGCTCGAGTACGCCATCTTGGGCGTAGTATTAGTTGCCGCCATTTGCGACTACGCCTGCGGTATTAAGTTGGAGCGCAGCGGAGACCGATCCTTGATGTAAGAATAAAAGACTATTAAATAAAATAAAAATATTTTCTCATGTGAAATTAGAGTGTGATCAGTAATCTTTATGTCCTACTAAACCAATCTTAGTACATAGTATTGGTCAGTTTAGATAATTGTGATTTGTGGACCTACATTATGACTGACTCCAAAAAAGGTGTCGCTCATAAAGTAGCGTCTTTTACGCTTTAAAAAAATAACAAATTGTTTAGAATTGAAAGAACGACATCTCAAGTCAATTTCCTGCAATATGCAAATATTGGGGTTGAGCAGGTTATCAACTGTAAAGTATATCCTGTAGATGAAGCCACAACCTGAGAGTTGTACAAGATATTATGAACTTTACGTCACTCGAATGGTTGGCTCAGTGGAAGAACGCTCGCACGGAACGCGAGAGGTCGCCAGTTTGAGTCTCGCATCATACATTAATTTTGTTTTCAAATTTATTTTGTGTTCATTTAATTTAAAAAAGAATATCAAAATTATTTTTTCGTCCGACTGTACCTACTCCGCGTATACTACGACCCCCATCCGGTCAGTATATAATAAAGTTATTCTCCTTTCGATAAACTTCAGTTTCGCCGACGATAAATTACCCGGTCACATTCGCGGAAGTCGCTCCGGCCTTGCCAAATATTGGCTTAACTTTGAAGAATATCCTGGATTTGTAAAAGATAACTTTCATTATGCTGGACAAATATAATGGGATAACGTTAACGTTTCTCATATTACATTTATAATACACATTATTTCACATTTTGGGTTTATTATTCAAAATTGTAGTGTTGTATATGCGTTGGGTTAATTTGGACAGATCCCAGAAAATGTATAACAATGAATGTTACGAATAAAAAAAAAAGAAATATGTGGATAAAATAATATTAATAAATAATAAAAAGGAACCCTTGTTTTTCTCAGGTCTGAGTCATATTTTTTCGAAGTAGTGTAATTTTTTTCTAGTAAATTCAAATTCAAATTCAAATATTTTTATTCAAAGTAGGATTTAAAATCACTTATTGAACGTCAAAATCTACCACCCATTCAAAAGAGACTGCCTCAGACCTGAGAAGAATAGGCGCAAGAAACTCAGCGGGCTTTTTTTTTAATATAAAATATGGATTACAATGTAATATCGTACAATAAACATTTATAATTAAAGAGCCTGAGGGTGTTCGCTTTATTCCCAGTCCGTGGTGCCATTAAGAAAATCGTTTATGCTATAATAACCTTTCCCACACAAACGTTTTGTAACAATTTTTTTAAATTTCGTAACACATTTGTTTTGTACATTTTCTGGGATCATATTGTAGAAGCATATACATCGTCCAACAAAAGACTTACTAACTCGATCCAACCGAGTAGTAGGCATAACAAGTTTATGTTTGTTCCTCGTGTTAACATTATGAAGTCACAGTTTCTAGAAAATTCCTCAATGTGCTTATGAACATACAAAACATTATCGAAAATGTATTGAGAAGCAACAGTCAAACTGTTTATTTCTTTAAATTTTTCTCTTAATGATTCATTAGGACCTAGGTTATAAATCGCGCGAATAGCCCAAAGATAGTATTAATATCGGCCGCACTGCCCCATAACAATATACCATAGGACATAATACTATGAAAATAACTAAAGTATACTAATCTCGCCGTATCTATGTCAGTTAACCGTCTAATTTTCTTAACCGCATATGCTGCAGAACTAAGCCTATTCGCCAATCCTTCAATATGGGGGCCCCACTGCAATTTGGAATCAAGAGTAATGCCAAGAAATATACCAGATTTCACTGGTTTTAACACCTCTCCATTTAATAAAATATTCGCATCTATATTTTTGACATTTGGCGCGTTGAATTTAATATATTTATTTAACAATAAGTTATTGGCGCTAAACCAGTACACGATGTCAGATAGAGCATTGTTTACTTCGTCATACAAAACTTGGCTTCGTTTCACTTTGAATATAAGTGAAGTGTCATCCGCAAACAATACCACCTTGTGTTTTTTTCTACAAGGTTAGGTAGATCATTTATATAAATTAGGAAGAGGAAGGGTCCAAGAATAGACCCTTGTGGTACTCCCATACCGAGAGAAGTCCCAGAAGATCTCCTGCCATTCACCTCGAACCTCTGAATCCTATTTTTTAAATATGAGATTAGAAGATCGAGTGCAGATCCTCTTATACCATAGTGGCATAGCTTCCTGACCAGCGTTGAATGCTGAACACAATCAAAAGCCTTAGATAAATCACAAAAGATACCAAGTGCATTTTGTGATTCCTCCCAGCCCTCAAAAATATTCCTGATGAGTTCAACACTTGCATCGGTAGTCGAGCGTCCCCTAGTAAAGCCAAATTGCTTTATATGAAGTAACTTATAAGTGTTAAAGTGAGTAAGCATTTGGCTTAAAATAATGTTTTCAAAAATTTTACTAAGGGTCGGCAACACCGAAACAGGGCGATAGTTATTCGTGTCAGAAGTGAGTCCCGATTTAAATATTTGTGTAATTTTACTATACTTCAGAAGGTCAGGAAACACGCCATGTTCAATACAGCTATTAAAAACTGGTGCTAGATATGGTGCTATGACGTCAATAACAGAACTTATTATTTTTACAGATATGCCCCATATATCAGCGGTTTTTTTCATTTCTCAGGATCTGAAAGTTTTAATTATTTCTGCTGGGTTAACAACACTGAATTTGAAATTTTGTTTATATTCCTTAACATTTTCTAAAAGAAGTGACTCGGCAACACTGGTGGAGGAGACAAGGGTGCTTGAGACGAAAACTGGAATGTCAGAAAAAAAATTCTCAAAAGCAGAAGCTACTTCCTGCTCAGAGTGGATTTTTGTATTGTTTATTATTAGATTATATTCAAACTTGCAGTCTTTCGCTCTTCCAGATTCCCAGTTAATAAATTTCCAAGTCATTTTTATTTTATTTGAAGCATTTTTAATTATTTCTCTAATATGCATTGACTTAGCAATAGTACATACTTTCTTAAATAATTTTGAATATTTTTTCACATATACAAGGAAAGATACATCATGATTACATGATGATCTCTCACTATATAGTTCATATAACCGTTGTCTGCTCCTATGAATACCAGCTGTTGCCCAGTTGTTAAATGACAAGAGACCACCCGAGTTGACTATGTAAATATAGAAGCAAACTCTGTTTTAATTATTTTAAATAACTTACCATACATCTCATTTGGAGTACTGTTATAATTCAAATATAAGTTTGAGAGTTTTTCTGAAACATTGCCTCTATATTTCTCCATTCTCCTATTGTTTACCGGAACAAACATAAACTTTTTAGTTGAAGTACATTTGTTTCCTTCAATATTAAAAGATGCTAATTGACCAAAGTGGTCTGAGCTCAGTTTACTAATTATTGATTGAGAAATAGGTTTATAATTAGTAAAAATATTATCAATACAGCTTTTAGAGGTGCTGGTTACTCTAGTAGGTTCTAAGAAAATATTTGATAAATTATGTGATTTAAACAAAGATTTGAATCTAATACTTGTGGTGGATTTTTCTAATAAGTTAATATTAAAGTCACCACAAATCATAATATATTTCTTAGATTCTGATAATTTTGATAGAACCTCCTCCAATACACTCTCAAATAACTCATATAATGCATCGCGGGGTCTGTATATGCTTACAACAATGGCACACTCAAGCTCTGCACAGGCTATTTCAATGGTACGTTCAACAGAGAGGCCCACAATATCTTTACGGTCTTTGAATTTAAATGATTTACTTATAAGTATAAGAGAGCCGCCACGTGTTGCCTTTTCTCTGCTAAACACACTTGCCACCCGATGACCACTGGAGTTAAAAATGAGGTCATATTTTCTAAGCCAGTGTTCAGTAAGACATAAGATACCAATATTTTCATGGTTCATTAGTAACTCCAGTTCCAGTTCTTTACCTAACAATCCTTGCATATTTTGGTGCATCAGGTTTATAACTTTACAATTATTATGTTTACTATTACTTGTACATGGTGTATTTATATTGCTAGAGGAGTCCCCTATTGTCTTTTTGACTAATTTAAATAATTTGGAACATATTCCAAACCAGAAACTAAACTATAAGACTGCTCAATAGAAGCAGTGTTTATCAAATAATTACTTTGCTCAATAGGAGCAGAGTCCAACAAGCTATTACACTGCTCAATAGAAGCAGTGCTAATCGACTTACTATCCTGCTCAATAGAAGCAGGGGACCGGGTTGCCAAATAATTGGCTGAGTTATAAAATAAATACAAAAATAGCGATTTACCTATCTGTCTTTTATAAAAATAAGATAGGTGTAACCTATCAAATGTCAACATTTTACATTTATGATTAATTATATTATTAATATCAATTATGTGTATGTTACTACATAATAAATTACCATTATATGTCGCATAATTTGAATGAGACAATAGGGTTAACATATTATTCAAATTGTCTCTTGCTTTGTTTTCCTGTGGCAAATCAGAAATTGTTTGTGAGAGTTGATTTTTAATACCAGGAGTAGTGGGAGCCCTAACAGATTGAGCAATTGCTTTACTGTTACTTTCTTTGCCTGAAGGGCCTGTGGAAAAGTGACAATTACAATTACTATACATTTTAGAAATTGAGTCAAAACGCTCTGCATTATAGTTACTTAATTCAATTAATCCATCCGTAGCCGTGATGTGTTCGGCTTTATCTTTCTGTGAAATCTCATATTGTTTTGAGACATGATCCAGATTTTGATGTAAGGCTAGTAACTCAGCCTGAAGAGAGCTCACACTTTCCTTATAGTCTTTTTTGATATTTTCCAAATCTATACAGAGTTCTTTAGCTTGTATTTTAAGTTGATTTCTTTCCCTGTATAGTTTGGAAAATTTAGCACATGTGATGTATTTTTTTTTAACAATGTTATTGTTTTTTTTAATAAATTTACATAATCCTGCATATTTCTTTGATTAATTTTTGCTTATAAGAGCCGGTTGGAAAGCCACAGAGTCCACACCAACTTCTGGGGCACATCCAACCAACTCATTGAATAGGCACTGGGTTTGAGAGGTCTTGAAACTTTGATCTGCTGTTTTAAAGGATCTTATAACATCTTCAGCCTCATATAGCTGGGATTTTAGTTTCACTACCAGATCTAAGGTTTCTTCATATTCATTTCTATACTGCTCAAACTCATTGACCATTGCTAGCAAGTTTTTATTTTCCTCTATTAACTTTGAGTGTTCCATGTGCAATTGACATAGATCAGTTTTTAATTTTTATTTTTATTTATAATGTCTATAACCTCAAAAATATATACGAATATGAATTTATTCACATTACAATTAATTAAAATTTGTATATTTTATAATATAAGGCAACAATATTATATCTCCAAATAATTAAGATAATCGACCCAATTTTTTCTTTAGTATTATTAACGATATCATTTTCTCTAAGTGACTTATGTATGGTATTTGGTTAACTATTTCATTATCCAGCTTCTGACATATCGTAGTAAAAACTTTCAGTCCGTAGCTTGTGCATAGTCATGTTAGTTTAGTTGCGTAGCTGTTACGACGTAGCAAAGACAGCTTCCGAAGTGTTTTTGATTAGAATAGTGGAATGTAAGCAAGCCGACATTACCTGATAATAATATTATAGGCACCCGCACTTCACAGAAAAATATCTAAGACGTAAATCAAGTTGATATCTATCCTTTGATTAACGATTGGTCTTTGCTGCGCTCCAACTAGATACCGCACTACCTAAGAACAATACCTTTATTAAAACGGCAACTATTAGATGCTTGTGTACGTGGCATCATTAGACTCAATGTCATCTTTCAAATTTATACATACGCTTCGTGTGATTTTACATTGAAATTAATAAAATATAATATACCTACTGATATATGTATTGTAGTAGTATTTTTATAAAGTTTTTCTACGTAACCCAGCTAAAGTTTAAATTGACAGCGGAGACCAATCCGCAATCTAAAATTAGGATGTAAACACAGAGTTCATGTTCTCTAACGGCCGTTTTCAACAACCTATCTATCCTGAGTTTATCTTACTAAAGGTAGACAAGTCTATCCTCTTACGCATTGGATTAAAACTAATAATATAACCATAATGGGCATAACTATGGATAGATAAGATCTTGTCATCAATGTATCCGTATCTATTGAAAACTAAATTGTATGAGTGCTAGGTAGGTATATATATTACATCAAATGATTTTCAAAGTAAAATGGAAAAGTATTTTATTTTCCGACTGGCATTGTTTGCGGCCATCCCTGTGTGTGATGGCGCGGTACTAATGCCGTATGAATGAAATTTACTGTCAATATCCGAAGCCCGCATGTGGCTTTGTGACGTACAGTGTCCTCTTTTATGTAACCATTATTGTGCGGTATATTTTTTACTATCAGATTTTTTCTTTAACATACTCGTATTATTTAAATATTAAAATTTCTGGAATATCATTTACGCTTATAAATTACTAGCTGACCCGACAGACGTTGTTCTGTATATAATAAACTAGCTGACCCGGCAAACGTTGTTTTGCCATATAAAGTATAATTCACGCGATAGTTTTATAAGTAGTAAAATATTGCCTATATTATAGCCTGTACATCATTTTGTTCTATTGTCAATAATTTTTGCAGCGCACGCAAAAATAGGTTTTCGATTTTACACCTTGTGTTACAAAATAGCAATTTTATTACGTATCCCTAATTTTGAAAAAAACACAGCCTATAGCCTTCCTCGATAAATGGACTACCCAACACTGAAAGAATCATTCAAATCGGACCAGTAGTACCAGAGATTAGCGCGTTCAAACAAACAAACACTGCAGCTTTATAATATAAGTATAGATAAAATAATGTTTTTTATGAATTTGTCAATAATATTTCATAACATTAAGAGTTACTTCGTAAAATATGCTTTCCGTTGTTATAATGAAATTGATTCAGCTGAACTGTCAAATCGTGCGTCAATATATTCTCTTATAGAAAATATGTCCATACAAAACAAATATTGGAATTAAAAATTATTATGGGTATCAAAACAAAATAAAAACTATCCTATCTCTCAAGTTGGACTCAACTGCACTCGAGGAAGTAATCCCCATTAAAATACGTTCATTAGTTTAGAAGTCCATCGCGGACAAACAACGTGTCACGTAAGTTATATATATTAAGATGTAGCCTGAAGTTTTGGAATTTGTTTTCGAATTGGGTTTCCTTAGTGTGTAGAACATTGGTGCCTCGTCCATAGAAGCGGGTTCCAATCCTAAATCTTCCATAAAATAATAATCACTTTGCGCGAGAGTCTATGTACTTTGTTACTAACCTTTTTTAAATATTAAAGAATTATTAAAATAATTTCAAAATACTTTTATAAAAGGAGACTTTAAGGTGTACATGTTATGTGTTAGTTTTTTTTAATGAAAATACGGGACGAGACGAGCAGGACGTTCAGATGATGGTAATTGATACGCCCTGCCCATTACAATGCAGTGCTGCTCAGGATTCGTGAAAACCAAAATTCTGAGCGGCACTACAATTGCGCTCGTCACCTTGAGACATAAGATATTAAGTCTCATTTGTCCAGTAGGTAATTTCACTAGCTACAACGCCCTTCAGACCGAAACACAGTAATTTTTACACATTACTGCTTCACGGCACAAATAGGTGCCGTTGTGTTACCCATAATCTAGCCATCATCCAGTGCAAAGGAGCGTCACACTGGTAAATTTCTTGTTATTTTCTCTTATATTTTTATTTTGATGTAGCAATGGATTTTAACATTATTTACTCGTACTTCATATCGAAATCAACTAGCATTTTACACCTAAATGTTTAACATAGTGAG
>CATIXQ010000006.1:7770115-7854412 GCA_949711755.1 Leptidea juvernica | reverse complement strand
TATCGAAATCAACTAGCATTTTACACCTAAATGTTTAACATAGTGAGATGCGGATAGCGTATTTGATTACATTTTTATGTTATCACTTTCTTAATTCTTTATATTGCCTCTATTATTTGTTCTTTATATTATATTTATCTATAATTTGTACTTTGCTATTCCGATTTAAAATAATAGATTTATTAATCGTGTTTCATCCATGAAATGCTGGTACATTAAAGGCCGTTTTCAATAACGTATCTCTAGTAACGGATATATTACTATCACCGTTTAATGACAAGATCTTATCTATCCATAGTTATGTCCAATATAGTTATATTATTAGTTATAGTCCAATGCTATCTGTCGATAGATTATTGTAATGTAAGTAAGCGTAAAAGGATAGATTTTTCTACCTCTAGTTTAAACTAAGGATAGATAGGTTATCGTTTATATATCTAGATAGACTGACCATTGTGAAAACGTCGATGAATGATTAAGGTTGAAATTTAGCCCATTTTGAGCAATGCACATACACACTAACACAAAGTGTCATACAAGTCACGAGTATAAGACGTAGCTTGTCACGCACACTAAAGTAAAAAACCTTGCCTGTTTTCATTGGTTGTCTAGCAGCAAGAGGCTCTATCTAGACGAGTTTCGACTTCTACATAGTCCATAACTTTTAGTATAAAATTGAAATTTTAAAATGCACCTTTAATATTCTTAATTGTGCACATGCTCTCAAAATCTTCTCCCGTCAAATGGTAAGAGTAAATTTACAAAATAAGAACAACTTTGTTAAGGGAAAACTTTCACTGAGCTATTTTGTAGCTATAATTATAATATAATCAATAAATTAAACTTGTATCAAACTCAAACAGATCGATGCAAAAGTGACTGCTAAATAATGAGCACAAAACCTCCGTACAGCTTATAAGCGCCCCTATAATTTGTCCTGGATTATCGCGAGACGAGCGAGGTGAATCCCGGCGATTAGTCACAAGTATCTCAAGATGAATTCACACAGCGTTGGGATTGGCTTATCGTGGAGTCGGGATATCGGACGAACTCTCAACGAATACTGATTGCTTCACCTGCTTTGTATTCATGATAACGACTAGAATTATCATGATCGACTTCAAATAGCTCCGCTATTAATTCTTCAGGTTTGTTTTTAATCAGCGGGAGGCTCCTTTGTACAGTATCGCGGCTAGGTTATGGGTATCACAATGGCGCCTATTTTTGCAGTAATGTGTAAGCTGTATTGTTTCGATCTGAAGGGCGCGGCAGCTAGTGTAATTACTGGGCAAATGAGACTTAACATCTTATGTCTCAAGGTGACGAGCGCAATTGTAGCGCTGTCAAAATTTTTAGGTTTTTCAAGAATCCATTAGCGGCACTTTATTGTAATGGGCAGGGCGTATTAATTACCATCAGCTGAAAGTCCTGCTTCCTGTCTTAAAAAATAAACTTTCTGATAGTATACCAATTCTTAATTCAGTCAGTTTTGTGGAGTAATAGTGGAAAAAAACTTAAATAAATAAAAAACTTAATACGTTTTATTTAATAAAATAAAAAATCATTTGAAACTGTAATAAATTGAAATATTTTTTTTTCTACTTTTATGATCTACAACAAAAGGAACCGTGTTGTCTACGGCTGTTTTAACAGGTCAACTTGGTAGGTACCTACTGAAAATCAGTTTTGGAATTGGGGTTATCCTAATTTTAATTCTAAAAATGCTGAGTGGGTGTATTTTTTATGACATAATATTTTTATTTTGTTAATTTTTCTATGTAGGTGTATATAATGTGTTGTGTCATAAATGAATGCTTAAATTACTTTACTTTAATAAATCAAACCAATCGAAAATATTTTTGAATAATTTTTCTTATTTATAGATGATAACCAAAATTAAAATTATGTTAACTATCATTGGAAAAATATGATAATATGTAGGATGCATTAATATTACAGAATTTATATTCAATTTAGTATTTGTCAAGAGCAGAGCTTGTGGGTGAGCATTGCTCAGTGGACCGGCTGATGACTTGAGCGACAGTACCATAGACCAAGTATAGTAACTAGACTTATTGATAGCTTCCGTCTCACTCTCACGAGAAAAAGAAATACTTATGCGAGTCTTATGTAAAGAAATGAGATAGAGTGATTAGATTTTTTGTTTCGCCATGCGTGCCGGTTTTTTCAAGGTCAGCACACCCGGTGTGCTAAACAAACTTGACAGCGCTGCACAGATATTTTGATTACTTTTATTTGCTTTTATTTTAGTTGTGAAACGTGTGAAATATCCTTTATATCATCATTCATGTTTATTCATCATCAGTGACAATTTTAAGTAGAATCGAAGATGTTGAAGTGATAGTGAAAGAACACTTGTGTTATATTATATACCTATATATTATATGGGATATTATCTGTCTCATGTTGGTTACGCCAAACCGATGTCTAGTTACTGTACTTGGTCTATGGACAGTACAGACCCGGCGATGAGACGGCACCCCTAACAATTAACAGATTATTGAAGTTGAGACATATGACAATGACGTAACAATCATCGTTCTAGAAATGTTGTTGTTAGCCTTCGATGTATTTCATATATATTTTATTAATTTATTTAATCAAGGTCCACCAACACAGAACACAATATGTGAATTCATAATTTACCAGTGGGAGGCTTCTTTGCTCAGGAAGCATGCTAGATTATGGGTACCACAACGGCGCCTATTTCTGCCGTGAAGCAGTAATGTGTAAACATTACTGTTTTCGGTCTGAAGGGCGCCGTGGCTAGTGTAATTACTGGGCAAATGAGACTTAACATCTTATGTCTCAAGGTGAGGAGCGCAATCATAGTATCGCTCAGAACTTTTGGGTTTTTCAAGAATTCTGAGTGGCACTGCATTGTAATGGGCAGGGCGTATACATGACCATCAGCTGAACGTCCTGCTCGTCACGTCCCTTATTTTCATAAAGGAAAAAAAATTGATCAAAATAGAGGTTAGTTCTAAACACAATTTTTTCGACGTTTTCACAGCTGTCATAGCCTGTCTAGATGTATAAATAATCTAAGACATCATGCACAAAATCATATAAATAATTTAATTCTTTCATAAAAGGTAATTGAAGTCACGCTAAAATAAATAATGACAAGTGGATAGTGATAGGATAACTGGAAAAAATATTCGTTTTTCTTCTAATAATTTCAGTGCATAAAATATAAGAATTTTGGTAGTTTGTTTTCAAATAAAATAAAATCACGTTAAAAATAAAATATTTCTCTTATTTTGTCTTGTATTTATGGATTTAACTTTGAACAAACTTTTAATAAATGTTACATGAAATAAAATGCTGCACCCCTTTTCTCACAGTTTGATTTTTTAAAAGAAATTTAATGAAATTAAACTAATCTGTATGTGGCAGAGATAACAATTACTAAGAAGTATATACCTAATAAAATTATTTTTTCAGAGCTAATAGCAAAAGTGCTAAATGAGGAAGGCCTGTGCCCAGCAGTGGACGTCTTCTAGCTGAAATGATGAATAGCAAAAGACTATGTAAGTGGTATTAAAATTATTAGCTCTACTTAAATTTACCAAGGTTCGACGATTTTCGATTTCCATTATAATACTAGAAATAAGGGATTGCTTGTAACTTATTCTAGAAGGCTTCATAAAATACATAATAGCTTTAAGGGTAAATGCATACACTTTTATAATAAAGTCCCAGCCACTGTTCAGGCATTATCTATAAATAAATTTAAATGTTTAATAAAAAAATGGCTCTGTCGTAAATCCTATTATTCCACAGCCGAATATCTACGTGATCGGACAGCCAGGGACTAAATTTTGATTATTTTATAGCGATATAAATGACTGTACAATATTGTATATTTTTCTTGTAAAGATTTGCCTTTATACCTTCATATACTTGTTTCAAATGTCTAGCTCACGAGTCACTCGTAAGTGTCAACAGCCTAAACGGTCTGGTTTTTGAAGTTAAGTATAATAATTATAAGTCTTCAGCACATAATAATTATTATAATGATTAGGATTAGTTGTTGTATTTTAGTAGTTTTTTATCGATATTTAATGACATTATCATTTAGCTACTTACTACTTACTTGCTCTTTACTTATGGTATTATATCCCTTCAATACTATTATCCTGGAACCTGTAATTGACATATTATGTTGACATTGATCGTTTATATAAAAATAATGTGGGCCGAGAATACCTCCCTGAGGAATCCCAAAATACAATACGAACTATGATAGATTTGGAACATATACGAATTGAAAAATGCCTCCAATATAGTATTATCAAAAATATCTTGAATGGATTACAGTGCCTGTGTCCACAGGCATGATAATTAAGGGTCACCTCAGGCGGGCCGCAATCAATTAGATCCGCAATCCACAGCCGGCCGGCCCTCGTCTCGACTGCGGTGAGCCTTGCACCGGACGCGATGCCTGGAATCCTGACACTTCGACTCACTGGCCCGGATTATATCTGCGTCTTAAGAGTCTAGAGTATATATTATACAGATTAATGTTAACATAATATGTCAATTTCATGTTCCAAATGCTAAAATAGATACCCTAGATGATGGTATAGGAGGGATTTAATTACATCAGTAAAGAGCATGTAAGTAATAAGTAACTAAATGAAAATATCATTAAAAACTACTGTTGGTAAAAATCTACTAAAATTATCTATTCACATGAAAATACAACAACTATTCTTTTAATTATAATAATTAATAGATTAGTGACTTATAGTATATTAAAATTCAAAAATCAGGGCGTCATGTATGAAGGTGGATAGCGAATAAAATTTCTATGCCCTAAAAAATGTTTTAATAAGTACTAAAATAATTATCAAGACGATAATAATTATAAATCAAAAATGATCGCAAAAAAAGAATGCTGCGAAATTTTCTGGCGCCGCTTCTTCTCTATCAGAGCCATTTATTTCCGAAGCGGTAGTATTAGAGATGACATCAAAAAGAATTCTATAGGAATTTTGAGAAAATGCCTTTTGATATAAAACTATGTTCACCGAGCGATTCTCCCTTAGTCATTTCGAGCTGTTTTTATCCGATAGAGTATTACGAAGCCGAGCGTAATGGCTCAGTCTCATTCAATGCCCATAAAATTAAGTGATCACATAGGGCTTCTAGCACCAGTCGTGCCAATTTCTTTCCCAAAAGTTTTGAGACCGAGTGGTCAAAAGGAGTGGTCAAAAGGAGTCTTTTCCAAAGCTGTATTGGCACACTATATGATAATATGGAGCATCGTTCAGTATCAGGGTCATTTAGAAAAATTCGCTCTAAATGCTTTGTGTACTTAGTAAGACGAGACAGTGCTTCACTTCAAATCACCGCCAACTATATAAGTCGCAAATTCAGCCTCACATGGAGTACTGTTATCACCTCTGGGTGGGCGCTCAGGTCCCCAGTATCAGCTTTTTCCATTTGCCGCATACAACAAAGAGTAGCTCGAATCGTTGATGATCAAGTCATCACAGTAGGAATCTCTCTGCATCTTCCACAGAGCTCAGAGGATTTGTTCAGGTTGAGCAGCCGAATCCCACCACCATACATAAACGTCTGGCATTCTTCAACCGCGCGTTTTGCGATTGACTCTTGACCTCTGGTGCTGAGTATGTCTATGGGCGTTTTCCACTTCTCATCATATGAGTCTGTGATGAGAATCTTGCCGACGCAGCCCTGTCCGAAGGTTGCTTAAATAATAACAAAAATATTAAACACGTCATATTATACTCAGTCAGTTTTCATAACATGACATTCGAAAATAATTGTGTAAGAAAAATACAAATTCAGATACCATATTAGCATTAAGACCATAGATTATATTGAACATTGAAAACTTCTTATTGAAATGTCACATACACGTGCGCATATTATATCAATTAAGTATCCCAGTTTCGTGCGATAGCGTAGTCCCTAATGAATTTGTAATCTCCGTAATCTATTCAATGAGAAATGGCATTTTACAAATAGCGGTGCGCCGGCAAACAAATTAAACCTAACCCAAAAATGAATTTATCGCGTCGGGCGTCGCTTCGACCAAAAAGTTTACACGAGGATTTATATAACTATGAAGATTGTTGCCTTGTTTAACATGCTTTGTGTTATTAAATTAAATTATGTAGGTATTCCTTTATCGGATAAACCCGTTGAATTAATGGCATACTATATATCGATAGTGAGTTCAAAACTGCAGGTAATATTGCATATTTTTGCTGGTTTATTTATCTACAACGACACAATGCTTAAAAATATATATTTAGACTAGCTGACCCGGCAAACGTTGTTTTGCCATATAAAGTATAATTCACGCGATAGTTTTATAAGTAATAAAATATTGCCTATATTATAGCCTGTACATCATTTTGTTCTATTGTCAATAGTTTTTGCAGCGCACGCAAAAATAGGTTTTCGATTTTACACCTCGTGTTACAAAATAGCAATTTCATTACGGATCCCTAATTTTGAAAAACATAGCCTTCCTCGATAAATGGACTACCCAACACTGAAAGAATCATTCAAATCGGACCAGTAGTACCAGAGATTAGCGCGTTCAAACAAACAAACAAACACTGCAGCTTTATATATTAAGTATAGATTAATACTAGCTGACCCAACATACGTTGTATTGCCAGATAAAAAATGTTTAAAAAAATTGAATAGTTAAAATTGTTGGGGTTTAAAAATATATGCAAGCGATACTGAGACCCACAAAATATATCGTACTACAATAATCATTATATTCGATTGTCATTTTGCAACTCTATTGCGTATCTGTGGATGGAACAGAACGATACAAAAAGTTGAAGTTGTACGTACTTTTTAATGTTGAATCATAATAAAATTAAAGTAAAAAATTATGTCCGAAAATTAAAAAAAAAATTGTGTGGACCACCCTTAACATTTAGGGGGGTGAAAAATAGATGTTGTCCGATTCTCAGACCTACCCAATATGCACTCAATATTTCATGAGAATCGGTCAAGCCGTTTCGGAGGAGTTCAATGTTTAACACCATGACACGAGAATTTTATATATTAGAAGATATAATATAATATTGACACATTTTTTTACACAAATTATCTTGCCCCAAGTTAAGCTTATATAGCCTGTGTTATGGGTTACAAGACAACGATATATTTTAATACAATATACTTACTTAAACATACATAAATTCATATAAACATACATAAATACATGTAAACATCCATGACTCGGAAACAAACATCCATATTCATCATATAAATGCTTGCACCTTACCTATATAAGATATGTAGTTAAATCTATCATTAGGTGGTAGTTTACAAAGACCTAAAATTGCTTGGCAGCAATTTCAGGTTGGATAGTCAGGTTGATCCACTGGCCGAAATAATGACCAGTGGTTGGATTTCCAGTAGCAAATAAATTAGGACCGGGCCGAGAAACTATAGTTCACTTTAGAGTGTTTCTATTCTATTACATCCTTTGAATTATGGATTTATGGAAGGGCTACTATATTTTTTTCCATGTCAAGTTGATCTGTTCTGTGTTAATAAAAACAAATCTTATAACTATATTTACAATACTACGACTACATAAAATTAAAACTATCATTACGTGGAAGCGTACCAAGAATACTGGCAGCATTACCGCGTTGGATAGCAAGGCTGATCCGTTGACCGACATAGCTGCCAGTGCTTGGGTTTCCAGTAGCCTTATTGAGGCGCGAAGATAGTATTTTGAACATTCTCCGCGGCCAAGTGTCTCGACACCAAACGGCACAAAATTCTGTGTTAATTGTGATTGAAAATATTAAATTTTTGAAGATTTATATTCAATCCAGTTCAGTCCAGTATCAATAAGGACATTCCAGGATTCAAAATTCAAAAGGCGACATAATGTAGAATAGGAAAAGTATTCAATTGAGTCTCGGGTTCAATTTTAATAAAAAACTAAAACTACATCATATGATTTTTTTTAAATCATTATTTGTAGACAGAATAAGAACGCGATGATTTTGAAAGAAAAACATAATATGCTCTATTACTAAACCAAACGACAGTATCGCTTATAAAGATTGAATTCTTGGAAGTAATACCTACAGTAAACTTAAGAAAAAATTTGGATTTTGATGAACTGCTTTTAATTTGATTACACAAATAAAATTTTAATACAAAATTTTCTCACGTCCAGTGCGAGCGCTCTTACCAACTGAGCCAACCGTTCAAATTCAACTCTCAGGTTGTGGCTTTATCTCAAGGATCTACTTTACAGTTGATACCTGCTCATATTTGCATATTAGGAAGTTTTAATTTTTTAATATAGTTTGAAAATTTCTTGAAAAAATCATCATAGTACCTACCTAAAATTTGCAATCAAAGTAAACCTTAAAAAATTTCAAATGCTCGAGAAACACATGAAAATATAAAAAGATCTATGGATGTTGGAAATGCGCTCAAAGATTTAATTAAAATTAACAAGGACGGACAATTACCACCAAATGTTGCATGGATTGCTCCCAAATATTTTAATTTCGGAGTGTCCTGAGTAAGGACCGGTGTCCGTTGTTGGTCGGCTGGCGACATATGGCGGTCAGTGATTAATATGCAGGAGCGAGATTGAAGCGCGGGTCTTTATCGTTTTCCTTTTTTAACCGTCTCTGTGCTGTCCAAAAGTTGAATTTAGAACTCAGCTTAGAACGATAAGTTTAGCTACAAGATAAACAATCGCTTATAGCATTATTTCAGATTTTTTTTATGACAAATAAGGGATGACACGACCATTACGTTCAGTTGATGGTAATTGATACATTGATTCTTGAAAAACCCCAAAAATTCTCAGTGGCACTACAATTGCACTCGTCACCTTGAGACATAAGATGCTAAGTCTCATTTGCCTAGTAATTTCACTAGCTACGGCACCCTTCTGACCGAAACACAATAATGTTACATTACTGCTTCACGGCAGAAATAGGCGCTGTTGTGGTACCCATTATCTAGCTGGCATTCTGTGCAAAGGAGCCTCCCACTGGTAGACATCTAACTAATACGACATGAGTTAGGTACCCAAAAAATCAAGTATACTTTTCTAAAAGGCCGTGGTGGTGCAGGTGAATGTAAGCGGTAGCGATCACTCAAGAACACGGTGGCCCTGGAGCCCTATTACCAAAATCCAAAGCTGAAATTTCGGTCCAACACGAAAGAACGACGAACTTCGAATTAAATCCAATTACCAAAGTACTTCGGATCCAAATAGTGCGGACGGATTTCGTTTCGGAACCCCATATATAACATAAAAATGATGTTGTACGAGTTACGAACATTATAATGTCAAAACAACAAAAAAGCAAATGTCAAGTGAAGTTGGGAATAAGGTAAACGAAAGACAAAATGTCTTATTGCGAACTTCGTATAGATCTTCGGATCCGAAACACATTCGTAATAGGAAAAATGTACGATCCGTCAACCGAAACTTCGCATTTCGATTTTGGTGCTCCAGTACCGAACTGTTCTGTATTGTGTGTGTGCATAAGCGTAGAACACGTGTGCCTAACTACCTTAAACGCCACTAATTGCTACAGGGAGGCTATTAGCATTACCTCTTGACTAGGATGTATTAATTATCTTTATTTTTTAAAGTACAACCTCTCTTTTTAATGAAAGTAAGGGATGAGACGAGCAGGACGTAACAATGCTTCTTGAGAAACCCAAGCATTCTGAGCGGCACTCCAATTGCGCTCCTTGAGACATAAGATGTTAAGTCTCATTTCCTAAGTTATTTCACTAGCTACGGCGCCCTTCAGACCGAAACACAATAATGTTTACACATTACTTCTTCACGGCAGAAAAAGGCGCCGTTGTCGTACCCATAATCTCGCCAGCATTCTTTCCAAAGGAACCTCCCACTGGTAACTAAAAATTTATAATGAAATCAAAATGCCGGCCTGTTATCTCTAGCGCTCTTAAATAAAATGTGACTTAAGACACAAGTTGCACAATAAATAATTGTTTCTCGAGACATAATTGCCGTTATTTCATGAATAATCACCACCACAGCGCAATTAAATAAATTACTGCAGGAGTAACGGACTCCTTCGGGCTTTAGTTCAAACTTAGGGCGCCGGCTGTTGCAGCCGAATCATAACTCTTACCATTTCAAACATTCTACTTTATTGCCCAAACATTGCACATAAACTGTAAACTCCCTTTCATCGCTAAACTTTTATAAATTGCGGTTTCGCAAAATCTAAACATGTACTTCACGAGTGGGAGCCTCTTTTGCACAGGAAGCCGGCTTCGTGTGCAAAAAGGCAGCCGTTAAGCAGTAATGTGTAAACATTACTTCTTTCACATGGTGCTATAGGCTTTACCAGTGGGTGGCTCCTTTGCACCGGATGCTGGCTAGATTATAGGTACCACACCGCGAATATTTCTGCCGTGAAGCAGTAATGTATAAACATTACTATCTTTCGGTCTGAAGGTCTGACGAGCGTAATTATAGTACCGTTCAGAGTTTTTGGGTTTTTCAAGAAGCCTGAGCGGCACTGTATTGTAATGGGCATAATCAATTACCATCAGCTGAACGTCTTGCTGGTCTCGTCCCTTATTGTCATAAAAAGATCAAACTGTAAGTTCATCGCTAAACTTTTATAAATTGCGGTTTCGCAAAATCTAAACACGTAACCACAAATGCTAGCACCAAACGCGGTTAAGCCGAAAATTCTAAAAAGAGAATTGCTTCTGTCATACGCGATATGGCGAGCTTCCAAATATTAGGGCATGGGGAGGGGTAAAGGGGTAGCTTCCCCACATGGCCAGTTAGTTACGCCGCGAATTATAGGGGCCATTACGATTCATTAAGGCCAGTTAGGCTTAAACTGGTGTTTACCCACGCACACATAAGCGGACAGCGCACACATCGATCTTCAAACGTGTATTGTTTCAAGCGAGCTGATAGAGATAAAATTAACGACTATTTTGGTGTATTAGTTATTTTTGCAACTGTTGTGTAATATAGATTATTAAGACACGAATATGGGTTTGTTTGGTATGATGATAGTATCACATAAGTGTTTTAATACTTAATTGTCAACAGTTGCATACAAGACTGTATCTACACCCATAATATGAATCCTCTATAAAAGATTCTTACTGCTAACATAAAAAATGCCAGTCTAGTAACCATTACATCATCCAAACGAGTGTTGTAATGTTGTACTGAATTTCATCTGGTCAAGATCGCCGGAATGAGGGCAGCGCAGGACCGATGGTCGTGGTAATCTTTGGGGGAAGCTTTTGTCCAGCAGTGGTCGTCTTCCGGCTGATGATGATTGAATGAATGATGAATGACCGTAGCAATAATGAATTTATTTGAAAGGTGCCGTAGCTATTAAGATTACTGGTCTAAAGAGACGTTTCATTTGCCCAGTAATTTCACTAGCTACGGCGCCCTTCAGACCGAAACACAGTAATGCTTACACATAACTGCCTTACGGCATAAATAGGCACCGCTGTGGTACCCATAATATAGCCAGCATCCTGTGCAAAGGAGCCTCCCACTAGTAAAGTCTGTAGCACTAGAGGAATCACAAGAGAGTTTCCGACTTTATAAAGCATCGAATAATCGTATAAGTTCCAAATTAAGGCAGAAGACGTTCAACTTCTAAAACCCCTTTTATTTGCAAATTTAAAAAAAAAGCATTCATTGAATTTAATTGAAACTCATAGATAATAATCGCTAATGTAGTAATAATGATGTTTACACACTACGCTATCGAGTAATGGCAGTGTTGGATTTATATGTAAATAGGTATCGTATTGCGTAGCACGTTCCCGTAGCTGGAGGCTTGCCAGTATTGACAGTGTCGGCTATCGGCATGCAAACTGCCTCGAGCCAATAGACCGCCATAATGTCTGTGATATTTTACGCGCATAACCTATACTATTAATGCAAATATGGTTATTGTTCTGATATATTAACGATTATTAAATTTTATCCTTGCATCCTTACACAAACAATGAATTCAAGCTCTAAAGGTTGATGTATTTCATTTTCAGCAGTGGGAGGCTCCTTTGCACAGGATTTCGGCTAGATTATCGGTACCACAACGGCGCCTATTTCTGCCGTCAATCAGTAATGTGTAAGCATTATTGTGTTTCGGGCTAAAGGGCGCTACGGCGCTACGGCGCCCAATTTCACTAGCTACGGCTAGTGAAATTACTGGGCAAATGAGACTTAACATCTTATGTCTCAAGGAGACGTGCGCAATTGTAGAGCCGCTCAGAATTTTTGGGTTTTTGAAGAATTCTGTGTGGCAATTACCATCACCTGATCGTCCTGATCGTCTCGTCCCTATTTATATTTATACAGAAACACGATTCATATATTTGATGGACCTTACAAACTAATTTGTTATGTATATTACAGCCATTGTAAAATACTCTATTTGATTGAAAAGTGTTGCCGTTGAGTTTCTTATGTTCTTCTCACGGGCTCAATTTTTTAAGAACATATGGTAAATTCAGTTATTTAAAAGAAATATTTGTAGTGACGATTCAAAAGCGCTTAGTTTCAGCTTGAAAATGCACCTATGTAGACATTAACAACAAAATCGATTATTATGATTGTATGTAGTCCATGGGTCAAATATGGCATGTCATCATCAGCCGGAAAACGTGCACTGCTGGAAAAAGGCCTCCCCCAAAAACTTCCACGACGATCGGTCCTGCGCTGCCCTCATCCAACGATATTCCGGCGATCTTGACCAAATCTTGTGGGGGGCCTGCCAGCACTGCGTCTTCTGGTACGTGGTCGCCATTCGAGGACTTTACTGCCCCAACGGCCATCTGTCTGTCGAACTATGTGCCCTGCCCACTGCCATTCAGTTTCGCAATCGTTTGGACTATGTCGGTTACTTTGGTTCTCCTACGGATCTCCTCATTTCTGATTCTATCTCGCAGTGAAACTCCAAGCATAGCCCTCTCCATTGCCCTCTGAGCGACCATGAGCTTTCTCATAAGGTCCATAGTTAGCGACCACGTCTGTGTACCGTAAGTCATCACTGGCAACACATACTGGTTGAAAACCTTCGTCTTTAGACACTGCGGTATTTGGGACGAGAAGATTTTACGGAGCTTCCCGAACGCTGCCCATCCGAGTTGGATTCAACGAGAGACCTCCTTCTCGAATTGAACCTGCCTAACTGGATTGTTTGTCCGAGGTAGATGTACTTGTCAACAATTTCGAGAGTACAGTTCCCAATTGCTATGGGGGTAGGTGCGACATGGACATTTGACATGATCTTCGTCTTGTCCATGTTCATTTTGAGCCCTACTCCTTGGGAAGCTGTATTGAGGCCATCGAGCATATGGCTTAAGTCTTCCATGGTCTCTGCCATGATTACGATATCGTCTGCGAATCGAAGGTGAGTGATGTATTCGCCGTTGATGTTGATGCCCAGTCCGTTCCAGTCCAGAAGCTTAAAGACAGTGAACAGCTTGGGCGATATGACATCGCCTTGTCTGACTCCCCGCTGCAGTCGGATAGGTTTCGAGATCTGATCTTGGAGACGGACTGACATGGTGGCGTTTCTATAAACGCCACCATGTCAGTCCGCAAGAAGCGTTGAAGTGTTTGTATAGACAAACACTTCAACGCTTCGATATATCGGTAATCAATGTGGCACCTCTGGAGAGACTAAAGCACCGCCCAGGTCTCTATCGAATGGCATGTATATTATTATATTTTAATAAAAAAATATTTCTATTAAAACCTAATCAGAACTCTTAAAAAAATTAATATTGACATATTAATAAAATATGACATTTATATAGTATCGTAACACTACTCCGTTCTCTACTTATCTATACATATAAAAGCGAAATACCACTTACTCACTGACTGATTGACTGAATGACTGACTAATCACAAAATCTCAGAACTATAAAGCGTACAAACTTGAAATTTGGAAGGTAGGTTCTTTCTAGAACGTCAGTATCAGCTAAGAAAATTCTACCCTAAGGGGTTGAAAGGGGGAAACTATAAAACGTACAAACTTGAAATTTGGAAGGTAGGTTCTTTCTAGAACGTCAGTATCAGCTAAGAAAATTCTACCCTAAGGGGTTGAAAGGGGGGGGGTCGAAGGTTGTATGATAGTCCTACGTTTTTTAAGTTAAAGTCATGAAAATCGACATATAGGATTTTAGCTTAAAATAAAAAAATCTGTATAAGTAATTTTGGAAAATCCCCTTTTAAGGGTGGTAAAATGGGGGAGGGGTAAAGTTTTTATAGAAAAGTTGTAATTATAGAATCTATAGTCCAACTTAGTAGACTTTCAACTACCATGAGATCGGCATTGAAGAGAATGAAACCGCGGAGCATTGTTAGTAAAATATAATATATGCTGTTCAGGATAGGTACGTACGTATGGCGCCGACGTCGGCCGCCGTTGCGGATGGTGATGGTGCCGTCCGAGCGCACCAACTTGTTAAGCCAGGCAGCGGTCACTCGTGCTCTTCGTACAGTTAACGAAATAGCCTCACAGACGGATCTATTTTGTTGTCAGGGTGAATTCACGAAGGTAGCATTATTTATAGTATGTTATAAAATTTAAATATAAAAATGTAAGTACCTTTATCGCATTGGAATATTCTGTAATGATAGTTTGTATTTTGATAAAATAAATAAATAAGTATTCCAAGGTTCAGCGCCAAGCGCGTGTCTATTATAAAAATGTTCGAACATGGCTAGAAACTCCTGTCAACAAATAAATTTATGTTCGCTGTACCTAAAGATTTATTTAAAGTCTCGCGCCTGTAATTCCTTTGGTGTTGTAAAAGAGTTTAGGCGGCAATTTTACTTACCGGTCAGATAAACAGATGATAGATAACGATATTTTCTCCTCATATTTATACATAAAACTTTGAGTCAAGGTGTTTGTCAAATCTGAACACTGAGTAGTTTGATCCAACTTGAGAGATAGAGATAGCTTTTATTAAATTCGTGAGACTTAATATTTTTTAATTACATATTTTATTTTTGTATGAACAATTCTCCGCCGAACAAATCTGTGGATGGATTAGTATAATATTAAAATCGAGATACAAAAATAGGTGTTGATCGTAGACAGGTTAAAATTTGAAGTTGTAAGTATGTATTTTTTCTTGCTGAATCATAATAAAATAAAAATAAAACAATTTGTCAAAAAAAATCTATGAAAATATTTAGGGGTGACCCTTATAATTTAGTGGTATGAAAAATAGATGTTGGTTGATTCTCAGACCTACCCGATATACACACAAATTTTCTTTTGCTTTAGCCGTTTCGGAGGAGTTTGGTAACAAACACCGGGACACGAGAATTTTATATATAAGACTAGCTGATACTCGCGACTTCGTCCGCATAAACACATGACTAAACACGTGGTACTTATAAAGATCTTTATTTCTTAAAACTTTATTTACTTTATATTAAGTGAAGATATTGCCATATTTTATAAATATATATAAAAATTAAAAATAATCTGATAGATAGTTAACAACTGTAAGTAACTATAGTTAGCTAAAATTAAGTTTCTTTTTTACCTCCTGAGAAAGTTAGAAAGACATAAAAATTCTAATTAGTTATTCATTTTAAACTATTTGATTTCTGAACGACCGGGGATATATCAAAGGAATAATAAAAATTGTTGTTTTTATTTAATTCCGAGCATTTTCATATTTATTTACCTTTTAATCCTTCTCTGGACTTCCACAAATAATTCAATACCAAAATTAACCAAGTCGGTCCAGCCGATCTCGAGTTTTAGCGAGACTAACGAAAACAGAAATTCATCTTATTTTATATATAAAATTCTCGTGTCACAATTTTCGTTCCCGTACTCCTCCGAAACAGCTCGACCGATTGTCATGAAATTTTGTGAGCATATTGAGTAGGTATGAGAATCGGCCAACATCTATTTTTCATACCCCTAAATGTTAAGGGTGGTCCACACGATTTTTTTTTTTTTTTTCTGACATCTCTTTTAAATTTATTTGATTATGAGTCAATAAAATATGAAAAAATATTTTTTTGTATGTAAAATTAGTAACTAGTCTATTTAAAATTCTTTTTATAAGTTCAACAATAATTAATTTTTCTTACCATGTGATTTTTATATCAATTTAATTGTAATATACGATTTTTTGCGACAAAACGTGGGTGTTTAGATTTTTAGGCCCAATTAGAACTACCTAATACTAACTACGTGCTTCGCGCTTAAGACATTCAACTCTGTGAAAAAAGATTCCAATAAATGATCACCACGCAAAAGTCAAATGAAGCGTTTTATCAATCGGAAATATAAAAAAGCTATGTTACGCCAATTAGAGCTCTAAACCGATGATATAAGGATGTAACTGAAAGTTTGAGATCGGTAAACATCACAACTGCCAATTTGTAGCCCAGTGCAGTAGCAGGTAAATAACCGAAGAGGATCGTTTACCAATGCTTTTGACAGCCTGTAGCATTGTGCAAACATGCCGACTATTCGAGTGAACCGTTTTTATTTATTTCACTTGTAGTATCCAATCGTACAATTAATTCTATATTTTGTTTTATATTTATAATTACAGACTCTCGCTCGTTGGTTTTAATTTGACTTTAAGATTTTGGTATATTGGAGATTGTAATCAAAAGTTTTGTAATTTTAAATTATACTAGCTGACCAGACAGACGTTGTTCTGTACATAATAAATAAAACACTGTTTTTTATGAATTTGTCTATAATATTTCATAACAACGACTTTATACCAGTTAATAATCTCCAATTAAAAGCTATGC
Source organism: Leptidea juvernica (assembly GCA_949711755.1). Taxonomy (NCBI): domain Eukaryota; kingdom Metazoa; phylum Arthropoda; class Insecta; order Lepidoptera; family Pieridae; genus Leptidea; species Leptidea juvernica. Next base: position 7,837,569 of record CATIXQ010000006.1, on the reverse strand, counting down.
TACCGTAGAGTCAGATAATGTTTCATAACATAATTTTGTCACTAAAGACTAATTAAAACGGGTACAACAAAACCCTATAATCAGGTGCTACGCAAACAAATACACCTTTAACCGTAACGTGCTCATTTAAAACCGTCCCCGCCAATTTATTTCCGAACCCAGACACATTAACAAAAGCCTGAGGCCTAAAAGAAGTCCGAAAAAACATAGCTTCAACTAAGCCCAGGGGCTATCTAATAACATTTATTACCGCCACTGTCCCTGGCGTCCACTTCCGCACGCTGATAAAGTGACGCCATTTTTGCCGCCATATTTATTTATAGGTAAGCAACGAACGATATTGTCCGCAACCAAACCGTTTGTTACAAAACCACTGAGTTACACATGAGTGGATTTCTGGTGATCATTATAGTAAATGCAGCCTTTCGTTCGGTTTATAGACATTTATTCTCATAAAATCACTTACATGAGAACTTTACATAAATATACATTATTATATTACTTTAGGTTTCTATGACTAAGCATGCAAAACAAACAAAGTGAACGATTTCAAAAAATGAAGGTATATAAAAATTTCTCAACAAAACAACGTCAAAATATTTTATATTTATCCGGAATAAGAAGGACTGGATGTGGCTAACGACTTATAAAAATAACAGTTGAAGTAAAGTAAAATCATACCTACGTATACCATCAAAAAAATACATACAAAAAAACAATCAAGTGCGGGTCGGACTCGCCCGTGAAGGGTAAGCAGCAAGTAACATAATATAAAAGTTATATATAAAAGAAAATGATATTAAATTATTTAAAGGAAATAGCAAGATATCTTTGCTCAAAATCATACAGTGCAAATGAGCTCTCATCATTTATACGTATTAAACAAAAACTACCTAGTACATCTCGTTCAAACCAATTTTCCGTGGAAGTTTGCATGGTAATGTACATCATATATTTTTTAAGTTTTATTATTCTCTTATTTTAGAAGTAACAGTTACACGTTTTACCACTTTGGAAGTGTCTCTCGCGCAAACTATTCAGCTTAAAAAAAATTAAATAAGAAACCTCAATCTAAGACGTATTTATAGATATCCCACAAAAGATAACACGTATGGGTTTGATAAAAACTTTTGAGTTTCAATTCTAAGTATGGGTAACCCTCAAAATTTATTGTTTGTTTTTCTATTCTTGTGTGAAAATGTTAATGCGGTTCACAGAATATATCTACTTACCAAGTTTCAACAGTATAGTTCTTATAGTTTTGGAAAAAAGTGGCTGTGACATACACGGACAGACAGACAGACATGACGAATCTGTAAGGGTTCCGTTTATTGCCATTTGGCTACGGAACCCAAAAAACGGTGTGTTGAAGCATACACTTTTCGAAAAAAGTGAAAACTTATCTTAGTTGCCTCGAGCTAACTTTACCGTTACAATTTTGAGCGTGACGGCTCAGTCTCATTCAATACTCATAAAGTAAATTACTCGGCGTGCCTTAAGAAGTTTTCACTATGTTTTCAGTAATAAACATATACCTAGCCTAGCCTAAGTTTTGATACAAATAAAAATGTATCTTCTTTTAATGACGTAATGTTAAAACTTATATTATAATATATTTATTTATTGAATTCTTAGCAATAAATAAATAAATATATCCATAATGAATACTTTTCGCTTTAGTGCTGGCCTTTTATTGTCTGGCCACAAATCTATCGACGCATGCATTATTTCCATGGAAAGTATAGTCACCGCTTGTTCTAGAGATTTCTTAAGCGCATTGATGTAAACGTTTCATTTAGTGACAATGGCGAGCGGGCCGCAACTTAATATAATACAATTTACACACTTTTTTAGAAGCCCTACGAGATAGACCTCGTCCTGTAATCGTTTAACGCATCTCACACTATCATCACAAATCACACACCTGCAATATCACAACACACAAATAGTCACACACTTATACACTTACATACATTCACACATAATAACTAACACACATACATATATCACCAAACTCGCCGGCGTGTGCGAAGTCTATTCAAACGTAGAGTCCATTGAACTAACAGATATATTAAATCGTTAGTGATCTTCTCTCCATCCAGCCTAGTGAGCATGCGGTCTGAGGCTCGAGTCGCCTTCCGAGATGTCCCGCGCCTATGAGCTTGACTTTCGGTCTCCAAGGCCCCCGCCCGGCTTCGCTGTAAAAGCCTTTTATCAGCACAGAGGAGGTTTTTAGTCGGTAGAGGGTGTTTAAGCCCGAGCCCCCGCTATATGGGCCCCGCTTCGGGGTCATCAATACGCAAATGTATTTTACTTACTCCAAAAAAAAAGCGTTTCATTTAGGGCAAGCCATATTCTTTATTTTTTTATGATTTTTATAGAAGATATTATATCTATTGATTGTATCAAAAGTAGAAGTCGAAATGACCAAAAGCGTAAGCCCACATTGTGCAACGCAATCACAGCAATTCAGTTTTCTTTAACACCCCATTCAAAATATATAAAATGGTAGGAAGTGATTGAAGTTTTTAACATAATAAACGCGTTCCTAATTAGAAAAAAAAATGCGTGCGTCCAAAGAACACATGTCAGAAGTGAAACCTGCATTGTGCATGAACCTCTAAGCTTCATATGAAGTCCTGGTACATATTGCTAACATGACACATGATTTCAACGGCTATGAAGGACATTACTATCAACGCTGCCATATTTATGATCTCCTGGTGTCTATGTAGTAATACGTCGTGCGCATGACGTCAGAATATATGATATACTTGCATCACACATAAGACAATCTCTTCATCAACTATGATCACCTGGTATTAATTCACTGTATCACTGTACCCACTACCTTATTTTCTCCCATGTTGAATCTTACAAATGTATGTGTTTGTCTCTTTTTATTGTCGCGCTTTTTCGTTTCATCGACCTTCAAATTACAACGATGCTGAAGAAGTCTTCACTTCAATAAAAAAAAATAAGTTTTAACAATTTTTATTGCCAGACTAGTTATTTTAAAATGTTTAAGTGCTAATATTTTTTGCATATAATCATTCCGACATGTATTTGTCTGTTTATTTTGTATTTAGGATATCATTATATAGCAATCGGATTAATGATAATACATTTCTTGAGGAATCTATCCGTAATAATAGATCATTAAGTATGTATTAATCATTTCGGTGAGAATCCCCAAGTGCGGGAAGAATTTATGTGTTCGCAAGTTTTCCGCCTCGCACGCACTGCAGGACCGAACGGAACTAATGACCAATCTTGTGTATTGATGATGTGTGAACCTGTTATTTCTGCTTCTGTATTATGTCGTTATATTTCACGGGAGTTGTTGCTATCATGTCGATACATAAAATACCATGTTTCGTTAGTAGCAATAAAAATATTTTTTGTAGGAATATAAATACACAGTTTGTTATTTTCTTAAGTGATACACTTCTCGGATTCATTTTACAAATTAAATTTCTAAACAAAATTTATGAAGCCATAACCTGAAAGTTGAACAAGACAAGTACAATCCCACAGTTGAAGACTATAAGATCACACTGTCATAAGGATCTGTTTATATAACAGGAGTTTAAAGTTAGCTTACTTAAAGTGACTCAATATGCAGCGTTTGGCCTCGATCACACTCACCTGAGACTGAACGATGGAATGTCTCGTTTACACTAGCACCCACACCAAAGTAAAATATCTCCGCGATTATTTCGCTGACATAAGTGGGAGGAATCGGTCTGGTGGGGGTTAGCACCTCTAAATTATTAAATCATAATAATTTAAACTTAATAATAAAATTATTTGTATAAAAAAAATCAACTATAATTTTTTTTTTCAAGTAGCTAAATCAAATTACAAAATTATTTTTAAATGCCGCTGTTTTCTAGGAGTGTAGGAAGCTATGGTAGGTATATAAGTTAAAAATAATATGTAAGTTGATAGAATAGGTTTGAACAGTCACCTAAGCTATCGTGTGTCTAATGGAAATGATTTTAGCGAAGCTACAAACAAAAAAGATCTAAATTAGGGATATTTTAAACTAAGCCTGAACCGATTATCTTATACAGATGCTCCAATTAGATACGAGCAACTTCGAAAAAGAGGCCAACAGAAGATGAAACTGGGCTGGGTGACTTTTGGGAAACTTCTCGTCCCATATACCCGAACCTCCCGAACTTCCGAAGAGTTAAGTCATAGATCAGTTTAAAGATACTCAGTGTGCTATGGAAAGGGATATGCTTGGTATTTCTCAGAAGGATTGGATAGGAAGTACGCAGAAGTGGTAGAGGGCTGATCACATTAGCTGCGAAATAAACAACAGACACCGCGCCTTGGAGAGTCAACATGGAGCTGTTTCACCTGATTCCTGCCGCTCCATTCCACCTTCACAGGACACGGCAGAAATAAGAGTATCATCCCCACCCTCTGAATGTGCAGCGTTCGTCCACAGTCCGGTTTTTAAGGAACTATCTTCTACTTACAACCAAGCTATGGAATTAGCTTCATAGTGCGGTGTATAGTTCTCCTTCCGACTATGTGGACCAACGATATGCGTAGAGCAGCTGGCAGCAGCTAGATGAGAACACCAGAAGGTCGTGTTCAGCTGGAAGAGGATTATAGTAAACCCCGAATCACACTTTACTCTCTTTTTAAATTTTGCAAACGGTGGTCTATCAGACAAAATGTGTGAATCAAAATCATCCGGAATATATTGAAATAAATAAATATGTAATACATCTTAAGCTAGAAAACCCGACTACAAATACAATAGAGATTGACAAATCGCTAAAAAAAACACAAGATAGTAAAGAAAGTTTTGTTGATACGAATGAGTTGATACACTTAACTACTAATATAGTTATGAGCAGACATCTGTTACGTTAACGTGACATTATCTTAGGCGGGTTGATATTATAATTTAACACAATGTTTGTTTGAAGTGGACAGCAAAATCCTCAACATAAATCGCCAAGGAGAGACCGAAGCCAGCGAAATGCGGTAAAGCGCCCAAGGGAGACCCCCCCCCTCGCGTCGCACCCCGCACACAAATCATTGTCTTTACTTTAGACAAACAGTCGCTAACGTCTTCAATGTGTTAGTTTATAAACAAGATAAGGCTTTACAGTTATAAGTCTTTCTATATATTCGTTTATAGCGAACATATTTCCTTCAAGAATACTCGCACGATTTTTTTTACAAATACTAAAATATAGTGTTAATTAGAACAGATGTGCATGCATAAAAACATATAAACATCCATAATTCGGAAATAACAATCCATATTCATCATATAAACAATACATCTTCTGGGATTCGAACCCGGGATATCTAGCTTAGTAGACAGGGTCACTAACCTCTCAGTCGTCCATTATTAATGATAAAAGATTAACGAATTAATTCGACATTACAATATTCACAAAATTTATTTTGCAATTAATAAAATTATATTATTACGTAGTATTATTACCTACTATGAGTATGCAATTATACTACCAATACCCTTAGATTAAGGATTGGTCTCCGCGGCCCTCCAACTAGATCGCAAAGTGCGGCAACTAATACTACGCCCAAGTGGGCGTACTCGAACCAGTCTCGAACAATGTGTGACGTTGACGTGTCACATGTTCTGTTAAACTTTGCGGATAGTTGAAACTAAAATGCCGGGTTGGGTATTAAAACTTTGAAAAATAATCCTACAAAGATATAAAAAAGACACTGAGATCACATATCATCTATTATTATATGACGACCTGTATAGCCGAGTGGTTAGCGATCCTACCTACTAAGCTAGAGGTCCCGGGTTCGAATCCCGGTAGGTGCAAGCATTTATATGATGAATATGGACATTTGTTTCCGAGTCATGGATGTTTAAATGTATTTATGTATGTTTATGTGTATGTTTCTATGAATTTATATATGTTTAAGTAAGTATATTGTATTAAATATATCATTGTCTTGTAACCCATAACACAGGCTATATATGCTTACCTTGGGGCAAGATAATTTGTGTAAAAAGTGTGTCAATATTATGTGTCAATATTATTATTATTAAGTAATTTGTATTTTATTAATTTCAATGTAAAATAACACGAAGCGTTGTAACATACGCTAAATTTTAAAGATGCCTTGAGTGTCAAGATGCCACGCAGACAAGATTCTAATAGTTTCCGCAATAAAAAAGCTATTGTTCTTAGGAAGTGCGGTATCTAGTTGGAGCGCAGCGGAGACCAATCCTTAATCTCAGACCAGAACCATTCTTGAGCTCCATTCTTGCTTCTATCCAAACGTAATGGTAATGTTTATGGCTTTTTTTTTAGAATGAGGCCCATCCTGCTTTCCGAAGTATAGGTTTCTTAGCTAATTAGAAATTTTTTTATATTAATGTTAAAATTAATTAGAATGAGTGCCCCAAATATCGATCACCGCAGGGAAGTTGAATATTTAACCATGTCTGTTCGTTTATATGCTACTCAAGTATAGAGGACGAATATTTTGAGAACATGAAGTTTGGATTCTAGGGTGATAAATAATTGTATGATAGTAAGATAAAAAAAAAACAGAGATTTAATACCAGTGGGAGGCTTTTTTTATTGAGAGGAGGACAAACGAGCGTACGGGTCACCTGGTGTTATGTGATTACCGCCGTCCACATTCTCTTGCAACACCAGAGGAATCACAAGAGCGTTGCCGGCCTTTGATGCTCCTTGGCACAGGATGCCGGCTAGATTATGGCTACCACAAGGGCACTTATTTGTGCCGTGAAACAATAATGTGTAAACATTATTGTGTTTCGGTCTGAAGGGCGCCGTAGCTAGGGAACTTAACATCTTATGTCTCAAGGTGACGAGCGCAATTGTAGTGCCGCTCAAAATTTTTGAGTTTTTTAAAGAACCCTGAGCGGCACTGCATTGTAATGGGCAGGGCGTATCAATCACCATCAGCTGAACTACTACTTGTCACGTCCTTTATTTTCATAAAAAAAACATAAACTAATGTAAGATTCAGAACTATTTATTGTTGAAATTTTTTAACTTGAGAAAAGGTTAGGTTATAACATATATATAAAATTCCGTGTGAGCGCTCTCACCACTGATCCAACCGTCCGAGTGACGTACCGTTTATAAATCTTGTATGTCTTGTTCAAATCTTAAGTTGTAATTTCATGTACCGTATACAGATTATTTTATTCTTAAAAAATATTCCACAAGATATCAACAAATATACCCGATATTTAAAATTCTATGCATATTAATATAATAATGTAATAAAAGGTTATTTATTAATAATATCTTTCTTCTTTAAATCTAAAGAAAATATGAAATACTTACCTTCACACAAATTATTTCTATAAAACTTCAATTACTTATAAACTTTAACGGAAGTCCCCATTAATTTCGTTGGGTCATCTGGTGCCCCAGAGAGGCATTAACCATCCCTTCTGTTTCTCTCTTTGATTTGTGTCGGCAAACTTAAGATCAACCGCCCGGAGATATATTTACTCTAAATATTATCTCATCACAATACTTCAAAGATTATTCATTTTGTTTTACTGTTCTTCTAAGTTGAAATATAAAGTTACTATCGGTTTATATTTTTTATTATATATTATAGTTTATTGGATATTTAAGTAATAATTTATTGATTAACGCGAGTGTTACTCATTTAAGTTAAACAGTTTTTAACCGACTTCAAAAAAGGAGGAGGTTCTCAATTAGTCGGTTTTTTTTATGTTTGTTACCTCTATATGTCTGAACTTTCGACTAGGTTAACCGATTTTGATAATTATTTTTTCATTTGAAAGCTGGTGCTTCCCGTGTGGTCCCATTGCAATTTGTTCTAGATCTAGCAATGGTAACTATGAGTTTGGTTAAGTTCTGATTATGGGATCCATGACAAAGTAACGGAACTCTTCAATTAAAATTAACGATACTAGGCCGAATCTTTTATATGCTATCCAGATATTTGAGTCACCTACAGTAACGTCGTTGTGGTCAAGTAATTGTCGTAATCAAATATGATGATCAATGGAACTCCTTAACGACTTTCAGTGAGGGTGCGATCTGTGGCAGGGCTTCTAACTGTCTGTAATCAAATTGCAATGCGCTTACGTTCATTGCTGCATTGCAAAATTTTGTAGATCTACACATATTTAGACAAATTATTAGTAAGTGTAGTTCACATTCAGTAAACATCTAATAATAAAAAAAATTAACAAAAAACAACCGACTTCAAAAATACTATAAACATTAGATATAATATGCACTAAAAAGTATAAAAATAGTTGGGTATGTTTATGCAACCTAATTAATTAATCTAATTCAGTAACGATTATTCCTATGTTTGGAGTCGGTGCCAATGTAGGTTTGTAACTACATACATACATAGTTATAGGTGAGATGTGCTTGAGTCGCACGTGCGACGTGAGGAGGTGAGGCGAGAGCGGGGCCACAGCGCGCGGGAGGACACCGATTACAAAAATAACAATAATCGTTTATACTTTTTAGTGCATATTATATCTATTCTTTTGGAATAGTATTTTTGAAGTCAGTTGATTTTTTGGATTTTTTTTTATTAAAGGATTAAAACGCGTGTTTAACTGTGTTTTTACATTATTAATGTTTTATATTAAAACTAGCTGACCCAGCAAACGTTGTATTGCCATATAAAGTAAAGAATAAAAATTGCTACTTAAAATTTATTCGATAAAAAAACTATGTACGCAACAAGTTTCTGGAAACTTCTTGTATTCCTCGTCACTTTTTGTCTTGCTTGTGCCACTTCTATTTTAAAGAAATTGCAATCCCAGTTAAATCCGCTGTGTTTAAAAATCAATACGTGTATCGCTTTTCATGTTATAATCTTTTCAGTATGCGACACTAAAGCTAGAGTAAGAGACGTGAATAGAATAAACCAAAGAGTACAGATGGAGTACTCGGTCAGTCCAATGTCCGGTCACGTTACTGACGTATGTGAATAGACAGCCGTTAATGGGACACGGATGAGAATTAGCTAACTTATAAAAAGCATTAAGGTTGGGTTGCAATATATTAACTAGTATAGTTAAAGTTTAAGTCAGTGTACTGACTTTAACATTGACTGTCAAATGTATAGTTTTTATGAAAATAAGGGACGAGACGAGCAGGACGTTCAGCTGATGGTACTTGATACGCCCTGCCCATTACAATGCAGTGCCGCTCAGGATTCTTGAAAAACCCAAAAATTATGAGCAGCACTACAACTACGCTCGTCAACTTGAGACATAAGTTGTCAAGTCTCATTTGCCCAGTAATTTCACTAGCTACTAGTTACTTTGTTCAACAAATTTTAATTAATAATTAATTAATCCCAGAAGTGAGGGTATCACATTAAAAACATAACAAATTGTTTAGATTTTCAAGAGCGACACCTCAAGGCAATTTCGTAAACGGCAATTGTAAAGTAGTTCCAGTAGATGAAGCCACAACCTGAGAGTTGAACAAAGCATACAAGATTTTATCAACGATACGTCACTCGAACGTTTGGCTCAGTTGAAAAGAGCTCTCGCACGGAACGCGAGAGGTCGAGTTCGAGTCCCACATCGTTCATGAATTTTGTTTTCAAATTTTATTTGTGTAATTAATCCCAGAAGTGAGGGTTATCACTTTAAAAATATAACAAATTATTAACATTCTTGTTATTGCTAAAATTTAAAAGTTAAGTTGAATCCAGCCTAAATGAACTTCAGGCTAAGTTAAAAATGCTAAATCATTATATTTCAGCCGAAAGTTAAATGAAAGTGACATTTCAAAATCTATTTTTCATTTGAGTATTATCACGGTCGGTAGACACAATTTATAAATGTCAAAGCAATGACTGCCTCCTGGAAACCTCCCGATTCATAATTAATGATAATATCCGGCGGAGGATTTTTCACTCGCCGAGAAAAACTCCGAATACCGGAAAATAGCAGCGGAAAGGCTTAACTCATTTATGACAGGGCTTTCGATGTGAGCTGAATATTGTATCGCTTATTAAAAAAAATATTATTATCATTTTTAAATACAGAAACTTCCACCTGTAACATTAGCAGTATTCTTATTGTATTCTCTGTCCGTTAATATGACGAGAGAAGCGAAATCTCATCCTTGTGAATGTCTGTTATAAAAAGTTTAAGATTATTTTATTCTACACAAATTAAATTTATGAACGATGCAGGATTTGAACCCACGACCTCTCGCGTTCCGTGTGAGCGCTCTCACCACTGTGAAAAATTCTTGAAGTTGACTGTTAATCTCTATTTTGAGTAATGCACGTAAACTAAAACAAAGTCACATACAAATCGTGGGTGTAAGACGGAGCTTGTCACGCAAACTAAAGTAATAAAGCAGGCCTGTTTTCATCGGTTGTCTAGCAGCAAGATGCTCTATCTAGACATATAATTTTCTTAGGTGTCAATTAATGCACGTAATTTGTGTACAAAATAGCACTACTTCACTACTACTACTACTACTCAATATCTTTATTGAAATAAAGATAAAAAAATTAAAAAAGCAGTCTCTGGACTTAATATTTCTAACTACGTCCTTCTAAGTCTTCGTGACACTGGCGTTACAAGCGTAAACCGGAAATACAACCTGAAAAAAGAAATCTAAACGGAAGCAAAAGCAGAAGAAGGTTCCGTTGCGTCGTCGACCATTGAAATTAATATTTAACGAGTTTCCGGTTATTCTAAGCGTATTTCAAATGCGTTTTCATTTGGAAAATATTTTTGAAGTGAAAATTTCTTTAGCCGCATTGGACACTTTTTGGTAGGGTTTTCTTCTCGCGTCACCGACTCGCGTGAAATATACAATAAAAAAATAAATATATCTAATATATAAAATTCTCATGTCGCGGTGCTTGTAGTTAAACTCCTTCGAAACGGCTTGACCGATTCTCATGAAATTTTGAGTGAATATTGGGTAGGTCTGAGAATCGGACAACATCTATTTTTCATCCCCCCAAATATTAAGGGTGGTCCACGTTTTTTTTTTTTCATTTAATATTTTTTTAAATTTGTTTGATTATGCTAACTGCATTAAAAAATACATACAACTTCAAATTTTCACCCATCTACGATCAACAGTTACTTTTGTATCGCGATTTTAATATCGGCAATACAACGTTTGCTGGGTCAGCTAGTAAATATATTTAGACACTTTTTCGAGTTTGCGTCACCGAAATGCATAAAAGCAGTATATCTGCAGTTATAGGTACAGCTGACGTATGGATAAAGATAATGCTGTATTGCTTAAAATCTTAAAGCAAAGTATAGAAATAGTTATTATGTGTTATCCCTAAGATATATACCATCGCGTACTTTTTTGTATACCTTTTTTTCACTTCAGAAAACGACTTGTTTTTAATATACTTTAAAGGGGGTATAATTTTAGTATTTGATATCGATTTCAACTTGATTGATTTCAAAACGTGGTCGAGTAAAAGATAGACAGACGGGTCGGGCAGTTGGGCTATCTTATAATCGTTTATATTGTGTCTCCTTTCTTCGTAGCGCAAAAAAAGTTTAGAAAAACCTGTTTAATTTTTAGCATATTGCATGTTCCTCTTAATTACATTTCCAATATAGTAAAACAAAACAGGGCGTTACAAAGTTTACCGTTACATATTGACAGCAATCAAGATTCTAACTTAACTTCAAGAAAAAAAATCAATATGGTTGTGTGATTTATAAATTTATTTAGAAATATTTTTTAAATTTTTTATTACATTTACTTCAAAAAGGGAACAGAATATGTGCTATATTTATTAAGGAGGTCTATTACCAAAATCGAAAGCCGAAGTTTCGGTCCGAAACGAAAGAACGACGAACTTCGAATTAAATCCTATTACCAACGTACTTCGGATCCGAATAGTGCGGACGGGTTTTTCTTTCGGAACCATAGACATAACCATAAAAAGTGAAATTGTAGTTACGATTATAATAATGTCAAACAGCGAAACAGTAAATGTCAAGTGAATTTGGGAATAAGGTAAACGAAAGACAAAATGTCTTATCGCTAACTTCTGATCCGAAACACTTTCGTAATAGGAAAATGTACGATCCGTCAACCAAACTTAGTATTTCGATTTTGGTAATAGTGCACCAGTCACCCAGTTTATCTATCGAGATGGTCCCAGAAATAAGATATTGTATTCTCTGTTACTTACTGAGTCTTCAGAGCGAACACGAATGCGAATATAATATAATGCCTACTAAGTAGTAATAAGTATAATGCCTACTACTCGGCTAAGTCGAGTTAGTGGGGCGATCCATATCCTTTTACAACAAGATCCCAGGAAATGTATTACGTTATTCAAAATAATTGTTAAAAAACGTTTGTGTGGTAAAGGTTACTATAACATAAATTACTTTCTTAATGATACCACAGATTGAGAATGGAGGGACCGCCCTGTGGCTATTAAATAATAAGTTTTATATTTTCGATGAAAAAAAAAACCGCTGAGTTTGTTGCGCCCGTTCTTCTCGGGTCTGAGTTATTCATTTTGGAATGGCTGGTAGTTTTTGACATTCAATAAGTGATGTCACATCCTATTTTGAATAAAAATATTTGAATTTGAATGAGTGACTGAAGTGGCAGGTAAGCATACCTGAAACTATATTCCACAGATTGGTAAAAATAATGTACCATTCCATATTAACGTCAGGGCAGGCAGTATACAGTCATCATATAATATTTTAATAAATATAAATTTTAAATATTTAAGAAATCAGTTATGATTTACAGTCAAACACAATGTTAAACGTTAATATGGGGAGATAATAAAAAACTATTGACGAAAATCAAAAGTAATAATAAGTGTTTTTAAACTTAAACCTATTTAAGCATGAGTATTCTTGTACTAATTTTTACTAAAATTTTGGAATGAGCTCCCTTGTGCGGTGTTTCTAGGACGATATGATATCAATATATATTATAATCAATATATAAAGTATTCAAAAGTGTATACACCTACCTACATAGCATGGCAACACTCCTGCTATTTCTCTGGTGCTGGTACAGACGTATTAAGAGAGTAAACACGGCGGTTTTCATTTAACACCAGATGACATGTTTGCTCGTTTATCCTCCTCTTACATACATAAAAAAATTAATAGTAAATTTATAAATGTACGTTTTCATTGTTAATTTTTATCCTAGAAAATAGCAGTAATTTTTGCAAATAAAAACTATTAGCTAATTTATAATTACTATTAAATTCAGCATTACGTTTCATTAATTCATGTATTGTTGTACATCATAATTTTATTTGTATCTATGGTTCAGTAGATGGTATAACAATGAAAATAGTTAACGAGCATAACAGGTAAAATAATAATGTTCAATTAAATTAAAAAAAAATATTTAATTAGGCGTTACTTTGCGGAAATCCATAATTATATAAATGATTTAAGTTTTCTTTAGTGTTAATTCCGCCAATATTTGTTTTTAAAATAATTCGCGGAGTCTCGTGCCAGATTTTGGCGAGACAACACGTCCTGAGGATGCCTCGTGTAGAGGCGAAATACATGTTGAATAATTTTAAAAACAAATATTGGCGGAATTAACACTAAAGAAAACTTAAATGATTTGTTCAATTAAACTGACATAGATAGGGCGCGACTAGTATACTTTAGTTATTTTCATAGTATTACGTCCTATGGTATATTGTTCTAGGGCAGTGCAGCCGATAAGTGGGCTATTCGCGCTATTTAAAACCAAGAATCATTAAGAGAAACATTTAAAGAAATTAACATTCTAGACTGTTTCATCTCAATATATTCTTAATAATAATGTATATATTCATAAGCACATTAATGAATTTGCTAGAAAGTGTGTGGCAAACGAGGAACAAACATAAACTTGTTATGCCTACTACTCGGTTGAGTTAGTAAGTCTTTTATGAAGCGATGTTTCCACAATATGATTCCAGAAAATGTACAAAACAAATGTGTTGCGAAATTCAAAAGAATTGTTAATGTTATTATAACATTATAAATGATTGTCTTAATTAAACCACAGACTGGGAATGAAGCGGACACCCTCAGGCTCTTTAATTATAAATGTTTATTGCACTTTATCATATTGTAATCCATATTTTTATTAAAAAAAAGCCCACTGAGGTTCTTGCTGCCATTCTTCTAAGGTCTGGGGCAGTCTATTTTGAGTGGGTAGTTTTTAACTTGAATAAGTGATTTTGATTCAAATTTTTAATAAAAAATTTGAATTAGAATTGAATAACATGTTAAACATTTAAATCAATTATTTAATTATGTTATAATCAATACACCTTCACAGGTATTGTGTACAAATGTATCCTTAACAAACCCCATTCGATACAAATAGAGAGAAATGAAATTGCTCCGTCTTCATATAACGTAAAGTTGAAGAAGTTTCTCGAAGTAGTCCTTCACGTCAACGATCTTAGTGGGCGTGTCGAGTAAAAGGCGGAGCCTGAGAAAGACACTCCTTGGATTTCTCTTTTTTACTTTACCTTGTATTTAGGTACACGATGTCCAAGTAAACTTGGCCTCTATACGCTTCAACAGTTTCACTTCGTTCATCTCGAAGTAAGTAGGAACAGGGGGTAGGAGTAGCTCTTGGTTTCTGGCCATATTTATATACGCATAGAAACAAAGCACTGAACAACTTTAGTCGTTATCGCGTTTATAAAGTTCTCTAGGCGATACCATTTTATGGGGTGTTTTGCTTGAGATAAATTTTATTTCTTTTGTTTACTTGTTTTTGTTTGCCGTTTGATAGAGACATAATTTTAGTAACTGTTAGTCTACGTTTCAATAAAAAAACCCTCATATTACGAAATGATTCCAGCAGAAACTTCATTCTCACGTTTCCTTCTATTCTAATAGAATATAGAGTTTGTTAGTATGTCAGCTTGGACGAACTAACCACTAAACGCGTATCTAGGGTCATGTTCGCTATTATCCTTCTAGCCACTTACTGAGCCTAATAGCCTCAGTAAGAAATATGGCGCTGTTAGTATGACACGAGATCTCGAAGTGAAACATTATGCCCGGTTCACATTATTCCGGTCCAGTAATCCAACGAGTTAATCCAGTCCAGTTCTAGACTGGATCATATCGTCCATATAATTCAGGTCAACGCTCAAATCACAATATTGTAAAAATAATAGCGGACAGTGCAAAAAATTTGTCTTTTCATCCATTCATTTTTTTTCGTATATACTTTGAAGAACTACTGTCAATATTTGACAATTCTAGTCCCCCTTCAACCCCCCAAAATTGGTTGATCGTAATTCCATATATGCTCTATGGATTTTGTGACCATCAATTCATCCAAGTTTGTAACCGTATACTGCTTAGTTAATAAACTCAATGAAAAGGACTCCAAACTTAAAATTACATCTCCCTGTCATACAATTCCGCAGTGAAAAAGGTAAGCTAAAGGCAAAAAGTTTTAAATTTGGAATAACTTTACTTAGCGTTTATTAATAACACACCTAGTGCTGAAGGTAGTAATGAATAATGATTAACAAGTCTGCGGGTCTAATGGGAAGCCATTAAACCCATGTACTGGTGTAACACCAGAATATACACAAGACCAGCCAATGTTGGCTGTTCACGCGTTTTACAGTACCATAACTGAAGGGTCACAATCGGAAAGCCTACGACTAATGATTAGTATAAGATGATAAGATACAGTTGCCTATAGTCTGACAGATGGCTATAGCCCGCAATAGTGAAACAACAGAAATTATAATAAGAAATGAGTTTCAATTATTATTGCTAGTGTGGAGTGAGCTGTATAAAAACTTTTTCTTTATCAACTCATTGATTTACTAGCTGGCAGTCATACATTTTTCCCGCCCATATTGCTATCACTTTTTAGGTGACAGTCATTAAAAAATGTTCTTACGGATTTTTCTGTTAAACTTTGCTAATAATTGAAATTAAAAGGGCGGGTTGCGTAGTAAAACTTTGTAAAAATAGTACTATAATAAATAAGAAAGACACTGAGATCACATATCATCAGTAAGTATTTTGTATTTTATTAATTTCAACGTTAAATAACACGAAGCGTATGTTACAAAATTTGAAAGATGCCACGAACACAAGCATCTAATAGTTGCCGTAATAAAAAAGCTATTGCTTTTAGGTAGTGCGGTATCTAGTTGGATCGCAGCGGAGACCAATCCTTAATCTTATGGTAATAGCCATCATTTAGTGTGTGAAAATTAAGAGATTGGGGGAAGATTAGATTTTTGATGAAATGAAAGCTATGTAAGGATAAAATGCTCCATCTTACTCAAATTCAAATTTTCAAATTCAAATTTCTTTATTGGTACCAATACTAATGTTACATGATATAATTGGTCTATATAGATATTGTTACTCAACTCGTAATATTGGCTGCCTAAATAAAAATGGGGTCAGACCTGCATCCAAGATGAATACCAGTTAGATTGGCAAAAAAGTGTTACAACTGCAAAAATATCAGGTAAACTTTGAACATGCAAACTTACAAACTAACTTGTTATGTATGTATAATAGTTGTATTATAATCAATGATTTTAAAGAGTGGCCGTTGAGTTTCTTGTATGTTCTTCTCTTAAGCTCTACTTTTTCCGAATATATGATGGATTCAGTAATTTAAATTTAATGTTATTATTCAAAAGTCCTAAAAAAATCCTATTTGTATAAAGTTTAATTGACTTAACTTTGACTTCCTAAAAGGACAAACCATTACTAACAAGTATTTTGCTAGCCCGCTAGACATATTACCAAGCTACATTTATGATAGGTGACCTGATTTAGCAAGAAATAAAATAATTTTTCACCATGACAACGTGCACGTCCATACATGCACCAATGCTTTGGTAAAATTTTAGGAATTGGGCTATAATTTGCATACACACCCGGTTTATTCGCTATCAGACATTTCATAGCAATAATAAAGAAATGGATGCAGTAGATTTAAAGGCCTTTAGATAAACCATCAACGAGATGGAATGAAGAAAAGATTGCTTAGAACATACAAATTTAATTTGTACCATAATTCTGAATGATGTGGGTCTCGAACCCGCGCCTCTCTGAACTTAAAATGAGCCAACCATTCTAGCGACCGTGTTCCGCATCGTCAATAAACTTAACTTATGTATTTAATACATCACAATATCCACAGAACTTAAGTTATCTTATAATAATACTATTGTAGAACTTTCTTCTTATAACGGATTTACAATATTTATAATAAGACGTGGTATTTGTGCATGTGTGGTTGTGTGTGTGTTTGTGAATTACTTTTAATTTATACCTTCCTTTATATTTTTATTAACAGTCCTTATAAAGCATCGTTTATTATCGTTTATTGTTATTACAAAGTTTAGTAGTGATAAATTGCTTATTATAATTGCATGATGTGCGTCAGATTATCGAGTTTTCATAATAATTGGTGTGAGTCAGCGGGACTTGGAATAGAGATGTGTGTCTAGTGCGAACTGACGGCACTCCTAATAATTGTAAGAATAGTTCAGTTAACTCTATACTGTCGATCCTACCATGAACTATGTTATGAAGGAGAGAGAGATCCAGGACCTCCGCTTTTTCTCAAGCGATATCATGTCATAAAACCTGCAAGATTCAGCGTAGGCCACGTAATTGTGTCGTAATAAATAAATTATTAAACATTTCGGTATAACATTGGACGTATAATTTTGTGCCTTTTTCTGCCGTGAAGCAGTAATGTGTTAACGTTACTGTGTTTCGTTCTGAAGGGCGCCGTAGCTAGTGAAATTACTGGTCATATGAGACTTAACATCTCACATCTCAAGGTGTCGAGCGCAATTGTAGTCGCGCTCAGACTTTTTGGGTTTTTCGAGAATCCTGAGGGCTGGGCGTATAAATTACCATCAGCTGAACGTCCTGCTCGTCTCGTCCCTTATTTTCATAAAAAAAATATTGAAGAAAAACTGATCTCTAAGTAAGATAAATATAACATATACATAATAATGACTTAACCGTCAAGTTGTCTTTAAACACATTCAATTGAACACTTACGCCCCATTACAACAAATTATCGATGTCACCTACATTACATTGTGTGAACTCAACCCCAAGAGCCATTTAGCAGTATGTGTGTGTGTGAGACACAGCTGAACAAACGGTGCGTGTGTGTGCGTTATCAGAAAGATTCCACTTCATTTCCCCGAGCTTTGCATGACGTCACATATTACATTGACGTGGTTAGCTATTAAACTAAACATTACTGACAGCGTTACACGATAAATGTACCTTTGATAGGTACTGACGAGCTTGTTAGTAAAGGAAATTAGTATACATATATTTCCTATTTCTGCCGTGAAGCAGTAATGTGCAAGCATTACTGTGTTTCGGTCTGAAGGGCACCGTTGCTAGTGAAATTACTGGGCAAATGAAATTTGACATGTTATGACTCAAGGTGAGCGCAGTTGTACTGCCGCTGAGAATTTTTGGGTATTTCAAGAATCCTGACCAGCACTGCATTGTAATGGGCAGGGCGTATCAATTACCATGAGCTGAACGTCCCGACCCTTATTTTCATAAAAAAATACATAGTTATTAGAAAGAAAATAGTATTCATAATATAGTGCTTGTCTATTCAGCGTCTATTGTGTTCTAAAATGTGTTACGAGTTCGATTCGCGATTGCATAATTTTAACTGAATTAAAAAAGGTTCTCCTTATGTTTTTAGTTAGTTTTCTTAGAGCTCTGTGGCTTATGGAATCATTTGGATTTTGATCATGGATTATAAAGATGGATCATTGGCATTATAAATTTATGTTTTTGAATTTGAAAAATACAAAACTCTAAAATTATATGATTCCTTTTAACAATAAATCAATAGTTTTCGAAACTGAGAACTGCAAAAAAAAGACCAGAAACAATATACAATGCACATAAAGTTGCCCAGAGGTAATTAAAACATTCACAACAAACCATTTAATGTATGAATCCAAATTATTATGTACACATATCATTGTAATATTTTAAATTTATGTTTGCAAACACATAGGTCGATAGCTTTAGTACCATCCTATGCAAAAAAGCGGCTTCTCTACTCCGCCGAATATAAGGCAGCAGTAACAGTTATCTGAAGGCAATAGCCGACAGTGGGGATTGACCGTATGTTGGCCATATATTCAAAATAAATATTATGTCCCTTCGTAGTTATAATTACTAACAAAATTAGACAAGTTTACTAACAATGGATCGTAGTAATCTGAAAATAAACGTTTTATTTTATTATTATATTCTTTATTATAATTTCATATTATTTTCTTCATTTATATATAACGTAATTAAAAAAACAATATTACAAATAAAACATAAAAAATAGAGTCCCGCCGGCGTTGGTTCACTACAATTCCGCCGGTCGGTGGTTAAGTTTACAGACTGAGGAACTTCCGCACGATGCGTGCCGTTCCCAAAGCAGCTGCTTTCTGTAACTGACTCATAATCCAGTTATTAAGCGAGAGCCTCTTGAGATGATGGTCGAGGCTCTTTGCTATAAGTTTACGGAAACGACTATTGGGACAATTATTTTTGTCATGTCAGTAACCTCGTGTGCTAGGTCTAGGTACTCCGATAAATTGTCTATTTCAGCTTTCACAACGGTGATATCAACAATAAATGCCCGACGATCTAACCGATCTAACAATACAATATCAGGCTTATTATTAAAGAAAATTTCGAGCATAATGACGCAGATATTGTTAATGTATGTCTTCTACATAAACATGAAGCCGTGGAACCGTCGCAGTCGTTTAGGAAATGAGCGTCAGCTTTTTATCTAAATGGCGGACCGTGAACGTAAAAATGGCGTAAAATTCCCGTTTGATACAATAAATAATGAAATAAAAACCTTACATTACCCACACAACTTAATGTTGTAAGAGTTATTACAGAAATAATTCCGTTTATACATTTTCATCGCATCAATTCTGAGGTGTATAAAAATTATTGTGACAAAGAATATTGAAAACATTATAGGTGTATAAAACAAACATAGTAAACAGGGGGTATAATTGTCGGGGAAAGTATGAACAAAACAAGAATACAATGGTGGGTGTATAAGGGTGTGTTCAGATTATGTAACAAGTTATAACACTTTTGTTCATAAAAACGTTCGTTATAAGTAATCGTTCTGCAGTGCAGCTAAACTATCTCGTACAAAAAAACAGTGTCACTCCGGGAGTGCCTATAGAAGAACGATGACGTATCTATTTTTTGAATCATCAGGCATAATGATGTTCTATACAAAATAAGAACAAATTATTCGCAGTCTGATAGTAGAACGGCAAAAGTGTGCTTATAGACTATGATAGCACACTTTATACCTTAGTCATGTGTTAAATGATACTGTGAATATTTTAAACGGCAGAAGTAAATGCGACAATGTATATATAGCAGTCGAAGCTTATTATTGTGTAATTTGTGGCGTGTTCCATATCTCTGTTTTTATATGACGTGATCTGTCTATATATTGTATAGAATGTCATTCGTCAGGAAAAATTTGACTATACAGGAAATGCTTTCAATGTAGTATTTTGATAGCAATAACGTTTGCAATGGTTTTTTCCCATCTCAAAAAAGGCCAACATGCATATGTCTCTATGTACGTATACACACAATATTTTTACAAACTTATATACAGAGGTATCGGTAACGGTAACAGTGTGGTGAGTTTACCAGTTTTTTTGCATCTAAAAAAATGCCTAACGCATCTAAAGAAGTATTCATTTCAAAGAAAAATTAAAATACTAACGCATGTTATTGGCTCAATTACATCGAACGCCGAATACGAAAAATTATTTAACAACAAATAAAAAACATCGTTATACGCTAATAACACGCTATGTAACTTTTTTAATTTCACAACACATAAATAAAACACGCTTTGAATTTTTATTTATAACATATTTGTTACATGGGCTGGCCATGTCGCGAGATGTACAGACCAGAGATGGACTGCGATAATAACATCTTGGAGCGGCCCAGCGGGCAAGAGAAGCCGAGGGAGACCACTAACCAGATGGGAGGACTACCTCATACGGACAGCTGGCCCTAACTGGATAGACATAGCACAGGATAGAGACGCGTGGGCATCTTTGGAGGAGGCCTTTACCCAATCCGGGGTTCTTGCTAACAAAATTACTTACAATTAGATATTAATCTGATATTATATATCTATTAATTTACAATATTTAAAAAACTTAGTATACCAAGAAATAAATGGCTTATTTAATTTAATTTAATTTTAATTTGTTACATAATCTGAACTCGCCTTAAGCAACCTTTTCAGTAGCGAGTAATGAAGCCGTATCATTAATGGTTGCGATAAGGGCGTTAAATGTTTGCGCACACGCCAAATAATAAGCGTCTCGATCATTTACCGCAGAGGGGTGAAGTTTTGACGAGAAAAAAGAATATTCGCCGGGCTTTTGATGGCGAGAGCTTATCGGTAAATGAGATAAGTGAGAATTGAATAAGAGTATCCTTGCGGTCATATTTCTCTGTCGTTTGGGGAAACTATAAATACATCAAATCAATCATTATGGTGTTGTTTTGTTACACGTGAGTTGAGCGTTAAGATTCACTGTATATTGGTCATCGGGAACATTATGTTTGGTTCTCAATCACGTTAAGTATGATAAAGTAAGATAAGTCAATATTATGTACTTTTTTCGATTTCGTGCTGTCGGGTTGTAATTGGATAAATTGACCAAAAATATTAAGTGTGTGAGAACCGTTTTTCGATTCAGTGTTCTGTTAAAGTTCTTTGTTTGTATCAGTTTTGCTTTATTGTATGTTATACTTATAATATGTAGGATATAATTTTAGTTTGTGTGTTTTAAATTAATGTTTATTTTATTTAAGTTAACAAGTTACATGCATTTGCCTAAGTCGTGATAGTAACATAAAATTACTTATTGTTTTATATAGCTTTGTATTTATTTAAGTTCAATAGCACGCCATCATAAGTGTTTCCATTTAATTGACGTATATGTTAATAATGGTTTACTTATACTAGCGTTATTTTGTAATTATTAATACATGTATGTTGTATGGGAACCAATACATAAATGAATAAATAAATAAAGAAAAGTAAGGTTTTATCATGATCACTTATTTGAACGAATTGCAGTTGACGTGAAAAAAAAATATGGCAGTTATCGAAACCAAAAAAGACGTTATTGAAAACACGTGATGACACATGATTTAAATATTTGTTGTCAATTTCGGTGCAGAATACTAAAAAATTCACAAATTTGCATTGAATTAATCTGCTGAAAGTTGTTAGGCGTGCGGCATCAATAACTACAGATAATTCTACATCCTAACACTCTTTCGTGTTAAACAGCACACAAGGCTTAGACATAGAAACAAAAATCCAACATAAATGATATACTTAATTTATCAATGTACTTGTACAAATCAATTTTTTTTTCCAAAAAATAGTTCCTTAACCTATCTTTCCTTCTCGTTTTCGTTCTAAATCTATAAGTTCTTTTTTTAATATGTTCGAATTTATTTTATAAAATAAATATGAGTTTGTTTCGAGTCGAGTTTTTGATTGTATACAAGTCTCGTACAAGTCTTGTACAGAAGAGAAAAAAATTCTAGTACAATTAGCTCAGTAAAATTTATGATATTATAATATTGTAAAGAATGCGAATAATTTATAGAAAAAATCTTATGATATTTTCAATAATAATCTCTAATACAGCTAGGATACATGGCTTTGTTAAGGAGCCCCTTCCAGCATCAGTATCAATGATAATATTTTCTGCAACTGAAATGTAAATTGTGAAATACTAAGGTTTGAGAAGTCCCAGTGGCCGTTTGTAATCTTTTCATTAATTAAAATGTACCAAAATATTTAGAAATGCTTGATTTATTGTCATAGATAACGAAATATCTAAATTATGAGAGTTCCATCAATTGCAGTAGAATACATCTTCAGGTACCTGGATGGCTTATATATATATTTAATCCAGTAGGTCCCGATACGAATAAATTCTTTTAATAATCCTTATTTTCGATAATTTTCACTTAAATATCTGAACATATTTTAACCCAAAATTCAGCCCCAATCAAGATCGGATGTTGTTTACTTATACTTAAGCAACTGAACAACGTCAGTCAGGCCTGCTAGCTACCAATAAAATCGTATAACCTATTCAATAAATAACCAAACCAATTCTCCATGTAACGAGCAATACTTTTACTGTTCGCTCAAAAGTTTCCGCCTCAGATAAATACAGATGGGTTGCGTTTCACTGATAGCGCCTATCGTTTGCTAAACTTCGCTTTTACGGTTATTTCCCTATAAATGGAACTAAGTAAAAACAGGTTTACAGCTATCCCTTTATAGCTGTCTTTAAGGTCGTAATTCCTGTATTAGCCATCATGTGATCTATTTTCTTTAAGAACAGAATATGTAAGAGAAATTTTAGTATTAAGGCTGGTGCGTAGGAATCAAAATAGTTTGCGGTGTAATGCGATGTGGCCTGGAAGGCCAGAACAAAAGAGGAATGCTATAATATTTCACCGGGACACCACGGTGGCGGATCCAGTCACCGCTGCCAATAAATGTATACAGCTCTATAAATAAGCACAACCCACGAGTAATTTCTGCTGAAAGCCAATACATCCCACGGCTTGTTAGAGAAGCTATGGAAATTAAAAAGCATTCTAACAATTTTAATAGGGAGGATGATTTTAGGCTAGCGCAAACATGAAATCCCGTGGCCTCTCTCTGCAGTACGAATGCAACAAAAAGATCCGAAAGTATGGATGTCGTCAGTAGTGTGTGTCGTGAATTAGGGAATCAAAGACCAAAACGAACTAGGCCCCAAGTGGACAGATTAATGTACTATTAGTGTCAAGTGTCAATGTGTCAAGTGTTTCTCGCCACCTCCGCAGTTCCTTTGTTACCACGATTCATTCACGGAGACCAATCATTTACTTTTTATAAATTTATAGAGACAATTTATCTGATACGCACCAAGCGAAAAATTGTGTATTGTGGACAATAACTACTCGATAACATATAACGTATAGTATTTTCAAAATTATATCTAATATTTGTTACGTAAGCTGAAGGTACTTTCAAATAATGATCCCTATTGTCATAAGCCTAATCAAAACTAAAGTTCACAATCCTACTTCAAATAACGAGAGCCATCCTTTATTACGTTCTGGACATACAGATGTTAGGATTGGGGAGCATGCTATATTTATTTGACACTTCGTTCCGATGGATTTTTATTAAAGTATATATAGTAGCTCAGCGGAAAAGTGTTTACTTCAGACGCTGTAGACCCGGGTTCGATACACCTATCAGTGTATGGTTTTTTTTTGGTTGTGTAAAGTTAATGGAAATTTCTAGTAAGTTCAGGATCAAATCGAATAGAGAATAAAGGATGGAAAATGTGTAAGCAGGATAAAATAGTGAAAAGAAATTTCAATTAAATTTAAATGTACAATTTAAATTTAAATATTGATTGAAGATAATCATTTTGAAAATAGAACAGATCCGGAGTTCTAGTTCAGACTCAAAAGTGAAAAAGGAAAAGAAGGAATAGCAGAAGAAGTAGTAAAAAGTGGAAAGTGATTAAGAAGAAGATAGGAGAGTACCAGTGTTCGGTGCGGTGTGATCAGCTGAAGGCACCGCCATCGACAAGACGAACACCGGACCGACGGAACAAACGGCAAAGTGCCAGTTTTAAAAGTGAACCCAAATAAAGACTCGTTCCTTTAAACGGATTTATTATTTCCAATCCCTGAACCACTCTCGTATCAATATAATATGTGGTTATGATGATCTTATATTTAATCAGTTATGCTCTTCCGTTGACATATGATATAATAAAACAACTCGTTCGAATATTCCTGTAATGTACAAAGAGACAATGATGTTGAACATTTTTGAAGACAGTGTGTCAGTGCATCAACCGAATAGCCAGATGAATTGTTTCAAACAGAATTAGGCACGCACCATGGGGACGAGGATCACTTATAATTGTTATTTTATTCATAGAAATAATACTCCTATGGGATGTTTGATAGGTGGGCAAATATTATGACGAGTTGAGCACCTTTTAGCGTGGTGCTTTCAATGACGCACTATTACGACAAAGTCTATTTACATACGAGAAGTACATTTAATTATTCACATCAATGAAGCAAATTTATTTGTATTCTTTTGCCACCATTGTCATTGGTCCTTCATACGCGTTCATTCAAACAAATAGAGGTAAAGTGTTGAGATTATAAGATAAAGCAAAAGCAAGTAAATCTTTACTTAAAAGAGTGGCAATGAGTTTCTTGCTACTTCTTCTCATTAGCTCAACCCCGTTACGAAGTAGCGGTAAATTCAATAAGAAACAATATTTTATTTTTTTTTGACATTCATAAGTGTCATTTCATTGATCTACATGAATAAAGTGTTTTTGAATTTGAATTTGAATCAATTATTTTAACTAAAAAGAACAAGCTTTGATAGAAGCCAAACAAAACGAAAAAAGTAAGTTTAGATAAGAAATTGTGAGATTAGTAAAAAAAATATTTTATATCAATGAACCATGGGGTGCTTGATGTCAATTGCTATAGATAATTTCATTGACTGACAATAATTTGAAAGCAATTTTTTTTAAATGCAATTGGTAATTTATAGCAAGATATACTTACTATACGCTTAGTAACTGACAAAGGATTTTTGAAAAATACGCAAAAGATTTTTTAAGGTTGCGTTTTTACATTAAATACCTTCACCTAAGTAGATAAATAAATTTACAAAGCGAAACGATATATATACATACAAAATTTGAACCAAATCCTTAGAATTACTTCCAAGAGACATCGAAATTTATACAAGAATTGTTTGTTAGAAGATTACCATTTAGTACTCAACCTGTTACAGTGAGATAACCTAAAGCCGTTAGTACCGAGGTCGTCATCTTGCCCAATCATGCCACAAATCCAGCATCATTAAGCGCGGCTAAGAAAGCGATTCTCGAAACATTACCATGTTAATAACGTGGGGGAGAGTGCTATTAATCAAGCTGACGCGATGTGACACCAACTTACCACAGATTCAGATTACTTCATGCTTATTTTAAGTGGTCGTTACGAGTGACTTCCCCTTAAGGAAGTACTATTTGATTCTCGATAGTTTTTACTGTTGTTTGGAAGACAATGTTCGACTGTCTAATAGTAAGAAATTAAGTGAGTTAATTTAATCATTACTGAATTTAAATATGTTAAATTTCGAGACTTTCATATCATCAACGTGCTAGCTATCCTAGAGCTGAATGGTATTTATTCCACGTGACGATGGCAACAGGCCTGATGAGGCCTGGGAGGTTATAGACGTTAAAATAATCAAAATAAGATGGGTTTAAGTAGCTTAGGATTTCCCACTACTACTTTCTAGGACCTTAATTAGGCACTGGATATTATCCAGCACCAAAGTCTGTACGTTTTGGTAAGAGTTTCTGGAAATATGCAAATTGGTAGACAGAAAACAAACTCCGTACGTGCCCATCTGAAAGAGAAGTGTTGAAATGTGAAGATCGGAAATAAAAGTAATTAGGTATATCACCATCAAGTAAATATTTATTTATTTAGTCTTAACGATACATTAACACACATATCACAATTACATAATATAGTATTACAAGAAATTAAATAACTGATGTGAGTACTAATAACAGATGTACACAACATTCATAGTTGCTGCTGTGACAATTATTAAGTACTTACAAACTTATTATTTCTAACTATTAACTAATAATATAATATAAACTAAGATAAAATAACAATTTTAAGTTGATTGTGGACTTCTAGTAATATAATACGTCAATAATTATTAGAAAAGGAATGAAAGATAAAAATTAAATGCCTGTTGGTTTTTTTTAATTGGGATGTTTTCGTAGGAATTGTTTAAATTCCTGTGGACTATTGGCAAATATATCTAAGTTCTCTATTTTTCTATTTATATCATTGTATTGCCTAAGCAGTCGTAGTTGTGGTGAAAATGACCCTAAGTTTGCTCGATAGCGTGGTATATCAAATATATCACGGCTATCATTGTTAACTGACAAAAACAAGTTTTTATTGGTGCTGCTATTTCCATTATAATTCAATGCCAAATTATTCGACTTCTTGACATGATGTCTCTAATAAAGGCTGTAACAAAAGAAACAAACAATCATCTTAAAAAAAATTAAGTCTGCCAATCTCCTATGGACAGAAGCATGGTCGGAGAGAGAAAAGTAGATAAAGAGAAGAAAAATCCACTACAAAACAAAAAAAACAATGTGATGGTATCCAGAATATAATAAGCGAAAACGAGGAAATGTTCAAAATAATACGGGAAGACAAGATAAATTTAACAGTACTAGGACTACTCTGGAGTAGATTGACCAATGGTCCAAAATAATCGCAATACATGGAGTAGTCCTTTTGAAAGTGCAAGCAGACGAAGAAGTCGGTATCCATTTGCTTTAGTTATGGTCAATGATAATTTGTGTGCACCATGTAATTAGTCTGAATAAAAATCGTTAAAGTAAAGTAATATGCCAACTCAAACACATGTATAATAAATAATAATATTGACACACTTTTTACACAAATTATCTTGCCCCAAATTAAGCATATATAGCCTGTGTTATGGGTTACAAGACAATGATATATTTAATACAGTATACCTACTTACTTAAACATACATAAATACATTTAAACATCTATGACTCGGAAACAAACATCCACATTCATTATATAAATGCTTGCACCTACCGGGATTCGAACCCGGGAACTCTAGCTTAGTATGTAAGGTCCCTAACCACTCGGCTATACAGGTCGTCTGTATGTATAGATAAACTGATTGTATAAAAATTTCATAACAATTCGGAAGTGCTTCAAAAAAATACAAAACACGGTAATTACCTGTGCGGTTTTCCCTCCCCTCATTTAAATTATAAAACCTACATTCAGATGTAACACAATGTAATATGTATAATCTGGCCGCGACGGTCAAAAGCTGATATTTTTCCTTTTAATCCCTGTCAGATTATTTAAATTCCCACCTGCGGACCGTTTTACCTTTACTTTTATTTAACAAAAATAAAATATAAAAACATTAGCGTATTTGTTTTGGACGGAGGGAATCCTTTAATTTTCGGGACGACTGCGTGACATTGTCCCGGCAGTTACATAGCCGGTTGCTTTGAAATAAATATTTAACATAATATTGTTTATGTTACGAAATAATTTAACTCTTCCAGTTTTATTGTTTGGTGATTTCAGTGCAATAAACGTAAAGTCATATAGATATTTTTAGGGATGTTTGCAGATTTCATAAATTTTGTAAAAATTTTGCAAATACGGCTTTGACAATTAATTATAAAATAATGAATACGGATGTCTGGGCTTGAACCCTTTGCCTGTCCTAATAATGGACGAAAAAACCAAAAAAAATAACGAATGACGCAAATGTCAGAATATTTTAGGAACCAACTTCAACCTGTTACTTTTGTGTTACAGTGATGCGCGCGCATCTTAATATTACACTTTCATTATTTTTTCATAACGCGTCTAAGCAATTATAACCTCAAAAAATAATAATTAATAATTATTGACAAACCAAAGCTTTCTCTTGCAACACTGAAACCAGCACAGTTGATCTTAGGAGCTACTTGCGTGTATTATATTTGGGAGGGGAAACAGGTAGGTATTTTGCACACCTGGTGAAAAACTAGCCGACCATGAACTGCAGTAATACCAGAGATAAGAGGTGAGTTACTGGCCTCTGACAAGTGAGTATGTTCTAAACTCCGTAAGTCAGTGGAAGGCTTCTTTGCATAGGATGCCGGCTAGATTTTGGGTACCACAAAGGCGCCAATTTCTGCCGTGAATCAGTGTAAAATTTATTGTGTAACTGAAGGGCGCCGTAGCTAGTGAAATTACTGGGCAAATGAGACTTATCTTATATCTTATGGTGACGAGCGCAATTGTAGTGCCGACCGAAATTTTTGGGTTTTTTAAGAAACCTGAGCACTGCATTGTAATAAGCAGGGAGTATTAATTACCCAATAACCATCAGCTAAATATCCTGCTCGTCTCGTCCATGACTTTCATAAAAAAAGTATTATCGGTTTGAGAATACAGCAGAAGTTATATGACTCCAAAAAGTGAGGGTATGAGACAAAAAGTATCAGATAGTGCAATCCTGCACGATTGAACTTAGGAATAATTAATAATAATACCACGGACGAGTAAAAAAATAAGGACTCCGTGTTACCTTACATAACAGTGAGGCACCAAAACAAGCCGGAAAACGTGTAAATACATAGCCCCACGCATACAATACACTAATACAAGCCGATCATCCGCCATTATGAGATTTGCCATCGTCTATGACAGATCAGTTTGCGTTGCAATAAAATATTTAAAAATGCCGTCGTGCGTTGAAAAAAAGTGTAAAAACATTAATTTAAAAGTATTTGTGGAGATATGATTATTTAAGGGAGAAAAAATTGTGTAACTGGTATACCCCGTAACCGCACTAGCATAAAGGTGCTTCATTTGCTAATATCACGGCGCGGATTCCTTCTTTTTTACTAGTCCGTGACTTATACAATTAATAAATGCTTTATAGGTAGGTATTTTTTTCATGGGATATTTTTTTGCAAATTGGCGTCTCATAATGCACATAATTACCATGATTTCAAGCTCTCTTGAGCTCGTAGTTCTTATTCAACCACGGCCCAATACGATTTAAACTTCACCCACAACCTTTGATTTCCTCCGAAGATGTGGGTAGGTTTCCTTACGATGATTTCCTTCACCGTAAGAGAATGGTCGGAAATTATTCACATTCCCACCACCTACGCATTACCATGAATAACAAAAATTTGATCTATATATACAAACGGTTGAACAGAAAATACCCAGAAATATAAAACCATTTCATGTTTGTAACTGTTTATCACATCTTGATTCTATGCAGATTCTCGAGTCTCGACATACAGTTTTCAAGCGCTCAGTGCACCGTGAGAGCATTGCGGATTGAAAACAAGTTTTTAAATTAGCATCGCAATGGAGTTTCCCATTCGACTTTCCATTGAAAGTAAAACTCCTGTATCGAGCTTGAAGTAGCAACTGGAAAAATGCCGTTTAAAAGTCGTACTTTTACGTTGTTTTTGAATTCATTTCACATTTTGTTTTCATGCTTTTCGCAATTTATATTTATTATGTGATTTGTTTCACATTAATATTTTGTTCATGTACAGGAAATATTAGCATGCATACAGTCTGCTCAAATTAACAAACTAAGTGGAAGTGTCAGGAATGGTATCTCTTCACCTGCATTACACAGGGATAGAAATCCAGTTGAAGAGCACCAAGAATAAGAAGCCAGAGGAAGAAATCACGACCAGAAAACTTATTTCTTTAAGCCTATACTTTGAGGATAAAACTTCATTAGGCTTATCTCAGAATGGTTTTTTGTCGGAGAATCCACGAATCTGAAAAAGCTTGGTTATTTGTACGTCGATAAGTAAAAACTTGTTTTTGAACTCAACTAGTATTTTTGATATTTAGATACAGCAATTCTTGATTGCCTTTTACTCGAGTAAAATAATTGACATCTTATCAATCATAGGGAACCCGCAGTTTGTCTTCCTCTGGGCACTATATTTTTACGTGTCTGCATATTTGTAGTTTTTTTTTTATGGAATAGGAGGACAAACGAGCGTACGGGTCACCTGGTGTTAAGCGATGATCGCCGCCCACAATCTCTAGCAACACCAGAGGAATCACAGGAGCGTTGCAGGCCTTTAAGGAAGGAGTATTCGCTTTTTTTGTAGTTCAAGTATATTCTGTTTGGTTGGAATATTTCATTAATTATTTACAATATTGCGCTTTTGGTCGGCAGTTTCTGAATCTCGATACATTTTTAATGTTGAGTTCGTTGACAAAGTTATTCAAAAATACGCTGAAGCTCGTCAAAATACACTTCACCATCACGTGAACGTCGAGGCAATCCGGCCCCTTGATAACACTCCTTGATATAGTAAGAAGAATAAAACTAACAAAACCATCTGAGTTAGTGTAGTCCTAGTGAATAGAATGAGTGTAATACCATATAAAAATAGTGATATTATAAAAGACACATGAACAAAATGACTTCTCCTTAATAGAGACATTAAGAAATGAGGTAATGGACACATTCTTAATTTAATCCAGCAGTTTAAGTTAAAGTAGTATAACCTATTAGTTTATACTAAGTTAGGGCTAAATTCAAATGCAAGCGAGCAATATCATAATAACTAGGTATATTACTATTTGCCCTATAGGAAAAAAAATGTAGTTCAATAATTTTGTGTATGGTAGGAATGTTTGAATAATTAATTACAACATTGCACTTTTCGTCGGCAATAGCTGAATCTCGCGGGCGCATAATAATTGCAACGGCTGGAAATCACCTATCGTCAAGCATGCATTGTTCATGTATTGATAATAAAACCACGCTTACTTCTAATGTATTGTGAATTATGAATCACAATGAGTTTCCCAAAGGGTAAATTGAAACATAAATATTATAAGCGATTGTGATACCGCGAACGCCTCCAATTGAACGGATTGTATCGAAAGCGAAACCGCAACGAGGCAACCAATAAATCATTTGCCAACTTCAAATAGAAACGTCATATTATTTCTACAAAAGATTTAACTCGAAAATAAATTATATTTTCCCCTTTCCGTGCCATTGTTCACGGACGTGTGAAGCCGCACCATTCTCTGCTATATTTAAAAAACCATTAAGTGCACGCTTTTGAATTGAAAATTTCAGCGTTGGTATGTCTAATAGTTTTGTGGTAACAAAAGAGGAACCATACTATGTTATATTTCTGAGTTTGGGTTCAATGTTTTGTGGCATATTTCACAATTTTTATTACTAACGAGCTTGTCTACTCAACAGTGTCTGAAGAACTTATAGAAAACGTTTATCGTAATTAAACGTAGCTATTGGTAATACCGCATGGGAAAATATGTGTGAAATTGGCATTCCAAAATTAAACATAGATACAAGAAAGGAGTTATCATAAACGCTGTTAATACTTTTATATGAGAAAAGTAAATTGATTATGTCCCTTCAGTCTTCCAGAGTTGAGAAAACTAAGTAGTAAAGAAAATGCTTCTGGATTCTTGATGAGACAATGGCAAGCATAGTGTGTTCTCCAGACGGTACTCCCGTATTCCAAAATATTGACAACCTGCAACCAGGTGTGCCTGCAAGGTGTTAACATCATCGGGACCATTGATCTTAAGAATTTTTAGATCCTCAGCAAACATCAATGGCGGGCAATATTTCAGGCAGTTTGGAACGTCGTTGATAAATATTTTAAATAGGAGGGGACCTAAATGCAATCCTTGGGGTACTCCTGATGTTATTTCATATTTTACAAATTCAAATCTATTACTTACTACGTAAAAACATTTGTCAGTAAGGTATGAATTTAAAAAGTCCAGCAGTGCCATATACGGATAACTTCAAGAGCAAGATGGAAATTGGCACTAGATCGAATGCTTTACTTAAATCAGTGTAGATAACATCTACTCTTTTCCTCTTACCAGCCGCGCCTATTAATAATTCTGAAAAATAGACTAAGTTTTTGCAAGTCGACCTACCATTTATACCTCGACTTTCCACCATAAAGCCATTCTGGTAAATACTAACATGTTTTTCATGTATATATAAAAAAATATGAGCAAACACCAGTTACTTATTACATCAACCTATATTCGTGTTTTACCAAGTATGTATATGTCGCAGGGATATGATAAAAACAGTGATTTGGTCAAATCTCGGAAGATGTTAAAATAACAACACGATTTAATCATTTCTCTAAACAAATCTAGTGATTAGACCAAAAGCCAGAGTTGGATCCGCGAAATGACAAAAAGGATTTTCTTTGGTATTTATAAGGTTTATTTGGTAAGACTTAGACATAACTTGGTAAGAATTAAGTATCGTGTCACAGGTGGAGGGGGGTGAGAGGCGAAGGGGGAGGGAGGGAGATGTCCTCTGTTCTCTGTCCCCTGGCTCACTCCCCCACTCCCAGTAAATGGTAACGCACCAGTCTCTTGAAAATCGAATTTATGTAACCTAACATCAAAACAGATAAAGGTTTCTCTAAAGGCCAAGTAGAAGCCATATTATTAAAAGCAAAACCAACCGGTCCACCTAACCTGTCCGAGTCAAGGTATGACTCAAGTCTGATGCTCGCTTCGCGCACTTTATCATCCTAAGTTCTTCTAGTCGCGTTACTCATTGTCATTTCACGGAACCAACCCTGGCATTTGATCAAATCAATAGATTTGTTTAGAGAAATGATAAAATCGTGTTGTTCTTTAAACATACTCCGTGATTTGATCAACTAACTTAGGGAATTGACGAAATCTCTGTTATTATCATTTCCCTTTGACATATATAAAATTTTATGCCATCATTGGTCTTTGGCATATAAACAATAATCGGTACCTATTTTAAATTTATTGTAACATAAATAGTAGGTGACAATAGCTGATCTCAATTTACGAGTCCAAATCAAACATACGAGTGTTGCCGGAGGCTGTAAATCAGGCTAGCGGTGAATTTATGGCGCGAGGCGTGAACCTCTTGCTAAACATGTCTCGAAAAATATGCCGGGATAAACTTTGTTTACAGACAATTACGAATAATTGGAAATAAATCATTTTAATGTTGAAGTCTTCGGCATATTTTTAAGTGAGGTTCATCTGATGGTAGAATGCCCTAAGTGCTCTGAGACTACACTAAAGAATAATACGCATGTGTACACAGGGACAAGCCGCCATATTAGTGACGTCAATTCTAGAAAAACTTTAAATTACAATTAAACTAACGACTGCCTGCTGACGTTATTTACAGCGGAGCCTCCGGTTAATTCTCGCCCGCTACGTACCAATATTTTTTTTGCTTTCGAATTCATGATTTCTATTTTTAACAACAATGTTTACTGTCAATTGTGATAATTGCGTAACTGACTATTAAAATATAATAAATTATCATGAAATTTTAAATAGCTTAGAAAATTCAAAAGTGCAAGCTTCATAATAGCATTTGCTACAAAAATGTTTGCAATTTTTTTAACACTTTATTTTTCTTTAAAATAAAAAATTTCTAAAATTGCATCATCATTAATTAACTGTCAGTATAATTGTGAAGTTTTTTTTTATGGATGGTAAACATGATAATATCATGTGTTACTACGCAGCCCATGTTGAATTGTAACGCTGGGGATGAAGGAATCATAATAAAAAGTAATTGCTTATAATAATATATAAATAATAAAGCGCCGAATAAACCCACATATGAATTTGAAAAGAGAAAACACAATGTTGCGGATGAGGATTGAACCGGGCGGGGGCACCGTGGTAAGACACAAGTCTTTGAGGTTATATATTATGTTAATCTATATGTAAATGCCTAAAACCAAACCTAGGAAGAGTTGGAAACATGGTAATAAAAGACCTGATGAGATTTTGGAATATAACACAATTTGGTATGTTTTTAAAATGATAACCCTTACTTCTAGGAATAATACACAAATAAAATTTGAAAACAAAATTTTATGAACGATGCGGGACTTCTCCAGTCAATTTCCTAACATGCAAATATTGGGGTTTACCGGGTTATCAACTGTAAAGTAGATCCTGTAGATGAAGCCAAAACCTGAGAGTTGGACAAAGCATACAAGATTTTATGACGATACGTCACTCGAACGGTTAGCTCAGTTGGCAGAGGACTCGCACGGAACGCGAGAGGTCCTGTGTTCGAGTCCCGCATCGTTCATAAAGTTTTGTTTTCAAATTTTATTTGTGTTAAATAACACAATTAAAGCAATGAGGCTTTGGATAAAATGATACAAAATCGAAGCTATGTGATTCACAAAGGCTTACAGCCGAAGGAAGTAAGTATTTTGTTAAAGTCAACTATAAAAAAATGAACAATAAAACTTAGCAATCATAAAGTTGATAAAGTTAGGCCAACAGTAATACAGTAGTAAATATGATTCCAGTTGCGTGCGCGTATTATGGCAACAATAGGAAAGTATGTAGCAACTTTAATTAGCAGTTAATTCACAGCAACTTGTTCGCCGCCGGAAGGAGTTCTATTCAAATCCACCAATGTGTAAGCTTGATAACGCATAGTTGCCAAGTCGTACCGGGCTGAGAGGGAATACGAGCAATTGTATTTCATTTTAACGTTCACTCCGACTGTAGTAAACTTAAATAGCACTTGGTTACACACACACGCACACTAGTAGAGGATAAGTGGTGATGTTTAATGAGGTTATAATTCATAACTGAGCTTAATGTTAGTTGGTTATAAACAGTGATTTATTTTTGTAACATGTAAGTTCCTTCAGAAATCTTTTTGATGTCAATAAAATCGAGATGAGGCAGTGCAAAAGGCTCTTTAAAATTACACATTCTCCATCACAAATATGGCAAATATCTCCTTTTAAGCATATTGATAAAAAGAGTACTTGTGCCAGGAAGCTCCACTCTTTCTTAGCTGTTGACGGCATTATTTCATTCATGAAATATATAGTACAAATTAGTGCGTGCGTGCGCGCGTGTCTGTGTGTGTTAACATATTGTAATCAAGTAATCGTTTACTCAACTACGGGCAAATATTACCCCTTGAAGAGTCTATTATAATATATAATAATATATGATATAATATAACATTTATATAATCACGCCTCAATCCCGTAGGGGTAGGCAGAGACCACTTCTTTCCACTTGCTACGATCCTTACATACTTGTTTCGCTTCATCCACTTTCATTATTCCTTTCATACATGCTCCTCGGCTTAGGGTACTCTTGACCTGGCCTTTTTTCAAGACGTCTGATTTGATCTCGAAACGTCCGCCTAGGTCTACCCCTTCCAACACTTTCATTCATACTGGCCTTATACACTTTCTTCATCAATCGTTCTTCATTCATTCTCTCGACATGTCCAAA
The DNA here is from genome assembly GCA_949711755.1 of Leptidea juvernica. NCBI lineage: Eukaryota > Metazoa > Arthropoda > Insecta > Lepidoptera > Pieridae > Leptidea > Leptidea juvernica. The sequence continues at coordinate 7,801,463 of CATIXQ010000006.1, read as the reverse complement.
CCATCTCAGCATACGTTTCTCAATTTTTGTCACAACATCTTCTTTCAGACCACAACGTTTCCTTTTCTCACTATTTTTAATCCTGTCACTCAGTTTAACTCCTATCACACTTCTCAGCGCTCTCATCTCAACTGCATTTAATCTGCTTTTATGTTTCTTCTGCCATACCCAACTTTCACTTCCGTACATGAGTGTTTAGAGTGCAAAACTCCATTCACCATGTTTCTATTAATCTTAGTTTATTTAATAGTAGTTATCATTACTTGAATATAATATTGTACATATTTTAAAGGGCGTAAAAAGAATACTGGAACAGTTTTTCGTGATTTTTTTTTTGTCACATACCGTAAATTGATTACAAAGCATTGGTACAGTAATTCCAATAGCTCTGCGTTCATTTCTTTTTAATTTACAATTTAATCGTCAAAATTGTACTAATTTTATTTTATTTTCCCAGTTTAAAGAAAATGTATCACTAAGGGGGTAATGCTACTCCAACTAGTCGGGTGTGCCTGGACTTGTCATCTCGAGTAAGATTTAGAAATCATAACTTTCTTGTCTCGTTGAAAAATATACTATTTGTATGTATATAGATACCTATCTAAAAAGAAAATAATAGCGACCATCCATCAGTCAAAACGTTCCATCCTTAAAGGTCTTCAACGCTCCTGTGATTCCTCTGGTGTTTCAAAAGAATGTGGGTGGCGGTGATCACTTAACACCAGGTGACGACCCGTACACTTGTTTATCTTCCTTTTCCATACAAAAAATAATAGATACTCAAATTAGCCATCACAAATATATATCTACTTAGTACCGCAAATTCTGCAATGCAAAAACCTTTTAAACAACTATTAAAAGTATAAATCTAACTAAAATACTTGTTCTCGAATCAGAAAGCAGAAGTGATATATTTATGATAAACTATATAAATCATTTTCTGTAACGCTCCCTCTCTTCTTGTGATAAAAGCAAACGAATAAACTTTTGTGTGATTCGTAAACGAGATAGTACTGCGGTTGCAACTTGGAGTTGTGGACTTGGCATTCATTTTGTTCGTATTGTGTGGATAAGACATTTTGAACGTTAGTTGTTCTGTAAAAAAATAAACACTACATGTGTAATCTAAATACTATTTTTTCTAGGTTTTTATTTGAGTAATGTATTCTTAACTAACTATAATTATTTAAATGAGCCAGTAGTTTTAATTAATTAACAATAAGAGGATTATAGCTGATATTTCCTCAAAATGTAATTTAAAGATCAGGTGAGTAAGGAAAAAAATTTGAACGAAAAAGCAACCGACTCCAACAATTACAATAATCGTAAGTAGAATTCGATTAATTAATTAGATTGTATAAAAATACGCAAATATTTTTATATTTTTTAGTGCATATTATATCTATTGTCTTGGAATAGTGTTTTTGAAGTGGGTTGTTTATTTGTTATTTTTTTATTTTTATTTTTAGTGAATTTGAAGTACACTAACTAACAATTTGTCTATAAACTTAATTTTTCAATGCAGCAATCAACGTAAGTGCTTTCCAATTTGATTAGACACTTAGAAATTCTGCCACAGATCGTACCCTTACTGTAAGCCCTGTGCTGCCCCGGGGGGTAAAAAGAATAGGGTAGTCCCAGGTCCAAGGGTGTCGTAAGAGGCGACTACGGGCTTTTTCAAAGTGGGAGAGTCACGCTGCCATCTTATGACGTCAGCACAATCGGGCCAGACTCGTCCGGGTTACTTACCACACTCGCACAGAATACCGGCGTGAAGTAGCGGCCTAGTGCCGCTATGTTTCGCATAGGTTAGTGTCGAGGACCGGAGGCCATCCCTTCCCCCTACCCCCCCCCCCCCCCCCCCGGCAAAAATATGAGAGCGGTCCTGAAAAAGATATTACCCCAGTAGGGTACCGGCTCTACCAGAGTCGGAGAATCCCTCCCCGAGCATTCTCGCTCGGGCTGCCCCTCGTATTCTGGGGAGGGCACAGTACCGCGCATATCTAAGGACAAACAGGGCAGCAACACCACGGCACCCGGCTCCACGCTTAATGTGGACTTCTGAAATATCAGGGGAATTCTCTCCAATTTAAACGCCGTCCACCACCACCTTGAGACGGTGCAGCCGGCCTTGTGTTTCCTTACGGAGACGCAGATATCTCGACCTAGCGATACGTCATATTTAACGTACCCCGGGTACAAAATTGAGCCTCATGCCGGGGTATGGGAGTACGTTAGGGAGGATATCTGCTGTCACCGTCTCGGCAATTTTGAAGGTAGGGACCTGTCTACTCTCTGGCTCCGCGTAGATTTAGAGGACCGCGTCCACATCTATGCGTGTGTCTACAGGTCCCATAGTGGTAACACAGAAACGGATCACCTCATGGGCTGCGTTCAAGCGGCATTTGATGACGTCTCAGATCCCCTCCGCTGAAATCGTAGTCTTGGGTGATTTCATCGGGCACAATGCCGAATGGCTTGGATCACGTACTACAGACTACGCAGGGCGATCTGTGCATAATTTTGCAGTGGCGGATGGTCTGTCCCAATTGGTTGAGTCGCCAACGCGGCTCCCGAATGGGGATACCCACATGCCACCCTTATTAGATCTTCTGCTGACTACACATCACGATGGTTACCAGATCTCTGTCGACGCCCCTCTCGGAACGTCCGACCATTGCTTGGTCAGGCGTGTAGTGCCTATCCGACGCCAACATCGCCGACCACCAGCGACCCGCCGCGTTTGGCACTACAAGTCAGCAGATTGGGATAGGATGCGTTCCATTTTTGCATCCTACCCTTGGGGCAGGGTTTGTTTCCCTTCGGATGATCCTAGTGCCTGCACCGATGCAATAGCCGATGTGATACTGCAGCGCATGGATATTTTTATACCAAGCTCTGTAGTACCGATCGTTGGCAGATAACAGCCCTGGTTCGATGCGTCAGTTAAAGCAGCATCTGACTGCAAAAAATAGGCGTATCGAACTTGGGTTGCGGCGCTGGGCTCAAAGGATCCGAACTGCAAAGTTCTGAAGAGGAAATATAACCGTGCCTCCAGATTTTTAAGCGGCAAATCGCCCGTGCGGAATCGAAGCACGTCGTCAAAATTGGCGAGCAGCTTTCCAGTTACCCTACCGGAACACGCAAGTTCTGGTCGTTGTCGAAAGCTGCTCTTGGTAACTTCAACCAGCCGTCCATGCCGCCGTTGCACATGAGGAATGACACCCTGGCCCATACGGCAAAAGAAAAAGCCGATCTCCTGTGCACTCCTTTTGCCTCCAACTCGACTCTTGACGACAACGGAAAAACACCGCCGACCATCCCGCGGTGTCAGAGCTCCATTCCTGAAGTACAGTTCCGACAGAAAAATGTTCGGCGAGCTCTGTTTTCGTTGGACGTCAGGAAGGCCTTTGATCGTGTTTGACACAAGGCGCTCCTCGCAAAACTTCCATTATTTGGGCTTCCCGAGAGCTTATGCAAGTGGACCTCCAGCTTCCTCACTGGGCGCAGCATACAGGTTGTTGTCGACGGCTATTGCTCGAATCCCAAGCCCGTGAATGCTGGAGTGCCCCAAGGCTATGTGCTATCTCCCACGCTATTTATTCTGCATATCAATGATATGTTGGACACCGCCAACATACATTGCTATGCAGACGACAGCACTGGTGATGCCGTATATACGGGCCATGCACGTCTCTCTCGGGAAAACGTCGACCAGTGCCGAGGGAAACTTGTGTCTTCTATGGAGTCCTCTCTCCAGAAGGTCGCGGAATGGGGTAAGTTAAACCTTGTCCAATTTAACCCCCAGACGCGTTTACCACTAAAAAAACCCCATTTGCCGTGCTCTTCGAGAACACTTCCCTTAAAGCCTCGCCTAGTATCGGAATACTAGGTCTCGAAATCTCGAGCGATTGCCAATTCTGTGGCCATCTGGAGGGCAAAGCCAAATTGGCTTCGAAGAAACTGGGCGTAAAATAGAGCACGGCAATACTTCAAGCCGGCCCACATTCTAGCGCTCTACAAAGCGCAGGTCCGGCCTCACATGGAGTATTGCTGTCATCTCTGGTCTGGCGCACCCCAGTATCAGCTTGATCCATTTGACCGCGTGCAACGCAGAGCACCTCGAATTGTCGGGGACCTAGCGCTCTGTGAACGGCTGGATCACTTGGCGTTGCGTAGAGACGTCGCTTCATTGTGTGTCTTCTACCGCATTTATCACGGGGAGTGTTCCGAAGAGCTGTTCAACCTGATTCCTGCCGCCGAATTACACCTTCACACGACACGCCACTAGTTAGGATATCATCCCCACCATCTGGATGTGTGGTGGTCCTCCACAGTGCGGTTTTAAGGAGCTTTCTTCCTCGTACTACGAAGCTGTGGAATGAGCTTCCTTGTGCGGTGTTTCCGGGACGATACGACATGGGTACCTTCAAGAAAAGGCCGGCAACGCTCTTGTGATTCCTCTGGTGTTGCAAGAGAGTGTGGGCGGCGGTGATCACTTAACACCAGGTGATCCGTACGCTCATTTGTCCTCCTATTCCATATAAAAAAAGTCGTTAAGGAGTTCCATTGATCATCATATTCGACTACGACAATTACTTGACCATAACTATGTTACGGTTGATGACTTAAATATCCTAATAGCAAAAAAAAGATTCGGTCGAGTATCGTTAATTTGCTCCTAAGAATTGAAGAGTTCCGTTACTTTGTCTTGGATTCTATTATCAGAACCTACACACAAACTCTCACCAAACTAACTTTTATGTATATCCTTTCCAATAAAAAATTTGGTGCGATATTGAGATATTCGTAAATTTGTCGTCCACATGCGTATTGCAAATTTAAGACTTTTATGGTTTTCTCATGGATGCCATAGTCAGATCTGGACCAAATTACAATAGAACCATACGGGAAGCAGAAGAAATCAAAAAATAATTATCAAAATCGGTTCATCCAGTCGAAAGTTTTGAGGTAACAAACATAAAAAAAACATACCTTCGAATTGAGAACCTCCTCCTTTTTTGAAGTCGATTAAAAAAAAGTGTTTTATGCTTGTTTTATGGGATGTTTTTATTTAATATAAAATCACATCTTACTTTTATATTTGATTAAACATATTTGTATCTTGTTAATACTTTTGTATTAAATAGGTACAAACAACAATTGAATGAATTGAGAGTAATTAACAATATGAAATTAAAAACAAAATATTATTCGGCCGTATTTTTAATACATTTTCTAAATAGACACATTTTATATGAAATTTTAAACAATTATTTATTTATTATATAGATATTCATCGTTTTACAAATTTCAGTATTTTTTATCATGTCCACGTTATTGACACCATATAAACGTTTTTTTTACCTCATCTTGTGGCCTATATGCCACTTGTAATGCGTTTAATATTTCATGATATCGCTCCTAGCTATCGATATCAGTAGCGCCATAAATTATGAACAAAAAACCAACACCCTTCGTTCGAATCTATCAATAAATAATATTATTAGGTGTGCGTGTGTTGTTAACTTTTGAATCAAATAAATTTGGCTTGAACTTTTAACTCATGCATTTTTTATGCAATTTATATTGACATACATTATCACAAAGTATATATTTTTTAAATTAAATAATTTTAAATTGTACAAAGGTATTTTAGATCTATTATTTACATTAGGTCTTTTCGTGTACATTTTCACTCGTTCTTCGCCAGGTGACTTACAAATCTCATGAAACGTCGAGTTAATTAAATATTATCAAAAATGTAACATAACATATAAGTTTTTTATTGTTATAATTCCTCTTATAAATATTTGTATCGAAATATTTGGATTCGAAACCGGGACCTCAAGCCCACTAGGAAAGGCACTAATCACCACCATATAATTATTCAATTTTTGTGATCATTTTAGTTTTGCTCTCTTTGTTTTTTTTCTTTCTCTTTCTTTCTTTTCGTAGTAAAATAATTTCACTCTAAACTTTACTTTACCTACACAGTACCTACTTTCTAATGTTAATATTATGTCTTTTTATAGTGCCTTGTACGGAAATAATTTGAATTACATCAAAAACATGCAAAACTGCAGTTTATATTCTAAGTCGATTTAAATCAAAGTAAGTACAGAAAATTCGTTATTTTATAGGAACTAAATTTTAATTCTAGGTAATATCTAATAACAATACTTTCACATGATATACAAAGCCATAATCGCTTTTTTTTATGAAAATAAGTGACGAGGAGAGATTGATACGCCCTGTCCATTACAATACAGTGCCGCTCAGGATTCTTGGAAAACCGCAAAAATTCTGAGCGACACTTCAACTGCGCTAACATAAGAGGACATAAGAGGTTAAGTCTCATTTGCCCAGTAATTTCACTAGCTACCTAACTGTATAAACCTATTCGTAACTTAAATAAAATTAACGAACAATCTTGACGCTTCTAACAAATTCCTGTCAAATGTCAGAATGCCTCAACCTACTTTACATGGAATGCGAAGTTCTAAGTTCTTGCAGTACTGGGTCTACTGGTACCCCAAGAAATTTTCAGGTAAAAAAACTACGTTTAAACAAACTGACTTCAAAAACTAAAAAGGATAAAATTACTTAATTAATATTTGATACATCTCCTATGCAAACCTAATACCTTTAATATTAATAAAATATCTACTCTTATTTCTATATGCTAGCTATTGATAGGATTTCATTCGGTGCCATGCCCTAAAGAAAATTATAAATTATATTATAAACAACGTCTGCCCGCAAGTGTCTGCCGCTTGGGTTGTTTGGTTCTAGACAAAGCTATCCCACTTAAAGTCACGCGTGGCAAGTGTAGGTACCTGCTATTATTACATTTGTCTTGGCACCGACTTCAAACCTATATCTTTATTAAGTTATTTTATACTTTTAAGTCTTTGAAGCCGGTTTTTTAAACGTAGTGATTTTTATTTTATTCTATAGTGTCTGAAATAGACTATTCTGTAAACTACAGTATGTTTCTTCTAGATTAAATAAGGAAAACTATAACTCGTTTCTTACTGTCAAATATTAATTTTTAACTTGCTGTAGGTAAGCCTACGAAAGGTGCTACGTGCCTTAAACAATATAGATCCCAAGAAACGGGACGGAAAAAAGTAATCGACTCCGAAAAAATGTTGCTGAAAACTCTATTTCACGTTCTTGTGAGATAGTGAAAGATCGTGAAGAATGTTTGTTAGCTATGAATGATAGGTAGCCTAAGGCCCACTTATCAGGACACGGGTTAATCATAATAATATTTAAACAACCTAAATGAATACTCCTAAAATGGCCGTACACAAACAATAATTACATAATCCATGTTAACATAAGTATTCATAAAATGAAAACTACTGGGCTAAACTATGCCAATTTTTTATGTGACCAAATGGCAAACATTTTGCACCAAACTAAAAAAGAATTACAAAAAAAATCTCAATTAAATAGAGAACCTCCTCTCTTTTGAAGTCGGTTAAAAAAGAAAACCTTATCTCATTCATAAACGGAAAGACTATTGTAGCTTCCTTACCAATTATACATGCACACACAGACACATACATACACACACACACACACACACACACATTTCTTTTTCCATAAATTTATTGCATTACTGAGTTCTTAATTTGTCGAGGAATCACTGACCCCGAATATACAGTTTTCACTAGTGTCGGGTCAGCCCTTATTGATCTCACTTCAACACTCTTATTTGATTTTATTAAAATTATTGGAAATGTGTCAAAAATAAGCTATTATGTAACTAGTAAGTAATATTTTATGTATGTTAAGTTATATGCAATGAGTGTAAAGAAATAAATATAAGATTATTGTGTTTGTAATGCATGAAGGTATAGTATATTATAGTACACAGAACAGTCGTTGGCATGTTTTCAAACAAAAAAAGTTTGTCGTTGTATTCGCTCTATCTATACTTAATAATAAATGGAGAGCCAGTTTTTTGCAGTAAAACTACTGAACTGATCGGAATAATACTTATTCGGAGAAGGTTTTAGTATATTATACTTATATGATGGTGATTACAAAACCGCAACCTATATTTTTTTGACTTAAAAATACCTGTGTATTCGCAATAAAAATAATTCAGTCAATATCTTTCATTACATTTGACAAATCGTACAAATCGGACGCAGGGTACTTAATATAAATGGCAAATCAAAGTTTGCCGGGATTATCCGGGATATCACTTGTGCCCTATACCTATATACTTTTAATAACGGTGCGGAAACATTTACGCGATATTAATGCTTATTCGACATCACAAAAGTGTCCAACGTGTCTAAAGACGAAATTTCACTACAATAAAAAACTGCTAAGAAGTCACATTTCAGAATATATTAAATATATTTTTTAATATTTCGATCTAACGTACCAAAAAGGTTTGGATTTGAACCCTTTGGAGAACAAAAAAACACCATTGCAATACGCCCTATCACATTAAATTAGATAGGATTATAATATTTGTGTAAATGTTTAATTTAGATTTGAACGGCGCCGGAGCTAGTGACATAAAAAGCTGCTGAGATCTTATGTCTCAAACTGACGAGCGCAATTACGATGCAGCTCAGAAACATTTTTGGACTTACTCGTGTAAGGCATTGACTATTTGACGTTTGAGTATGTTTGTTGCATCAGTTTACATATTATATTATAATTTAAATGATTTGTAAAACAATGAAATTGTAAATCTGGATTTTAAAGAGTGGCAATGCGTTTCTTGCTATTTCTTCTCATTAGCTCAACCCTTTACGAAGTAGCGGTAGATTCAATAAGAAAAATTTTTTTTTTGACATTCATAAGTGTCATCTCCTTAACCTACATGAATAAAGTATATTTATTATTCAAACAAAACAAATCTTATAACTATATTTACAATACTACGACTACATAAAATTAAAACTATCATTACGTGGAAGCGTACCAAGAATACTGGCAGCATTACCGCGTTGGATAGCAAGGCTGATCCGTTGACCGAAATAGCTGCCAGCGCTTGGGTTTCCAGTAGCCTTATTGAGACGCGAAGATAGTATTTTGGAAAGTAATGAATGAAGTGATTATGGCGGCTTACAACGATCCTAAGCTGCACTTTATGGTACCTATTGTGAAGTCGAATCACTTGCCATCACGTGCTCACACTATAATACTTCATAATACGAGTATCATTAAAAAAAATTTTGGTTGCCATGGTTATATTTACGAAAACCACCGCAAAGAGCTGGGCTATCCCTCACAATATAATATCTAATGTTATTGCAATCTACATATTATTCCAATAAGTGGGTTTTCCTATCCAATATTGCGCTCGGGAGGAAAGTAACCGACCCTCAGAAGTGAGTAAGTTTTTACCTTTTATTGTTTTATTTATAACTTTGTGATTGATGATGGCTGAGCCCAAAGTTGCCTTCATAAATATTGGAGCTGGTGCGAACTTGTGTTGATAAATAGTTCAGCTATTTTACGAGTAGTTAGTTTTTACCTTCGATATTATATTATTTGTTAGAATTTGTATTCTACCGAGGCGTCGTGGGCCGGGTCGTCTCCTTCCCTCAAATATGTGCGAAGACGATGGCTGGTCTATGCGTCAACTCGTGGACGGGTGCTTCTTGTGGTGATAAGTCGACCTGTTATAGTTAATGATATTATATTTGTTGGATTATGACAGTAATCACGACCATCATGTTCACGAAGCATCCTTACACAAACAATGAATTCAACCTCTAAAGGTTGGTTCATTAAATATAGGATAATTTATATTTATACAGTTTATTGTTTATTACTTTTAATGAAATATTTGGTATATTAAACGCTTTTAACTAACATAATTCATATATTGGATGCAGCACCTTACAAACTAATTTGTTTTGTATATTACAGCGATTGTAAAATACTCTCTCTATTGATTGAAGAGAGTGGCCGTTGAGTTACTTGTATGTTCTTCTCACGAGCTCTACTATTTCTGAACATAGGGCAGATTCAGTAATTTAATAAGAAATATTTTAGTTTTAAGCCAAATTGAATAAAGTTTCAGTGTGACCTTACGCTAGTAAAAATACGTTTATTTCAACGTTGTAGATTAGTAATCTTTATTATTTTACTAACTGTTCACTATCGTAAAAGTATTCACACGGATTACAGTGTAGTAATAAAGACATAACGGATCATTGGTTTTCCATTAAATCAATTGGCCCAATAGTAATGTCATACTAAAATTTAAAACAATCAATAAAATTAAATTTGAGAATCGTGCTCCGGGACCACAAATAGTGCGTTATCATTTACAATCAACAGGAAATCCGTAACACTGACGATGTTCGTTACGCGCTCGCATTCACATTTGCATACCCGTTTATCGCTTTTGTTTTGTATTTTTTCAGTTTTAAATGTCGTTTAATTTTAAATACCCGAATACCCGATACTCTTTTAGTTTCCCCGGTGTTGATTTTAAGCAATATGTATATTATAATATTGACAGTCTTACACAAATTATCTTGCCCCAAACTAGGCATAGCCTACAGGCTTGTCTTGTACCATTGTGTAGTACAACTACACAAGGGTACAAGACAACGATTGAATGAATACAATATATTTACTTAAACATAAATAAATACATATAAACATCCATGACTCAGAGACAAACATTCGTATTCATCATATAAATGATTGCACCTACCGGGATTCGAACCCGGGACCTCTATCTCAGTAGGCAGGGTCACTAACCACTGGGCTATAGGGGTCGTCAATATATATATATCGCATGACACGCCACAAATTAGGATATCATCCCCACTATCTGGATGTGTGGCGGCCCACCACAGTGCGCTTTTCAAGCTGTGGAATGAGCTTCCTTGTGCGGTTTTTCCTGGACGATACGACATGTTTACCTTCAAAAAAAGCACGTACACCTTCCTTTAAGGCAGGCAAGGCTGTGATTACTGTGGTGTTGCAAAAGAATGTGGGTGGCGGTGATCACTTAACACCAGGTGACCCGTACGCTCGTTTGTCCTCCTTTTTCCATAAAAAAAGTTAACTCGTCAGCTCATTTTTGTTCAATTAACTAAATTTAATGGAAACTATTTTGACAAACGCATAATTACAAGTGTCTGCTATGGCTATCTTGAAACCGTAGAATAAGGATTGGTCTACTGTACTAGATACCGCAGGTGTACTCGGAAAGTGCGGCAAATTTTACTACGCCCAAATATACGCTAATATATAAGCTAGTCTAGAATAATGTGTGACGTTCACGTGCCACATGTTCTGTTACACTTTGCTAATAATTGAGTCTAAAATGCTGGGTTGAGTAGTAAAACTTTGTAAAAATAATACTACAAGAAAAAAGAAAGACACTGGGATTACATACCATAAGTAATTATTTTGTATTTTATTAAGTTTAATGTAAAATAACACGAAGCGTATTATACAAAATTTGAATGATACTATCGAGTGTCAAGATGCCACGCACACGAGCAACTTATAGTTGCCGTAATAAGAAAGCTATTGTTCTTAAGTAGTACGGTATCTAGTTGGAGCACAGCGGAGACCAATCCATTAATCTAAGCTTGAAATTTTTATTTTTTTCTTCCTAAAAAGGATTCCTGCTCTCATTTTACTTAAAAAATATAGCAGCTGTATTTACCTTCTATCAGGCAACACGCAGGCTATATTAATATACAATATCTGGTAAAAATTGTTATATGTAATGCATATGTTTATATTTAAACCTTAAATGTAGTCATAGTACATAATACAAAGATTTTCTATATTTAGAGTTGGACGTTTGAAGCTTCTTCAGTGTGCAGAGAATAAATAGCCAATCTCAAAGGTGTGACAAAAGCGGTTTAGAACACGAAGGGCGTCCTATCTTTGAATGAGTCTATAAAGTGACATTTACAAAGAGACGTCCGCATGGCCCGGCGGCCGATAGCACAATGCGGCAAGCGACGGCGGCACTTCCGGTTCCGGCCGCGGCGCCACCGTCGCGCAGATTTATGCGCGTCACTTCCTCCCGCCATATGCGTGTCTACCCTCCTTCATTTACACAAAACTCGAGTTTTTCAAGCACCTGTGTTGTATGACTGTCGTAGCGGATATAAACTTTTTGCTTTCGGCCCTTACATTTTCTATCTGCTGTTTTGTAGGCTATTTAAATGATGATATATATAATTAATGTATTTTTTTATAGTCTTCATTTAAATGTTATCGGACATTGTATATTACTATCATGTAAACGAAAATAAATGACCTTGTAAATATTATCAAGTCTTATACATAAAATATTTAAGCCTCATAATATATTAATATAATTCAAGTAATGAAATGGATTATTATCACACTTATGAATCGGACAATCGTCGATTTTTACATTTTTTTAAATATTTGTAACATGAAATAAAAATATGAAAATAGTGTGGTAAATGTCTTTGTTGAGTAAATTAACAGATATTCTAAATAAGACCTACAACACACTATTTCTTCAAATCCTAGTGTAATTTTTAATGGCTATTTGCAATTGTTTCTCTACCTATGTAATCTCTAAAAATAATCAAAAGTACCATTAAAGAAATATTCATTTTTATATGTAATGCACCGCCGTATAAATATAGGTCAAACTTCACACTCTCTAGACGAAGTAAGAATAAAAGGTCGATCTGGAAACGCTGTAAATATACCAGGGTTGAATGATAATTTGACAAGACAGCGATAGGCTAAGAACTATGTGAGAAGATATCGTGAGGGACTGAACGTCTGAGAATATCTAAGTGACTATAACGCTACACATCACACCGAGTTAAGAACGACCGTTACCAGCTTGCTGATACGAATTCTGAGCAAAAATTTTATTTCAGTCTATTATTTTTAAAAAAATTTAAATAATTTTTCGTTTATTAGATGTATAAAATTCAATGAACATGTGATATTATAATCTTTAAATAGCTTTCCTATTGGGGGTGGGCCATCCTGATATGTAGAACGCCACTGTTTGCGATCTTGGGTAATGACCCAAGATCAGACCAGTAATGACTGGCGTTAGGTTATACATATCTTTATTAATTTACAAACTTTCTTCCTTAGAAATGAAAAATTAATATACTAAGTCTAAAGCTGCGACCTATAGAGCGTACTTAGAATTTGCTCAGACTTTACTTATGTACAACTTAGCTGAGTGTGATAAAACGCGAACTTGACTTTTGCATTGGGTTGTCTTAGCTTAAGCCCAGTATAATTTTAGTCAGCTGTGTTTTACGGTAATAAAATCTGAGCAAAGGCTAAGTACTAGGCTCTATAGATCTCAGACTAAGAATAAATAATTTTGTGATTTGAACAAGTACACAATAGACAGTAAATTCGCCGTAGCAAGGCCGGACACTACAGGTAGCAAAGTTTGATATAAATTCTATACAAACCTTAGCTGACGTTAAGTTCGTATCTTTGTCTGATGCTCACGTGGCCGTGGAGTGGTGGTGGGGGCGTGGGGTTAAGGGGGGGGAGGTGCAGGAATGCCAGCTAGCTTTGTGAATCAATCAGGAATTAATTGCGGCCCCAACTTGAGCTGAGTTGAATGATTTGTGAACACGGAACGTTAGTTTCCATCTAGTGCCCTTATGTTGTTAGTCTGTTTATTTGTATTTAAGATCAAATGATAAAAAATATATTCATATATAAAGCTAATCGGACTTGAAAATAAACTTGGTATAAAGCTACACCTGAGAATAAACCAAAGATATGCAAAATATTTATAAATAGAAATTTTGCTTATGACTGGATTGGAAGGCTGCCTGACATTCGAAAAACTTCAGAGAGATGGCCGTTGGGGCAGTAAAGTCCCCGGCGACCACGTACCGGAAAACGCAGTGTTGCTAGGCCCCTCACAAGATGGACCGAAGATTTGGTCTAGATCGCCGAAATATGTTGAATAGATCTGTGAGCGAGGTCTTTGTTCAGCAGTGCACATCTTCCGGGTGATGATAATGAGGTAAAAGAACAAAACTGAGTTTCATCCTAGAGTAAATTATTAAACTACACATATAAATGTTAAAATAAGCGTTTTACTTATCATGCAATTATAATAGTTACCAGAAGCAAAAGAAAATGTTCTAGAGATGATTGATATCTAAAATAGGACAACTTTATATAGGCATTCGATAAGTAGAAATTGTAGTATTAGTAGCCCAGAGAGTAAGAAGTAAGAGAAACGATAAAGTAAAGTGGAACAGAGTGGCTAATGAAAAACTGGAATGAAAGAGAGGCTTCTGCTGACTGGGAAACGGATTTAAAGGAAAAAAATATATTATAATCTAATTATGTCAGTATAATTTTGTTTATATGCATAAAATGCTATTAATGTATTAATTTTATTTGATATTTATAATTAAAAACAAAACACCATCACACTTTAATATTATTACTTACTGGCTGATTCCCGCGACTTCGTCCGCGTACACACATAACTAAGCACGTAGTACTTATAAAAATCATTGCTTATTTATTAAAACTTTAGTACCTTTATATTAAATGAAGATACCGTCAAATTTTATCAATTTATATAAATAATAATCTGATAGATAGTTAACAAATGTAAGTAATCTACCAACTATAGTTAGCTAAAATTAAGTTTCTTTTTACCTCCTGAGAAAGTTGGAATGATATAAAAATTCTAATTAGTTATTCATTTTAAACTATTCTTTCAATTTGATTTCTGAACGACGGGGTATCATCACATCAAAGGAAGAATGAAATTGTTGTTTTAATTTAATTCCAAACATTTTTATATTTATTCACCTTTTAAACCTTCTCTGGACTTCCACAAATAATTCAAGACCAAAATTAGCCAAATCGGTCCAGCCGTTCTCGAGTTTTAGCGAGACTAACGAACAGCAATTCATTTTTATATATATAGATTCGTTAACTTTATTATTAGTGAACGTCTGCAATATTGTTCCTGACTAACTAACTAACACTTAATATAACGAGAAGATTGCGATAGTACAATACTGTTAACGGCATTCAAATTGGCTTAGCCGTTTCTGTGATAAGCGAGTACAAATAAATATTCTAAAATATACTTTCTTGGCCTCGGATTCACAAATAAAACCATTGTTATTTTGAAACAATATTTAATCTAGAGATACGGTTTATCTACGATTTTATTATATTATTAATAGAAACTCCAATGGTTTGGTCGACATACTGAAGAATTTCCATGCGATGCGTTTCATTCGCAATACTGGAGCCCTATTACGAAAATCGAAATACGAAGTTTCTGTTGACGGATCGTACATTTTCCTATTACGAAAGTATTTCGGATCGGAAGATCGATACGAAGTTCGCGATTAGACATTTTCTGTTTCGTTTAATCCCAAATTCACTTAACATTTACTTTTTCGTTGTCTGACATTATTATTATTGTAACTACAACTTCACTTTTTATGGTTATGTGTACTTTGATAATAGAATTTAATTTGAAGTTCGTCGTTCTTTCGTTTTGGACCGAAACTTCAGCTTTCGATTTTGGTAATAGATCTCCTGATATCTTCAGTGAGTGCGAGCCTTAACCTATTATTAAGCCTCTCGACATAATGGTCGGGCCTATTTGCTATCAGAGGCTTTACAGGAATGACTATTGGGATAATCATTATTGAATTAACATCTCACATATTAGAAATCTCGCGTGTTGGCCTACATACCTCAATAATTTGCATATTTCGGCTAACAATAAATTACAATCTTCATGAAAAGCCTGACATTCCAAACGATCTAACAGCTTATTAATTAATTAATCTGAAATTATACATTAGTTGAAAGAATGCTGTCCTCGTGGACGCTATAAGGCAGCACTAATACTATGCCTGAACGTAATATGATAATATGTATAATAATTTGATGTTAACAAACATAAACTGGTTATGCCTACTACTCGGTTAAGTCGAGTCAGTAAGTCTTTTATTGGGCGATGTAAATGCTTCTACAATACGATCCAAGAAAAAGTACAAAACAAACGTGTTACGAAATTCAAAAGAATTGTTTTATACCATAAACGATTTTCTTAGTGATACCACAGACTGGGAGAATGAAGCGAACACCCTCAGGCTCATAATTATAAATGTTAATTGTACGATATTACGTTGTTATCCACGTTTTTTTTATAAAAAAAAGCCTGCTGAGTTTCTTGCGCCCGTTCTTCTCAGGTCTTTGACGTTCAACAAGTGATTTTGAATCCTATTTTCAATAAAAATATTTGAATTTGAATTGAATTCAAATAAGTCCCATTTTGGTAATATTGACGCAAAATTATAAATCTATTCGGTAGTTCTCATAGCAAGTCATCATCATCATCATCAGCCGGAAGACGTCCACTTCTGGACAAATACCTCCCTAAGATCGCCATGATGATCGTCCATCTTGTGCGGGGCCTACCAATACTGCGTATTCCGTAACGTCGTCGCCATTCGAGGAATTTACTACCCACCGGACATCTGTCCGTCGAGCTATGTGCCCTGCTCACTGCCACTTCGGTTTCATATTCACATGGTGACTTTGGTTCTCCCACGCCTCTCTTCATTTCTGAAACTCTGAGCAGAACAATAGCTTCATCATCAGGCCCATAGTTAGCGACCACGTCTGCGTATTGTAAGTTATCAGTGGCAACACACGCTGGTTCAAATCCTTCGTTCGTTCATAGCAAGTATTCTTTGTACACTTTATAACGATTTTATTATAGAAATAGGTTTTTTTTATGAAAATAAGGGACGAGACGAGCAGCACATTCAGTTAATTCAGCAGTGCGGCTCAGGATTCTTGAAAAACCCAAAAATTCTGAGCGGCAGTACAATTGCCCAGTAATTTCACTAGCTACGGCGCCCTACAGACCGAAAGGAGCCTCCCGGTAATTTTATAATAAAAATATTATCATATAGACACAATTATCAGAGTTAACAGAACAACCACAGTAAATCTGTAAGGCTAGCTTACCGTACCTGCATAATTTCATAAGTGAAGCTCTCAAAGTTGTTGGAAGTTGTAAAGTTGAACTGAAACTCTATAGCCGGTACGATTGTTTAGATATTTGGAGAGGCACGCCGCGGGCCTCAAAGGAAAAGTTTCAAACGTTTCTCGGTATAACTGTTTGTTGCTTTAAATGCTCCCACTGATTCTGAATAGATGCCAATTAATCATTCAACATAAATCTGATGGTTGAATTTGAACAATCTATTTAACAGGTTTATAACTTTATACAGAGATAAAATTTGTGTTTATTGCGTCGGTGTCGTGGTTGTTCTACCTCTTGTAGAACCGATCACCACGGAAACCTTGCCACGACTTTTTCTTTCTGGCTCTCGATATAATATGTATGTTTATTAGGCTTTTTATAAGGTCGGAAACGCTGCTTGGGCGCACAGGTTAACAATGACGGCAGTTGTGTGCCGGTGATAAAAAGACGTATTGGTAAGACCAAGGATGCTATGACCCGCCTGTACTAAATATGGAAAAAGAGGGGACTCGCTATTAACACCAAGATCTGGTTAGTACGTGCCTTGATATTCCCCAATTTTCTGTATGGCATGGAGTCGTGGACGATTCGAGCTCGAGAGAGGCAGAGGATTGATATCTTAGAGATGTGGTGCTGGAGGCGTATGTTGAGGATACCTTGGACGACCAAGCGAACAAATGTGTCGATCCTCTCATAGCTCAAGATAAAAACCCGTCTGTCCGCGATATACCACCAACGAATTCTTTCGTATTTTGGCCACATAATGCGAGGGGGATTACCAGGATCATTAGAGAGCCTGGAGAAATTGATAGTACTTGGAAACACAAATGGCAAGCGAGCCCGAGGCCGATCTCCTACCAGATGGACCAACCTAATGAAAGACCCCAGGTCCCCGAAGTTTAGCTCCGTCGTCAGGGCCGCGATGGATAGAAGCCGATGGAAACATATAGTTTACTCCAAGTGCTACCATTTACTGATGACCACGATCCTCAGTCATGAGAGAACGACTAGAGAGATAAGGGCTCCTGTGATTCATTTTCATCAAATGTTTTAAGCCGGCTGGTACAGTTCAGTGCAGCCAATTTCACTGCGACCAATGTGATCTATTGTGGTAGAAAAAAAATATTCCTCTGGTGTTACAAGTTAAGTTCCTGTAATATTCAATAAAAAATTTCTATCATATTTTATTAGAATAACTGTAAATAAAAGGTATATTTAAGTAAGAAGTACGTTTTGTTCTTAGATTGGCGGTTTATTTATTTATTCTGGTTTTGCAAGAGAAAGTGGGCGGCGGTGATCACTTAACATCAGGTTACACTTGTTTGTCCTCCTCTTCTATAAAAAAACATTATGTCTTTCCTTAGCTATCCATAAAAACTAAATTAATGGCGCATTAACTCAATATACCACCTACTATAAAGTGAGCCTCGCGTTCATCGTTCCTGACTGACTTATGAAATGTACTAAAAGGTTTCATATGTAGCTAATGTAAACATATATATGACTAGCTGACCCGACAGAAGTTGTTCAGTTCATAATAAAAAAAACTATTGCGGTTGGAATTTGTCTGCCGTCCAGTGGGAGGCTCCTTTGCACAGGAAGCCGGCTAGATTATGGGTACCACTACGGCGCCTATTTCTGCCGTGAAACAGTAATGAGTAAACATTACTGTGTTTTGGTCTGAAGGGCGCCGTAGCTAGTGAAATTACTGGGCAAAAGAGACTTAACATCTTATGTCTCAAGGTGACAAGGTTTTTCAAGAATTCTGAGCGGTACTGCATTGCAATGGATAGGGCGTATCAATTACCATCAGCTGAACGTCCTGCACGTCTCGTCCCTTATTTTCATTAAAAAAAACTCTCTACTTGGTGAAAGGAATATTTCTACCGAATTTCAAGACTCTATGCCTTGTTATTCCAGAGATATCATGATGAGTCAATATAGAGGTGGAAATCTCTTATACATATATTAAAATGTAGTTAGTGATTATAAGGGAAACCCATAAGACAACTAACGTTTGTATATACAATGCCTTGACTTAGTTAATTGCTTAAGTGGGATCTCACTTAGAAGTTAGTTAGGCTTTAGTTGTCCCTCGCAAGGATAAGTTAGCCCTTTTGCCGTCTCTGTATATTTAAGATAAGCTAAGTTTATGTTCATTTTAATCTGATTAACAGTAGAGATAGCATATGGGAAGAGTATTTGAATAATTTTTCCCACTAAAATACTTTAAAAAAAGTTTCTAATTAAAAGGTTCTTAAATTGAATTATGTATTTATAAACGTTTTATACCTACTACTCGGTTAAATCGAGTTATTAAGTCATTTATTGGGCGACGTGTATGCTTTTACAACATGATCCCAGAAAATGTTCAATACAAGTGCATTACGAAATTCACAAGCATTGTTATAAGCGTTTGTGTGGTAAAGGTTACTACAGGGTGGACCAAAAGTCCGTTTATAATTGGAATGATGATTAAAAAAAACTAATTACAGTAGATCAAAATTGTTTATTGTTTTCGATAGTAAACAAAAGGGGAATTTATTTCTTAAAAATCACATCATCCATATGCAATCCTTCATTATTCTGGCATTGCTGCAATCTAGAGCGGAAATTTTCGATGACAGCTTTACATGTTTCTGTTGAGATGTTTTGGAATTCTGTGCGAATACGATCCTTTAATTCATCAAGAGTTACTGGGTTGGTTGGCTGGAATGCAGGGGTTTTTGATCACCATGACATAGTGTCACTCCAATAACGACAATTTTGTCTATTAACATGCCCATTTAGGTGGAAGTGTGCCTTGTTGAGAAAAAAATGTTTGTAAAACTGGTGAATCGCTCTACCATTTCGTTCGCAAACTGCAACCTAGTGGCATGGTCCTGAGGCCTTAATTCCTGCACCATTTGGATTTTATAGGAATGTACACTTAAATCTTTCTTGAGAATGCGGTTTAATACATCATTATCTTGGCACGTTAAGGACAGCAGACCGCTTTCGAGTTGATAGTCCAGGTTGGTCACGAACAGACGATTTTACTCACTCGTTTTCGGGGTCCCTCGACGTTCTAGGCCGGCCGGATCGACGTAAATCCGGTCTTCTCAAACTTGAACACCCATTTTTTAATTAACGTACCTGATGGAGCTTGATTTTTGTGTCGTATCTTGTAATTATTGCAAAACTTTCGTTGAGCTAAGGTGGCAGAATCGTTGTTTCGATAGTACTCGCGTACACAAAATGCACGTTGACTACCGCTAAACGACGCCATGGTACTAAATTCCCATTGGCCGCTCTTGCAATGCGTAACCCTTCCACCCCTCTCCGCCGCCGCTGCTTGACGCGGCAACCGATTCAAATGTAAACGGACTTTTGGTCTACCCTGTATAACATAAATGATTTTCTTAATGATACCATAGATCGGGAATGAAGCAACCGCCCTCAGGCTCGAATGGGTAGATTTTTGGCATTCTATAAGTGATAATCCTAATTTAAATAAAAATATTTGAATTTGAATCACGAATATAACCATTCATGGCGTTCCTCACCATATTTTATACCTTTTTCGGAAGGTTCTTCCCTAGTGTCAGTCCATCGGAGATTAGCCACGTCAACTCTTTCATTTAGCATTACCAAAGAATAACTTTTCTGAGAGTAGTACTAAAAAAATGCGTCCTGCCACGCCAAAAAACTTGTTTAACTGCAAAGAAAAGTGGTAGTTAAAAAGGCTCGGGAGTGTTAACTATAACCAACAGGAAGCATTAGCAACCTACAAACAAGACTTAAGGATATGTGTAACAGGATTAAGTAATATTCATTGCTCGAAATGCTATATTTACACCACAAAACTTGTCTAAAAACACCATGTTTGCGTGTTTTCTGCATACTCTTCGCCTTAACGAGTATACTAAAAACTGTGACATGATTGTCACAGTTTTTAGTATTATGATTACATTATGATTAATGTTAACACGAGGCACAAACATATACTTGTTATGTCTACTTCTCGGTCAAGTCGAGTTAGTAAGTCTTTTATTGGCGATATATGCTTTCACAATATGTTCCCAGAAAATATACAAAAAGGTTATTAAAACATAAATGATTTTCTTAATATACGATACCACATACTTGGAATGAAGTGGACACCGTTATTGTACGATAGTACGACTTTAAATTATATTTTACCTACTTAAATGGAATACTATATTATATTACTTAGTTATTTCTCCTCTCAAAATTATTAAACTACTACTCATATTGTGCATTATAATAGTCAGACATACATATTCTTGAACTATGGAATAACAGACCGATACACGGGGAGTACTAATATCCTAAACACAGTGAAACTTGTTGTCATAATGCAGACTACATACCTACCACTCCAGCAAAATATCTAATATTTTCTGGAAAGACACCAGCTTTTATGTCTGTTTCGCATAAAACCTACTGTCTATATGTGCCTAGTTTCTTTAAGAAGTCCTAGCAATAAAAAATTCGTACCTACTTGTCTAGATGCACTTACCAAACTTAAGTACGTAGGCTTCTTCTTAATGTTTGTATCTAAAGGTTGTGATGTATAATGTTGTGTAGTAGGTATTATGAGTATGTAGTAACTTGTACATGGCTTTTTTGTATAATACGTTTTCTTTTGAGACAAAATAAAATATTTGTATTTGTATTTTGATATTACATTGTAATCCATATTTTTATAAAAAAAAGCACACTGAATTTCTTGCGCCCATACCTCTCAGGTCTGAGGCAGTCTATTTTGAATGGGTGCTAGTTTTTGACGTTCAATAAGTGTCAATCAAATTTGAATAAAAATATTTGAATTTGAATACAATTGCACAAACAAAATATATATAAGCTCACCATAACCAACTACTATATAAACCAAGGCAAATTTAAATTAGCAGAAGTAACTTAACAATTCGTAATTTCCAATGAGTTTGTTGAAGCATTAGAAAGCAGCTCATGTGAATTGTTAATGTGATGTGGAAGTCTGAAGACGTCAGACTTCAAGACCCTCTTTCAAGTTTGTTGTTCGTACCATACATTTCGTTTTGTTACAGCAATTAGTATGCTGTTAATTATGCACGATGTTTACATACACGTGCGACGTTGCTCATATTTCTTTGTTCCAAGCTAATTAATATTACAGGAATTTATTTATTAATTATTTATTCTTAATTATGAGCAACGTTATTAGATTAACGATTATAAACTTAGAATATATAACAAAAAACGCGATTTATGAATGATTCGTGTTCTGATATCGCCGCTCTTTCAGAGATGTACGAGAAATTGTGATTTATTATGAGTTATTTGACTAACGCGTTAAAATAAATTTATTGCAATTTAATTGTATTATTTTTACTATAGTGGACACTTTATAATGTGATGTCATAATTTCTTTAAAAAAAATTGTTTTTTATATAGACGAACTCACAGCCCGACAATGCATGACTAATATTCAAAATACTAAGGATCTAAAAAAAGGCGTAAAAGGCATAAAAGGCATTTATTTTCTCAAAATTGGTACCTTCAGAATTATTTTTAGTGTCATTTCTAACTACGGCTTTCTGACTACCGCCGCTTTGAAAGCAAATGGCGCTCTGAGAGAGAAGAGGCGGCGCAAGAAACTCTCCCAGCGTTTTTTATATATTCTTTAATAAAATATTCAAGTCAAGCGTGGTAGACTGTTTACGACTTATCAATTAAAATCGGTTACAGTAACAATAGATTCGTTTTCCTTTTCTATCTTTATCTCCGTTAGAGATGTTATTCTCTTTCACAAGCTTTGTTTGTCTTCGCTTTTTTTATATGAAAATAAGGGACGAGACGAGTAGGATGTTCAGGTGATGGTAATTTCAGGATTCCTGAAAAATTCTGATCGGCACTACAACTGCGCTCGTCACCTTGAGACATAAAATGACAAGTCCCATTTGCCCAGTAAATTCACTAGCTACGGCGCCCTTCAGACTGAAACAATAATGTTTACACATTACTGCTTCGCTGCAGAAATAGATGCCGTTGTGGTACCCATAATCTAGCTGGTATGCTGTCTGTGCAAAGGAGCCCACCTCTGGTAAAAATACTCATGATAACTTCCATTATTTTGGTTATAATTGATTTTAGCTGCATTGTAATGGGCAGGAAGTATCAATTACCATCAGCTAAACGCCCTACTCGTCTCGTCCTTTATTTCCATTTAAAAAATGCTAGATTGAATCTTATTCCAGTTTCAGGTCAAACGTAGCTTAGCTCATAAATTTTAACTACCAATGATTCATATACATATAACATAAGTATAAATTACCTAATGGCTCCCATATCAGTTTCAAACCATATTAATGAAGACGCGTAACAATTTATACGGCCTCCGGACTCCAGAAAGCCAATCCGCAATAATTTCCACTCAAATCTGACGTAAACATGACCGATATTCTAAAGCAATTTGCATGTCCGCTGCGGCTCTGAATAAATTAGAAGCACCTACCTGCCCGAAGATTCAACATCTATGAATATGTAAGACAATGGCTTCCAAATCTAAGGCTCCAATTAGAAAGGGGTCATTAAGCCCATGCTTGATTACACCTACCTTACTATAAGGAATTGTTAATATTTGTATGAATATTTATTATCTTAAGTGGCTAGGCTTATTTGTTTACGAATACCAAGCTTCATTGGTAAGCTACTTGGAATTATAAAGAGTTAAGTTTTAGTGTGTACGAAAATAAGAGGGTGAGAATTATTTAAGAAATTACAAACGGCGAGTTTGAACCTACATAATATCAATATATCAATCTTATTTTAAAACCCTTAGATTCAAGATTGGTCTCGACGATAATACACTCCAACTCGATAACGCACTACCGTGGCATTTTGACACTCAATGGCATCTTTCAAATTTTGCAACATACGCTTCATGTTGAATTCGATTTTTTTTTAAATTTTTGAATTGAACATTGAAATTAATAAAACCCATATATTATAGAAAACAACTTATTGGTCACATACGTCATAACAAACCATCTATGGTTGAATGGTACTGGTTGAATAGATCAAAAACTACCGGCAGGTTGGTTATTTAATTGCCAAAAGCAGGAAATGGAAGTATGGCTCTAAATTTCAATGTACGTTTGGTTTTAAATTGCCGTTTTGGACAGCATAGAACCTCTAAAAAAAACTACTTTTGTACTTTATTATAAGAACTTAAAAAGAGAATAGTTTTATGTTAGTAATGTTTTTTCTATTTTTTAATAATTAATGTTTAATTAGTATACAAATGATTAGATCAAAAGAAAACTTAAATCATTTGTATAATTATGAATTTCTGCAAAGTAACGCCTAATTCAATTTTTTTTTTTTTAATTAGTAGGGTGAAGGCCTCCTCCATTTTTTTCCACACTATACGGTCTTTGCCCAATATTAGCCAGTCTTCTCCAGCGTATTCAATCACATCATTAGCCCGCTGCAAACTTTTATGACAATCAATTAGTTACGTACCGCTCAAGAAGACAAACATACAACCGTTGATTACTGTCTATAAGAATATTATTTCATAGATTATATGATGCAGAAATTAAAGTACATATCAGTTAAATTATTCATTTAAGATAATTCAATGATTTTAATATAACCGCTTGATTAAATTCGTAATTATATTGCAAGTAACATTGATCATCATTACTATAAATGAATTAAAATGAGTAACTCTGATAAAATTCCACACGTAAATAATATTATATTCTTCTAATATTAAAAACACTAGAAGTAACTTGTAGTAGTCTTCATATGATACATAATAGTTTTAAGGGTAAATTTATACACTTTTATAATGAAGCCACTGTTCAGGCATTATCTACATTAAAACATCTAAATTTATCTCTGTCGTAAATCCTACTTCTCCACAGCTGAATATCTAAGTGATCCGACAGCCTGGTACTAGATTATGATTATTTTATAGCAATAGCAATGACAATACAATATTGTGTATTTCATTAAAACGGGCGCAGAAAAGTAGAATATTAGAAAATATGACATCAAAATGAATTCTGTTTTGAGAAAATAAATACCTTTTATGCCTTTTATAAGAAAATCTTAAGCCACTTCATAGAAACTTTAATTAAAGTGTTGCCTTACGTAAGTGCAGGTATTAATATAATAAAATTTCAATTACTGCGTAAATTTAAGGTGAGCGATACACGAGCTCATAAGCGTCCACTTAGTGTCCGGTACAGTGCGGGAGACGGGCGTCCGGCTAACGTCATTACACCATAATCGATTCACTCGATATGTCGATACCTTGCATCACACGGTCAGCTCCGGTTCATTCGCCGCCGGCACATTTCATATTTTACCAATTTACATGTTCACGTACCAATTAATTACTTTTACTGAAAGATGTTTATCGATTCGTGTATATAGATTATGTATGATACAGTGAAAATAAGTTTTAGGTTTTATTTCATTTAAATACTGAATATTTGAAGTAGTGAAAGCATAATTATAACTAACTATAGCTAGTAGACCAGTAAAAAAACTGTTCCAAACTGATTAATTTAATGATACGAAATTTTGAATGGATTATGGATTAATATAGGTATCAAATTAAAGTTTTTTTTATTATTATTATTATTTCAACAGATTTTTGTTCTTGACTTCAGGTCGGTATAAAACCTAAGTACGGGCATATGCCATGTATATTGGTTCAAGTGTTTTGCGTATGAAGATGTGGTGTTGATGAGTTGTGTGTTAATGATTGTTATGATTTTCGTCTTGGATTGTCAAAGAAGTTGGGTTCATAAAACGTCGGACTATAGAGCAAGTATCTATAATTATTGATTTTAGTAAGGGAATATATGTATTTTCGTGAAGATCTAAAAGTTTGAGAGCAGATTTCAAAGATTTTGGTATTACACCTGTTGACGAAATTATGATGGGTATAATTCTGACAGTTTCTTGGTGCCACATTTGTTTGATTTCATCTGCAAGTGATATATTATACTTTTGGATTTTCGGGGTGTTACTGCTGAAGATTGTGGGTATTGAGTACGGCTACATCTATCAGGTAGGTTGTTTTTGACTGTTTAAGGTTAGTGTGATGTCAGGCCTATTACTGAGAATAGTACGGTCAGTCCTTATATCTATGTCCCAGTATAATTTGGCGATGCTATTTTCCAAAACTTTTTTTAGTTTGTATTGATGACATGGTGTGTATGTGTTGAGTTATTTATGTTTCAGTACAAGTTCACATCACAAATAAAGGATTCCCTTTATTTGTGATGTGACAACCTTTTTTAAGATATTAATTTCTGATTTCGTAACATCAAATTGTGTCTCAAAAACAATGTTCACAGAAATTAAAATAAAATCACTAGTTTATAGAGATATTAGATTAGATTATAGAGATAATAAACTATATACGGATTGTTAACTTTTTTATAGAAAAACAGAGTTTCAAAGGGATATGTAAGGATATTTATATTATAATATTATAATAATATAAATATCCTTACATTATCAGAATCTTACCTTCTGATTAAAGCTTTTGAAAAATCATCCTTTTTGTCAAATTTTTTAATCTCTTCTCTATACTTTTGCATATATATGTATTACAAGTCTTTATACCATTTTCTCAAAAAAAAATCCAATATTCTAGGTAAATAGTAAATATCGTAAAGGTTTCCATTAACCTGTTAAGTAAACTTTTACGCTTGGATTTTTTACAGGGTCTATATATCGCCATTAGTCGAATGCGAGATGTGCATAAATAATTAATTCCGGCTAGATAGCGAGCC
This sequence comes from Leptidea juvernica, assembly GCA_949711755.1. Classification (NCBI taxonomy): domain Eukaryota; kingdom Metazoa; phylum Arthropoda; class Insecta; order Lepidoptera; family Pieridae; genus Leptidea; species Leptidea juvernica. The sequence continues at coordinate 7,774,637 of CATIXQ010000006.1, read as the reverse complement.
TTTATATACGACGTCAAGGGTGCAGGTTTCGTGGTTATCTTAAAATAATAAGTGTATAAGAATGAGTGGAGATAAGAAATTTCTGGTTATTTACTTTTAATTAAGTTACTTTTAATTTACTAATAACTAGTAGGCTCCGTAAAATTGCTAAATCTTTTAAAGTGGATTGTGTTATATTTTATAATAAACTCTCAAATTAAATTAAAATATTACCTATTAAAAAATTTAAATGTGTCGTAAAAAATAAATTAACATCTAAGGCCTATTATAATGTGAAAAATTATTTGAATGATAAAGATAGTTGGAATTAATGCTCTAAATTTTGTTAATGAATATTGTTATACTCATTTGAATGCTATTGTAACTTTTGTACTTCATCCTGACTTTATAAATAACTTATAAAGTTTTACAGTGAATAAAGATTTTTTGACTTTGACTTTACTGATACCATAAGCCTTTATGTGTGATAAGTGATAACAATTATTATTATAAATAATACTTAACACATGAGTCTGTCTGTGTACGATTATAATATAGTAAGTTATATTTCTGTAAACTAACTTAATATAAATTTTAACCGTCACAGAAATTTTGGTGTATATACGTAAAAAGCTGGTATTAGATTGGCACCAGAGGGCGTGCATTGGTTTTCTAGCAAGGTAGGCACTATAGATCTAACTAGTCGTAGTTGAGCCTTGGGATTGCTTAACGGAGGTATTTAGGAAAATTTATGTGTGGGGGGGTTCAATAGGAGTTTGGTTATTAAATAACGAAACCAAATTAAACTAAATTAACTTTAAAACTATATTTATTATTTTTCCTCTAAGTTCATCAATAAAATTGTAACTTTTTCCCAAAGTAACTATTTCAAAGAGCTTATAGATTTTATGGTAACAAATTTAAAATTTTAACTGACATTGGGTAGGCACCGGAACTGTGTAATGTTAATTTGGATATAGTTTGCAAAAGATTATTTTTATAGCGGGGCACGTCTATGATTTGTAAAGATAATGTAAAGATTTGGGTGTTTTCTTACACACTTACATATTTCGAGTATATCATATTATGTGCATGGCAATGTTAGAATATTTAGTTTTTGAAAATGAGGTTTGCAGCTTACTCTTTGTTTAGTATTTGTAAGCACACGAATAAATTTTTTCTGTTAAATAAAGAGTTCGTGTGCATCTACACTGTTGCCCCACAGTATGACGCCGTAGTTTAGCCACGCTTCGGCGTACGTGTGGTAGACTATCGCTGCCGTTTTTAAACTTTTTTTAGTTGTCTTAACGTCGTAAATTGTGATTTATACTTGATTTTTTGAACATGTGTTTTTAAATTATTGAATTTATTAAGCAGTAAACATTTAATTAGCTTTATTTAATGATTGTAATATATAGTATTAAGAAACATTTTAGCTTTCAGCCAAAAGCAACGTCTAATCCCAATCCCTGCATGAGCACGTTACATTTTATATCTAAGAATATACTGAACTGTTTTATCTTTAGGTACGCATTTTTTACGTTATGTTTTTAAATTTATTAGATACCTAAATATAATTATAAAATATTTTAACTGTCTGTTTGAAACATTATTCATTTAACATAGTTTCAATAAGAAAGTTGCATATTACGCAGAGAAACATTGTTGCTCAAAGTTTTAAGTAACGTATTTTATTTATGCTTGATAATAATATTTAAAAAGATAATATATTCTATATGCAGTAAACCGATTATTTGTATGCATAATATTGAAATAAAAAATGTCTCAATATAAACATCCCAGTTGGCAATCTTAAAATATATTCTTATTTAAACATAATATTATAAATTTCAAATTATTAAAAAGCTGTAATAAAATTTATAAATTCAATTAATTAAAAACCGGAATACGAATTCATCACTTACGTCATCATATTTACAAAAGCCTAGCAAAACTCTCTAAGAAAAAAGCGATTCACTCGATTGTATGAAACGTGCAGTCATTGATAGATTGACAGATGACAGATAAAATCTTGTAAAAAACGGAGATAACCGAAATCCACTACGCTCAAAGCAACTGTACGCTTTCAAACTTAGCCGGATTATACTTTGTCGCCAATCGCCATCTTGTAATTACTACTATTTCAAACCTATGTCAGATCATTGGACGTTTCATACTAAACTAATTTTCAATTTTTACTCAGTCAGTACCCCTCTTATAACGTAGCATTTACATCCTCTTTGATTTACAAAATAGACAACGTCAGTATGAATATATCTCTGAAACATTAGCGTTATATTTTTTAACGAGGTAATTATTCGTTCGTGTACACGTCGCGTCCCGTACCATAAATACGTAGAGCAAACACAGTATTAGCACCGGTCACGCTGCAGTATGTTTGTGCACGGCCTAAAACAACACACGTTTGCGGCTGACTGTACCCCTGTCCACTGAATTTGTTACTGTCGGTCATTTGCTGACTCAGTCAAATTATATGTACAGTCAACTCCACATTATTTATCTATGTGAAAAAATATTTAATTTCAAAGATTAAAATTACATAATGAATACTATCCTAGTAAAATTATATTTTAGTATTTTTTTTTCGTAATTTTACTATAAATGCCAACACTTTTGCCATTGACGGTACATACGTGACTCCGCGTTAATAGTACGTTAAAATTAATTACACACAGATGCAAATGCGACGAAACAATTTTGCCAATAAAGATATTATTTTGCTAGATGATAATCTTAATTTGTATAAATATTTTCCTATTAATTTTATAACAATTTTTAGGGGTAAGGGATTGCAAATAAATATATTACAATTATACTGTCTCAATTATTTTACCCTTTATATTTAATATTTATTATCATAATAACGTTTTACAGTAAGTTAATTCAGTGGCGATAGTGATAGTATTAATTTTATAAATATTTTATTTATTTTTATAAACTTAGAAGAATAATAAATTCTTGTTGATATAAATAAAGTCAGATTTTTTTCCGTAATAACATTGAATTTATAATAAAGAAAGATAGGAAATCCAGCAAGAACATGAATAATTTCTAAAATAAACTTGTTTTTTTTTTTAGTTCTTCCCTTAGGTTTTACCAGTGGGAGGCTCCTTTGCACAGGATGCCGGCTAGATTGTGGGTACTACAACGGCGCCTTTTTCTGCCGTGAAGCAGTAATGTGTAAGCACTATTGTGTTTCGGTCTGAAGGGCGCCGTAGCTAGTGAAATTACTGGGCAAATGAGACTTAATATCTTATGGTTCAAGGAGACGAGCGCAATTGTAGTGCCGGTCAGATTTATTAGGTTTTTTAAGAATCCTGAGCGGCACTGCATTGACAGGCAGATTGGGCAGGACGTATCAATTACCATCAGCTGAAAGTCCTATTCGTCCGTCCCTTATTGTCATAAAAAAAGTTAAGTCGCTTAATAGTGATTATTCCATACTGCTGGTAATTATTCCACACTACTTGTAATTATTCCACGGACGGTATACGATAGCGCATAACAACAAATGTTAGGACATGCCGATTTTAGCTAATGTTGTCGTGTCAACAATCTCTGACCGCAGCATGTGAACACAGCCTAAACAAACAGCCATTACTCCCGACACCGTGTTACGTGATCGCTGCCTACACAATCCTATTGAATCGCAAATGTGATGCCGCGATATATGTCAATACTGAAGATGTTAAACACAACCATGGCATGATCCTAGTAACTGCCGTTCCCAATATTCATTCTATCTCTTACCTGAGATAAAATTCGTAACTATCGTTGACTTTTCTGTCCCAATAAACTTATCGACGGTAACTCACCTTATCCGTGCACGCTCTCTGTCTATGGGACGACGTATAGCTTACCAGCGATATAAAGTTTGTATGGAAATTGCAATTCACGCGTCCCAATATAAGGCGTTAAGAATGACTTATCGGGTATATTGGGACAGCTTCAAATTATTGATCTACCTAACCTTGTAGAAAAAAAACACAAGGTGGTATTGTTTGCGGATGACACTTCACTTATATTCAAAGTAAAACGATGCCAAGTTTTATATGACGAAGTAAACAATGCTCTATCTGACATCGTGTACTGGTTTAGCGCCAATAACTTATTGTTAAATAATCATAAAACCAAATATATTAAATTCACCGCGCCAAATGTCAAAAATGTAGATGCGAATATTTTATTAAACGGAGAGGTGGTAAAACCAGTGGAATCTGCTATATTTCTTGGCATTACTCTTGATTCCAAATTGCAGTGGGGCCCCCATATTGAAGGATTGGCGAATAGGTTTAGTTCTGCAGCATATGCGGTTAAGAAAATTAGACGGTTAACTGACATAGATACGGCGAGATTAGTATACTTTAGTTATTTTCATAGTATTATGTCCTATGGTATATTGTTATGGGGCAATGCGGCCGATATTAATACTATATTTGTGCTGCAGAAGAGGGCTATTCGCGCGATTTATAACCTAGGTCCTAAAGAATCATTAAGAGAAAAATTTAAAGAAATAAACATT
>CATIXQ010000006.1:7734270-7770105 GCA_949711755.1 Leptidea juvernica | reverse complement strand
TAGGTCCTAAAGAATCATTAAGAGAAAAATTTAAAGAAATAAACATTTTGACTGTTGCTTCTCAATACATTTTTGATAATGTTTTGTATGTTCATAAGCACGTTAAGGAATTTTCTAGAAACTGTGACATTCATAATGTTAACACGAGGAACAAACATAAACTTGTTATGCCTACTACTCGGTTGGGTCGAGTTAGTAAGTCTTTTGTTGGGCGATGTATATGCTCCTACAATATGATCCCAGAAAATGTACAAAACAAATGTGTTACGAAATTTAAAAGAATTGTTAAAAAACGTTTGTGTGGGAAAGGTTATTATAGCATAAACGATTTTCTTAATGACACCACGGACTGGGATTAAAGCGAACACCCTCAGGCTCTTTAATTATTAATGTTTATTGTACGATATTACATTGTAATCCATATTTTATATAAAAAAAAGCCCGCTGAGTTTCTTGCGCCCGAATCTTCTTAGGTCTGAGGCAGTCTCTTTTGAATGGGTGGTAGATTTTGACGTTCAATAAGTGATTTTAAATCCTATTTTGAATAAAAATATTTGAATTTGAATTGACAGCTAATTACTGACAGTAGAAGGTAGTAATTTATCCGTATCTGTAGATAGTATATTGGGAACGGCCGTAAGTAAACTCCCCATATCCTCTATCGAAGATTTTATGTTCTTGGTGTGATCAATAAGATAATATTATCACATTTTAAAACAAAGTCCTCCGCCGCTGTCTGTTCGCGATAAACTCGAAATATACTGCACTGATTTTCATGTTGTTTCCACTCATGGATAGCGTGGTTCTCGAGGAAGATATTGATAGTTAATTTGTAAATTTTTGCCTACATTTGATGTCGGAAATAAAAATAAGCCGTCTGGAAGCTTTCAACGAAAACGCTTTCTAAACCCTTTCAGATATAACAAAATATTGTATGATGGAATTGTATCTTTTATGGGAAATATATAGAAAAGTCCGCGGTGGCATATGTATGTAGGGCTCTTAAAGATAACATACCCAATCCATTTTAATACATTAAAAAATTGACAATTATAAAGCGGGAATATAAAAGCTGTTTACACAAATACGATATTCACGTTATTACTACATAACATACAACTTTGATAACACATTTCCGACGGCCTTAGACAACATTATTCTCGAATACTTACTATTTTTTCTATTGACAGAAAAGCATCTGTCGGGTCAGCTAATAAGAGTATAAAAAACAGGCAGTTATTGAGACTACCGATAGAAGCACCTTCAAGAAACGATAAAGTAACAATAATTTGAACTTTTAAATAATGTGTGAATTAATTTCAATGTAAAATAACACGAAGCGTATGTTACAAAATTTGAAAGATGCCATTGAGTGTCAAGATGCCAAGCACACAAGCTTCTAATAGTGTGGTATCTAGCTGTAGCGCAGCGGAGACCAATTCTTAATCTAAGTACCTAACTAATGTTAAATAAATAAACACGATAAATATTATTTAAATATCAAAAACAATCTCTTCGACTTCCGGGCAAAGTCGGTAGGACAGCTAATATTATAATTGGACAAATAAGCTGCTATGCACGTAACAACCATTCTTCTTATAGTTTTACTTTAAAATAGTGTGTTAGTGCATCAGAAATCGGGATGCATCGGGTATCTGGTGTCGACGACAACACAGCACACAACGTCCTGCTTGAGGAATAGTCACCACGTGAACTGAATATCATTTGAATACACATTTTAGTTCGATATCGCTCACGAAACACAGCTGACAATATAACCTAAAACAGGATGAAAATAAAGTTGAAAGGAATTATAAGATGGTTGTAATATGTTAAATGACCTACAGATTCTCTTTACACATTGTTTATAAAATGACACTTCAGGATTTTGTATTATTTAAAAAAATGTATCAGATTTTAAGGTTATAAGTGGACAGTTAATAATTTAACACAATGGATTTACTATGATTTTAATATAGATTATGTTTATACTATGTAAGTGTAAGTAAACGTACCTTAGTATACAATTAAATATGGATTTAATAATATTAAATAAATAAATAATAATATTGACACAATATTACACAAATTATCTTGCCCCAAAAAGGCCATAAAAGCCTGTACTATGGGCACAAGACACCAATATATTTAATACAATATACATACGCATAAGCAAGTTCTCTCAAATTTTGTACACATTGTCCCATTTATTATTCAGAGAAATCTCCACAGAGACTACATTATTAAATTCCTATGAAAATCAATGATCTAAGCTCAACAGATGTTGTGCTGTTAAGAATGAGTTAACAATTTTTTTTAGAGGAACATTACCTCACAGCCTTCTGGCTAAAGATTGGCAGATCAGACTGCATTTAAGAGACAACAGACTTGAATTTGTTGTGGATTATCTTTCCAGATCCGATACATACATAAGCTGAATTCAAAATGGCTTTGGCAATTACTGCTGCATCCCCGAAGATCAGCCTTTTTTTTTAAATAAGGGACGAGACGTGCAGAACGTTCAGCTGATGGTTATTGATACGCCCTGCCCATTACAATGCGGTGCCGCTCAAGATTATTGAAAACCCCAATAATTCTGAGCGGCACTACAACTGCGCTCGTCACCTAGAGATATAAGTTGTCAAGTTTCATTTGCCGAGTAATTTCTTGCTTACATATTACTGCTTCACGGCAGAAATAGGCGCCGTTGTAGTACCCATAATCTAGTCGGCACCCGGTGCAAAGGAGACTGGTTGCTGTCAGCCAAACTGGAATAACAATAGATTTGAATCCTTACGACGAAATTTTCTAAACTACAAATTAGATTGAAATCGTTACTTACAGATTCGAAAGTCTCTCTGAGCAAATACAAATATTTTCAAAATCTATATAAAATAGTCTATAAGTCTTAGTCTATACAAATGTAAAATTGATCACAGCTACAGATAATATTTAGTTAACAGTTTGTTGATGCACGAAACTTGACGTTATCTACTCTGTGGAACCCATCTAACTGTCAGCCGGTACCTTTGTAAGGAACTGAGCGTCTGTGATCATATCTGTTATTGTTTAACGTATTTGCTTAGAATAGCGTTATTATTCTAAGCTTATTTGTATCTAATGTTAATTATGCCTATATAGCTTTTTTTATTTCTTGATTTGGGAGTATTATAATACAATTTATATTGCTATGCTTACAAAGTTTTAATAGTAATAAATCGTTTTATAATTCTTTTATCTGCCTTCAGTTATTAGATTGTTGCGACTTTAGAATTTTTTCACGCTTATTATAGTGTTTTATATAATTAGGGATAATATAAAATCATACGTAAGTATACAGTCATGTGTGTGATTTTTAACTATATATATATATATATTTATCATTAATAGCAATGCCCCGCGGTTTCAATCGCTTACATACCAATCTCGTGGTAGTGGAAAGTCTACTAAGTCGGACTATAGATTAATTTTTGTTAACATAAAAGTTTTATTTCACTTTGTTATTATTTTATTATTTCATTATTTTCTTTAGATTGATATTTTTAAATTCATTATCATATCTTTTGAATGTCCGATTTAAATAAATAGTATTAATTATAATTATAATTAAAATTAAATAAATAGTAATAAAAAGTATTTTACAGGTATTGAAACGGTCTTTAATAAAATATCATTTAATGGTTTCATTATTGTCGGCAGTTTAATCAACTTTTAAAATGTGAAAATGTAGTTATAGCCGCATAACTACAGTAGTTGGACATATTATGGAATCGTGGACTTTTTTGTACTTGAGTTCTTTAATACTGTAAAACATTTTTTTGTTCTATTAACAGTCCGCAGCGCACGCGATGACAGATTTTTATGACTAATTTTTTCACTCCTTGGGTTACATTATTGCATTTTTATTAGGGATTCCTATTTTTTGAATATGTTTTATAGCCTATGTCACATAGTGAAGGTGCAGCTTCCTAATGGTGAAAGTATTTCTGAATTCGGTCTAGTGGTTTGTGTGAAAATATTACAAACTTACATACAACAACACTAATGTTTCCTCTTTATAGTTTAGTTTGATAATATTATTAGTTTAGGTTTATCTATTAAAACTATTGTGTTATAATAGATAATAATTGTCGGTTAATTAATTAACGTTTAAATTACACTCTTTATTCGTTTACATTAAACACGTTGATTAAAAGCATTTTTTTTTTTAATTGATAAAATGGAATATTGATTTATTGTTACAATTTTTTTATATTTCTTTAAAATGTATAATTGTAAAATATTTTTCTTCGATCATTTTATCATTTTTTTTCTTACGCCAAAAAAGTATAATTTCTAACGCGTGTGCATAAGTTCCACTCACATAATTTATTTTTCGTATAGGCTTAGATAATTTATACCTCTAGACAGAGCCTCTCGCTGTTAGGCAACACATGACAACAGGCCAGGTTCATTACTGTAGTGTGCATGACAGCTACGTCTTACACTCGCGATACGTTTGGTGAAAATAGAGATTAACTGTTCACTTCTATTTTTTCGACATGTTCACAGCAGCCATAATTTTGTCTAAACGTAGCAAGAAGGTATAAATTATCTACAGATATAGGAAAAACTTGCTCCATTCATTAAAATTTAATTATAAACTATGGTTTCAGCGCAACTAATAATATAATATTGTTTTACGTAACAGTTTTCCCAAGTGTTTTCCCCGGCTTCCTCCGACTGACCCTTAACTTAAGCAGTAAATACCGAAGCCTCTCAAACTATCAAAAACTTAAGAAGCATTCCCACTTGTGGTTGACCCCTGTTTAAAACAAGAACAAGTGACCACTTTGGGACCTCTGTGATTAATACTAAGTCCTCATGCAGATAAGTTGAACCTACGTCAGAGGCAGATTGTTAACATGGTATTTTTTTTTTGATTATTTTTAACCGACTTCAAAAAGAGGAGGTTCTCTATTCGATTGGTATTTTTTTATGTTTCTACGCTTGATTACGCTGAGATTCATTATGTAATGGTAGGTACCTACACTCGCCACGCGTGACTTTGAGCGAGATAGCTTCGTCTAGAAGAAAACAACCCAAGCGGGCATACGTCGTTGATAATTACAATAAGTAAGTTGTTTATAATATTAAGTTTTATTATGTTAGGCCTTGGCACCGACTTAAAACCTATCAATAAGGTTTACCTACTTTGCATGAGAAGTTTATTAAATTAAATTTTTATAAAGTTATTTTATACTTTTTTACTTTTTGAAGTCGTTTTTTTTTTCAATACACTTACGTAACATGGATTCCATAGATTTTAATATCATTTATGAAGATAATAACATGGTTTTTACAGCTCTAAGGCGATAATACTTTGTGAATATTATCCCGATTATGTTTAAACTCTAACCTGGAAACCTCTAAAATGCAGTAATTTTATTTGCGTGTAGACTTTACATTTTTAATTTAATCAGGTAATATTATGGTCTAAGAGCCAGTGCACCCCAGACCTACGTCATTTTATACAAGATGAAAGTTTGTCAGCGCATGCTCCCAACACAGGTAAGAACGTTGGTCCATTATGGAGTTTGGGTTACAGTGGCTTTGGCAGGTAAACGGTACTAAAGGTGTGTAAAATACCGATCTAAATACATCAAAGAATAAAGTGCGATTTTTCGGTATTGCCTTCAGAATATTATTAAAAATGACGTTATTGATTGCCAGACACTTACCATCGTGGCAACCCCTTGCCAGACACCCTTAATGTTCACGAAATTATAATTTTACTTACGTCATAATATAAAAGCTGATCTTTATATATAATACTTAGGTAATAACTAGATGATGTTTCCTCATTTGCCAGATACTTTTGATAGTTCCAACCCCTTGCCAGACAAACATTGCTAAATCGTAAGAAGAGATTCGTGACTTATGAATGACTTATGCAAATAAACATTTGGCGCTGACAAACTTTCAGCTTTTATAAAATGACGTAGGTCTGGGGTCCGCGGGCTCTTGCTCTATTATATATTTAACATTTAAAACCAACACAGAGTTTTTTTTTATTGTATAATATATTACGATTTAATTAAATCGTATATAACAAAATATAACAATTAGGATATTTTTCATTTTTTTTGTGTAATCTAAGATTAAGTTACTAAGGCAAGCACCCATGAAAATCAGCAATACTACAGTTCAAAGATTCGTTTTCAGCCTTCGAGATAGATGTATTCTCGATATAATACGCTCGTCTCGTCCCTTACTGTCATTTATTTATTTATTTATTTATTTATTGGTCTACCAGCGATTTTACATAAAAATATTTCTTAAACAATTAACAATTTAAATTACATGTGCAGGGTATGCAAAATCATTTAAAGGTAAACACTACATGCTAATTTCGCTTATCGATACATTATTACAAATCTAAAAGTGAATAAAAAACTAAAACCGGTGAAAAAAAAATATGAAAAATTTGACAGTCTGCAATAATCAATTGAGAATTGTTTAACAGATAGTTAGAAACAAATAATAAGCGTTTTAATTACATACAACTAAGTATAACAAAAATCTAAATCTAAGCTAAGAAATTATATAATAAAATAAAATACACTAATCTTTAATTAAAATATATAACCTATGTTATAACTAACAGAGCAAAGTAATCTATCACACTCATAACTGGCTGGCTAGATTGCTGATAACTAATTTACGAATAGTGTTAGGGGAATCAATATTTATATCAATTAATGAACTGAATGTATTATATACTTTACACAAGCGAGGGATAGTGCAGTTGGCGCCAAAGACTGTTCTAGTGCATGGAGGCACGACCGGAGTAATTGCAGTTCGGGGATATCTGCGTGGTACTCGGAAATTAATTTTACATAGTAAACTGGGGCAGTCTAAATTGTTTCTTAGCAATTTATATAAAAAATTTAAGTCCAAAAATTCTCTTCTTTGTTCAAGAGTCATCATGTTAAAGTGTTCTAATCTTTTTTTATAAGACACCACCGTTTTGTAAATATTCGCTGAGTATGATAGATGCCACATGAACCTTTTCTGCACACGCTCCAGTCTTAAGTAGTGTGTAGAATAATGTGGGCGCCAAACAACGCTACAATACTCTAAATGACTGCGGACAAGGCTGTTGTAAAGACAGATTTTTGTTTTGGCATCTTTAAAATTTCGACCTTGTCTCATAATAAAACCTAATAATTTTGACGCTTTGTTTATTACAATTTCTATGTGGTAGAGATAAGTCAATTTCCTATCAAGCATAACACCCAAGTCCCTTATGAATTCAACTTCTTTAAGAGTATTACCATACAGTTCATACCTTGTCGGAATAATATTATTTTTGCGAGTAAATTTAATATGCACACATTTACTGCAGTTGAGTTGCATGCCATTAGATTCACACCAATTGGTAAGTTTATTTAGATCGTCCTGTAATAGAATCGAATCACTTGGTGAAGAAATTATTCTCGTTATTTTTAAGTCATCGGCATATAAATATGGTGTGCAGTGTTCAAAACAAGAAACAATGTCGTTCACAAATATATTAAATAAAATTGGGCCAAGATGTGAACCTTGTGGTATACCTGATGTTACCAGATTAGTTGAAGAGCTAAATCCATTAATGACTACATAAAACGAACGGTCTTGTAAGTATGATGAAAGCCACTTCATCACTGGGCCTGAAAACCCATATAACGATAATTTTCCAATGAGTACTCCATGTGGAACCTTATCAAATGCCTTTTTAAAGTCGGTATATATGGTATCCACCTGCTTCTGCGAGTCAATAGCTTCTGATAATGAAGATGTGAAACTAACCAAATTAGTTGTGGTAGACCTACCTGGCAAAAATCCATGTTGATGCTCAGACACGAAACGTTTGAAATGCATTTGAATTGTCGGACAAACTAAAGATTCAAAGACCTTTGCAAAAACCGAAAGAATCGATATAGGCCTGTAATTGTGTATGTCTTTCTCGTCTTCACTCTTATATATTGGAACAACTTTTGCTTGTTTCCATAAAGCTGGAAAACTACCCGAGTTAAGCGAGGCTTTAAAAATAAGATATAAAGGTGAAGTTAAGCTTGATGCACAATTTTTTATGAATGCCGGTGGTACATTGTCCGGTCCCGCACCTTTTGCAATATCGAGACTTTTCAGCTTTTTATAGATGTCATTCTGATTTATTTCTATGCCTGCAAGATTTTCACTAACGTCCAGATAGAGAATCTTTCGTAAATAAGATAATGAGTCTAAATTACAAGAACTATTTGATTCATCATATACCGAAGCAAAATAACTAGAGAACATATTGCAAATTTCCAATCCGCTAGTTGAGGTTTTAATTCCGTTACTCATTGCAGCTGGATATGAGTTAAAATTACTACGTTTACTCTTTAGGAACGTCCAAAATGCTTTCGGATTTTTCTGAATTTCCTTTTCCAGGTCTTCATTAAAAATTTTATAGGCCTCACGCGTAATTTTCTCACAGCGATCACTAAGCACTCTTAGTTCTATTTCATCCATTGGATTATTATATTTTTTAAATCGTTTTAGCATTTTGTGTTTTTCTTTAATTCTTTTTACAACCTTACGATTCATCCATGAAGGGTACCTACTGCTTTTAACTTTTTTTAAGGGAACATAATCTGTGATAGCAACCTGTAAAATCTCGTAGAATACTTTAACCATTTCATTTATATCACCTCGGTTCAATATCGAATTCCAATCAATTCCCTTCAAGTACTCATTAATGGAATCGTAATCGGCTTTATAAAAATTGTACCGCTCGTTTGAAGTATTAGTCGCAAGTCTATGTTGTCTCGTATAAGGAATACTAATTTCAAGGGGGGGATGCATTGGATCAATATTACTAATTGGATTATAAGAGTAACTGACGGAACATACAGGTAAATCTACGAGTACAAGATCAAGTATCTTTTGCCTATTATTAAGAACATAGTTACATTGGCGCAGGCCATTTCCTGATATAAAATCCAGTAATCTCTGAGCTGGGGGTATGTTATAGTCAGCTGGGTTTAAAGATGCATTCCATGAAATACAGCTAAGATTAAAGTCGCCAATTATACATGTTAACATATTATGTTGCTCTGAAACTCTATTGCAGTTATTTAAAAAAATATCGAATAATTTCTTATTTACAGGAGGTGGAATATATATACTACAAAATGCTATATGGCGTATACTGTTAAAATGGGGCACATCTACAACCACCCACAAATCTTCACAATCGCTTTCCCAGTTACAAACTCTGTTTGAAATTATATTGGTCTTGACAGCGATTAGAACGCCCCCACCATCAGACTTAATGTTAAGCTTTGCAGTCTCTCTGTCTCTTCGATACACGGTGTAACGAGTGTCAAACAATTCACTACTTGAGATTGAGCTATTCAACCAGGTTTCAGTCAAAATAATAATGTCATAATTACTAACTGCTATGTTACGGTAAACATCTTGGGTTTTGGTTCTTAGTCCGCGAACATTCTGGTATAACATATTAATCGAAGCGCCTTTTTAGGATTATGACACCATTACGTGACCTCAACCTTACACTCTAACTTAAATTACTAAGAAAGTCTATGCTTTTTATTACTTTGTAATCAGAAATATCGTCCTTGCGCATAAGTATACGACCATTTCGAACCCAAACATATTTATATCCTTTTTCTTTGGCTTTGAGTCTCGCCGCGGCATGTAGAGCTTTATTCTCAGGTGACAGATGCTCCATGACATAAATTGGTTGTTTTTCCCCACTTACCCCGATTCCAATGTGAGAGGTGTCATAAAAAACACCGCCAGAATTCCACCGGCAAAAACATTTTTAACAAAAAAACAACCGACTTCAAAAACACTATTCCAAAACAATAGATATAAAATGCATTAAAAAGTATAAAAAGAATTGCGTATTTTATAATTTTAATTGTAATTTTTGGAGTCGGTCATCCAAGATAGGTTTGTTACTACATACATAGTTATAGGTGATATGTGCTCACCTATGTCGCTCATGACACTGACTCCAAAAATTACAATAATCGTAACTAGAATTAGATTGTATAAAAATACCAGCTTTCAAATAAAAAAAGAATTATCAAAATCGGTTCACCCAGTCGAAAAAAAAGTACATACCGACGAATTGAGAACCTCCTCCATTTTTTGAAGTCGGTTAATACATAATATCATTTCTAGCCTATAAATGCAAAGCTGCAACCACCTATTACAGATTCAAATATTGAATCTGAAATACGTGAAGGAGCGAGTTGGGATAGAACGCATTAGCAAATTCTCCAAGTTATTCAATGAGTTGTATCGCCACGTCTGAAGTAACAGATTCGGGCTAAGACCGTGTTGGTTTTGTACGAGTCACTTGCAAATTCAATTAATCATAGTTCGGATTAGTTCCTCTTTGACGATCCTCGGCCAGACGTGACTGTCTTTCCTAATGGTATTTCGATATCGGTTTTAATATTGATTACCTTATTCGCTTGTTTGAACGTTTCATGAGGCTTATAATAGACTACAAATATAATAGATTTATTGCAAATTTGTCAGAGTGTATTAATATTTTATCTATCATCATCATCATATCAGCCGGAAGACGTCCACAGCTGGACAAAGGCCTCCCACGATCTCCATGACGATTGATCCTGCGTTACCCACATCCAAAGTTTTCCGGTGATCTTGACCAGATCGTCGGTCCATCTTGTGGGACCAATGCTACGTCTTCCGGTACGTGGTCGCCATTTGAGGACTTTACTGCCTAAACGGCCATCTGTCCGTCGAACTATGTGCCCCACCATTTCAATATTTATCTATACCAATATAGTATTTAACTCAAAGGTTATTTTTTATTCATTATTATGTAAAAAGAAATACATTTATAAATTTTACCAATTGCCCCAACTTCGGAGAAGTGGAGTTCTTAATGGGAAAAAGTGGCAAGAAACTCAATTCAACATTCTTAAGTTAATATTAACAGCTATACAACAATTTAAATAAATTCAAATATAAATCAGTCCTGGGCGGGCGTTCTCCAGTACCAGCTTCTTCCAATCGACCGCACCTACAACGAAGAGAGCCTTGAATCATCGACGATCAAATCATCTCCAATCGGCCTGAATCTTTTGCGTTGCGTAGAGGTTTCTCATATATCACGGGATGTGCTCAGAAGGTCCACCATCTGACATTACTACATCAATATGGAAATTCCAGCCGCATCATGTTAAGTCTGCCATTCTACAATCCTGTGTTTTACGAGGACAAGAAATAGCCTTAAATTTTGACATTACGAGCAGGGTCAAGAACCCTGACAGAATTATCATCGTCTATTTTAAGTAAGGCACAGATCCGCCCCACAACGTTGCCACTAGCACTAATTTACATAATATATCACTAGTAGCTACAAGTCAATTCTGTTATCAAAGTAAAATTCAATAAAAAATAAAAGGCATAAAAAGCATTTATTTTCTTAAAATTGATTCCTTTAGAATTCTTTTTGATGTCATTTCTAATATACTAGATACTACTACCGCTTCGGAAACAAATGACGCTCTGAGAGAGAAGAAGTGGCGCAAGAAACTCTCACAGCATTCTTTTTTTGCACTTAAATACTTGTTTAAGGAAATGTTTTCAGAGAGATCTCCAATTCTTTATAATAAAATATAGCCTATATTCAAATCTGTAATCAAATCTTAACGCGTAAAAATGTGTATATATAACATGAACAGAAACTTAATGCTGGGTGGTGTTCTAGGTAAAAGAAAATGTAGCACTAGCCATTACTAGAGAACGTCAGTGGCCCACTTAGAAAATAAAATCGATTATAAAATTAATGGCTTCATAATTTTATTAAGGGCCAAGAAACGGCTCAACTATATAATATTTTATTTTAATTACACACAATTATTAAAATCGTAAATGTTTTCACTAAGGAAGAGGGTTAATGTGAAATCAACTTGTCTGCGTTTTTTTTTAGATAGAATAGGAGGACAAACGAACGTACGGATCGTGTTGAGGCGAAGGGTAAGCAGAAAACACGCAAAAAAATGCATTTTTAGACAAGTTTATTAGTGAAATTACACCATTTGGAGCTATGAATACTATTTTATCATATAACACATACCCTTAAGGCTTATTTGTAGGTTTCTAATCTTTGATGTTGGTTATAAGTTAACACTCCAGAGCTATTTAGAACTACCACTTTTCATTGCAGTTAAACAAGTTTTTTTCTCGGCATGACGCATTTGTTTAGTACTATTCTCAGAAAAGGTATATATATATAGCTTGTATTTTTTTTTGTGTAGGTAAATTTATTCAGATTAGTAATCAATAATGAGAATTATAAGCATATAAACTGTTTGCGCCTGTTAAAATATTACGATTTCCACGAAAGAATTTTGAAAATGTTGGCTTTGTTACATAGATCGCGGGACGGCAGCCGTAAACTCATATCTCTCAAGGTCGCTAGCATTTAGTGTCGCCTTAAGTGATACCATACCCTATTCTCTTGCAACACCGCAGGAGTGCTGACGGCCTTTTAGAAATGTGTACGCGCTTCTTTTAAGGTACCCATGTCGTATCGTGCTTGAATCATCTCACAAGGAAGCTTATTCCACAGCTTGGTGGATTAGTTCCTTGAAAACTGCACTGTGGAGGAAGGAGTAAAATATCCAGATGGTGGGGATGATAACATAATTTGTGGCGTATCGTACGAAGGTGGTAGTCTGCAGCAGGAAACAGGCTGCGTATCTGTTTGATGAACAAAAGAAATAAATACCACGATGACAAAATCGAAGCAAAGCTAGAGATGAACGTGAAAACAATATTTTAATACCAATTACAATTACAATCAAACGGATATAAAGTACTTATATTGTGAATACACAATATAAGTCCAGCGTAAATCAGGCGATACATACTAATACTAGCTTAAAACATCACAAAACTATTTCACTTCAAATACGGTAGCCATTGGGCAAAAGCTAACAAGTTAATGCGCCTCGGATCGCCCGACGGGAATCGAACCCTGCTTTCTAAGTAACAATTTATAAAGAGCCTTCTAAATACAGTTGGGATTTCAGATCAAATTAAATCCGGTTTTGCTGTAAGCTTTCTAAATTCTAGATTAGCCTTTGCTGCTAAACTTGCCAATTTATAGCAATGGTTGAAATAATTCGGTTAGGTTTATGTAATGTACAAAATCAAATTGTTTGTGATCTTCTTGAAGATTGTTTATGTTTATTATTCAATGGTTTTCTTTCTTCACTAGATTTTCGGTCAAGAGATGGTTGAAAGAAAATCAAAACCAGAAAATTTTGTTAAATAATATTTATGGCAGTGTTGGGAAAGCTAGGCATGAAATTAGGATCAAGTTAACACCCATAATAAGATAATATAATAACTTTTTATTTATGGAATAGGAGGACAAACGAGCGTACGGGTCACCTGGTGTTAAGTGATCACCGCCGCCCACATTCTCTTGCTACACCAGAGGAATCACAAGAGCGTTGCCGGCCTTTAAGGAAGGTGTACGCGCTTTTTTTGAAGGTACCCATGTCGTATCGTCCCGGAAACACCGCACAAGGAAACTCATTTCACAGCTTTGTAGTACGAGGGAGAAAGCTCCTTGAAAACCGCACTGTGGAGGACCGCCACACATCCAGATGGTGGGGATGATATCTTAACTTGTGGCGTGTCGTGCGGTGGAATAACTTTGATTTATGGATTAATATTATTGTAAGAAGCTACAAAATTATGTCAAGACCGATAAGTAAGCTCTACCTTCCTTTTTGGGAGACAGGCCTGTTAGATAGTACATAATACATTGATTTTAAGTAAGTAAGTAAGATCATTATATGTTGACAAGGGTAATACATTATAGATGATTTAAATACATTTTAGCTCTCCAAGTCGTGCCCGTTATTGACCATACAAATATTTGACATATAGATATTATAATCAAAACATAATAATTATCATAAAACAAAATTCATTACATAATTAAATAAAGTAAAATTAATTTAATTGCATCATGAAGTTAAAAATAAGAGCGACCATGTCATTATTAAGAAAAATTATTATAAATGTTGAAGTTAAATTAAAAATTGTGTTCAAAATACGTAGTTACTAAATACTTATTTGTCAATGATACTTCAAAGCTTCAAAGTCAGTTTTATAGTATAACTAGCTGCCCCGACAGACGTTGTTCTGTAGATAGTAAAAAAACAACTGTTTTAAATTTCAAAACATCAAAAATTATTTCGTAAATATGCTCCCTGTTGTTAGAATGAAATTATTTCACAGCGGAACTGTCAAACCGTGCGTCACTAAATTCTCTCATAGAAAATATGTCCATACAAAACAAATATTGAAAATAAAAATATTTATGGGTCCCAAATAAAAACTACCCTATCTCTCAAGTTGGACCAAACTGCACTCCATGAAGTAATCAACATTAAAATCATTTCATTAGTTTAGGAGTCCATTGAGGACAAACATTGTGACACGAGATTTATATATATTAAGATATATGTCCGGACAGACTTCGTTCTATTAAAAGTTAATAGTAAAATTTGAATAAATATAATATAAGTTCCCGCTATTTATATCTCAACAATAAACGACGATAACATACAAAATTAATTTCGTAGACAGCAATACTTTATAAACTTGATGATATTCATTGTAATGCTTTCCCGTCCGGTACTGCCGCAACCGCTAAGTCCCTGCATTTTAAATCTATAATACCATTGAAAATATTCATTCAAATAAAATGCTGTAAAGGGCCATATTGATTTGTATGAAATGCAGGAGTTAGTTAACGTACTTAATTTGATAAGGATTAATGCTGTAATTCCTTAAATCGCTTCGTACATAAGCCATTATTTCTCGTAAAAAGTAATGGTTATTAAGGGGTATTGTATTAGACATATAATTTTTTTCTAGATTTTTTTAGGATGTGCAATATTGTAGTACATTTTTTTAATCTATCTTACAGTATTTGAGTTGGTTCAGCCTTCGTTTGAAATGTAAGCGCAAAAAATGTGTTTACTGACGATTATCATATTAGAAACCTTTAATATTATCAGTGTTGCTCTACTATATTATACATGTCTTATACATATAAATCTTCCTCTTTAATCACTCTATCTATTAAAAAAAACCGCATCAAATTCACTCCGTTGTTTTAAAGATCTAAGCATACATAGGGACAGACAGCGCGAAGCGACTTTGTTTTGTACTATGTAGTGATAGATAATATGTTTTAATTGTAATACTAGAATTTATAATATCGTTGTGTTTTGTTTAAACTAAAGATATATGAACCCAATGAGAGTAATAGCTAACGTATTTTTTATCTATTCCATCAGGAAAAACATATGTCACTTAGAAAGTGTATTAAAAGATTCCACTTGAAATAAAAGTCAAATGCGTGAATAGAACTTCACAACTTTGGCTCAACAACAATCCTTTTATTAAAACATTGCAATGGTCTAATAAAGACAAGACGAACGAGACTTTTACAAGTATTTCTTTAGTCGATGTCTAAGTTTCGTGGAGAATTTCCTGAGAGTGGAAGCGAGAGAACGGAACTGCAAACGACTTCCGCGACAAGATCGCTACAGACTACCACAAGACCACTACGAGTACTGACGTTTTGTTTTGTTTTTCACGGATGTATACTTCATACCAGCCAGTACGATTGAGGATTTATTAGCTTAGAGATTTTTTAAAAGTTTTTCTTTAAATTCAACGAATGCGATTTATGACACAATTTCACACAATAGTATTGTATACAGGATGGTTTTTTGGGGCGGTGATGGCCAAGACGGAAACTACGAGACTTAGAGAAAAGTCGTGAATGGAGTCATGCCCTCGATTTATAAGAAACAAATAACTGCATATTTAGTTTTTTTTAATTTTTTTGAATTTAGAAAGAAATCGACCCGAATGATTTTTGAGATATTTACAGCCTGTATTATTGGACCAATAATGGACTTGTTGCTGATAAGGATTAACCTTAAATGAATGCAAGTAGAAACATTTTATAAATTGCTTTTCATATCCCACTTTTACCTATCTAATAAGTTGCTCAAAAAGTTTCCGTTGACTCAATGCATAAGTTTATACGTCTCTCTAAAGTCTTTCCTGCATTTGACACCATGATAGGATCTATCATCGATAGAATAACAACAAAAAGTAAGATTCCTAACGAAAAGTTTGAATAGGAGTTGAGTTTTCTTCCGCATAAAATTTGGTATTTCCTTTCATTTTAATTAATACATTTCTTTGCAAAGATTGATCCTTATCAGCAACAGAGTCCATCGGTCCAATTATCATGGTGCAATTTTTTTGAAAAAACATTCGGGTCGATTTCCGTCAAAAGTTGAATAAATATTAAAAAACTAAATGTGCAGTTATTGGTTTCTTATAAATCGAGGGCCTGACCCCTTTCACGACATTCTTCTAAGTCCTTAAGTTCCGACTTGACCATCACTGCTCTTCTCAAATGACCTAAACGCTGGTAGCTATATCCAACTCGGAAATGCTGTCAGAATTCTTGGTACACTTTCCCGTAACGATACTTTTAATTTAATGTAATCATAGTAGCAAATGTAGTTATAAGATTTTATTTTGAATAAATTATAGTTTCAATTAAGCTAATATTACAATATTATTTAGATGATTCAAATCAACAAGACGGCTGCCTAATCTGTTGTACCACAAGTAGTACTCAAACAATTTCTGAACAACAATCAATTTAACTTAACTAGAACAAGTCAAACAATAATTTGTTTGAATATTGAATAAACAAATTGACGGTAGTATCCAGTTCGTTATGATAACATTATAATGCTTATTCATCTGATAATTCCTGACTTTAGTATTGATTTTGAAACTAAATCGTTAATGTTTCGAATAATAATGGAATCGTTTTTAAGTGATTTCAAAAATGGAGGAGGTTCTCAATTCCACTGTATTTTTTATGCTTGTTACTTGAAAACTTTCGACTGGATAATCTGATTTTGATGATTCTTTTTGAAGTGAAACTTCTTTAGTATCGTTGTGATTTCAAAATTTGATGAAACATAAAAGCGAGACGATAGAGATACAAACAGGTAAAAAACGTAAAGGATTCAGCTGGAGAGAGAATTAGAGAGGAAGCAATAAACAGTGTTTTGGTACCGGTGGTGATCAGAGTTGAAGAAGAGATTGTCATAAGTATGACGCGAGTACACCTTAATATATTCTGACGTCATGAATAACATAAATATGGTAGCAGTGATAGTAATGTCTTTCATAGCGGTTGAAATCATGTGTCATTCACACAAGTTTCACTTCTTCCACTTGTGAATAGCATTCCACACATTTTTTTTTTATTTTAAAGTTGGTGCTTCTCGTCTACCATTTCAATTTGGTCCAGTTCTGACAATTGCATCCATCAGAAAACCATATAATTCTTGAGTTTGAATTAAGTATTTTCACAACAAATGGACGAATAACTCAATATCACACCAACCGATTTCGTTGATTTTTTTTAATGGGAAAATCCGTACTTAATAGTAGTTTGGTGAGAGTTTGATTAGGTTCTGATTATGGGATATCCATGACAAAGTAACGAAATGATGATCAATGGATCTCCTTAACGACGTACAGTAAGGGTGTGTGTATCTATGGCAGAATTTCTGTCTGTAATCAAATTGCAATGCGCTTACGTTCATTGCTGCGTTGCAACATGACGCAAGCGTTATACCTTTTTTTGCGCTCGCAAGTCTCTTTTGACATTATCCTTTAAGTAGATTTCCTCTGTTAAGATAGGCGCTTAGTCTCCCTGATTTCGTTTGTTTCATTAAAACGGCGCTCTCTTATGAGCAGCACGTTTTCTTCATATTCCAATAAATTAAAAAAAAAAAAACAACCGACTAAAACTAAACTTTTCCAAAACAATATAATTTGCACTAAGAATTACACAAAAAATGGGTATTCTTCTAAAACTTAACAATCAATTATTTTTTTGTACTAATCAATATTTCTGCCGTGAAGCAGTAATGTGTAAGCATTACTGTGTTTCGGTCTGAAAGCGCCGTAGCTAGTGAAATTACTTGGCAAATGAGACTTAACATCTTATGTCTCAAAGTGAAGAGCGCAGTTGTTGTGCCGCTCAGAATTTTTTGATGTTTCAAGAATCCTGAGTGGCACTGCATTGTTATGGGCAGGGCGTATCAATAACCATCAGCTGAACATCCTGCTCGTCTCATCCCTAATTGTCATTAAAAATGGAATAAACGTACTTATGAATTAAAAAATAATACTTGTCGTGAGATAATCGAACCGAGAGCATCGTAGTAAGACCACTTTTAGTGCCTCATAAATATTTATCTTTTATTCCTGAAAGAACAGACCACCAGAACCAGAAAACTATGACGACACCAAAGACAATGTGTATATAAAACTCTTAAAACCTTACACAAAATAAAATAACTTCGTCCACGTAAACAATAACATCATCCACGTAAACAAGTGTTCATAAAAAATATTCATAAAATGGAAATACTGGGCCAGACTATTTATATATTTTTTATGAGACCAAATAGCAACTATTCCGCATCAAACTAAAGAAGTAAATCACGTAAATCGAAAAAAATCTCAGCGTCATGGTGTATAAAACAATACCAATCGAATTGACAACCTTGAAAAGGGCACTTAGGGGTAGATATATATATTGGTTATTATGGTATAAATATTTATTTACTTAAGGTAAAAAATTAATCTATGACACTTGCTAAATAACTATAATTAATGGTTCTACTTGTGAGTACGTGGATCTCTACTATTAATTGGCTACGATGGTTAAAATGGTTACTCGGACCAGTCCTGTAATGGTTATAGACGAATACTAGGACTGGACCGATCAATAGTTTCACGCGTACTGCCTTACTGAAGGCAATACATGGTTATAAATAATTAATTTTATCTACTAAGCAATATTTGTAATATAATGCTGTTCGATGGATTTACTTCGAACAAACCTCCTCCTTTTTGAAGTCGGTTTAGCCTGTGATTCAAATACATCTGACTTTCTAGCCTCACGCGGTTGAAGTAGATTGGGGTTGAAGGAAGATTAATTAGTCATTCGTCAAGTTATATTAATATATGCACACACGACTTAGTTTGACTTTCATTAGTTGAGCTCGCTTCGTCTGTTCGGTTATGATTGAAAGCTTTTGTCTCGCGTTGAGTGCAAACTTGTTTTCAGTTGTTTTTTATTATGAAAATAAGGGACGAGACGAACAGGACGTTCAGCTGATGGTAATTGACACGGCTTACCCATAACAATGCAGTGCCGCTCAGGATTCTTGAAAAACCCAAAAATTCTGAGCGGCACTGCAATTGCGCTCGTCACCTTGAGACATAAAATGTTAAGTCTCATTTTCTCAGTAATTTGACTAGCTACGGTGCCCTTTAGACCGTAACAGTAATGCTTACACATTACTGCTTCACGGCAGAAATAGGCGCCGTTGTGGTATGCATAATCTAGGGCGCTTCCTGTGCAACGGAGCCTCCCACTCGTAAGTTACAGCCTTTGTCTGATTTTTAAGGTATATGAAATGATCTAGGAAGGTAGCTCTTGTAATAAAATCCGTCTTTCAAACTTAATTATTTTTATTTAAAACTAAAGCGGCGCACTTAGTTTCCTACGCTTTTTGGGTCTGAGATATAGCGGTTGTAGACTTAAGTGAATGTTTAAATAAATTACTTTTCGGGGAGACTTCACAAAACATCGGGTATATAAATAAAGTATAAAAAAATAAGGGGTTGCGCTCCGGGAGTGCCGGCAGAAGTAAAAAAATGAACATTAACGTTGCTCATTTTTAAATATTTTGGAATGGTTAGAGACTAATTTCACACGAATTGCTTTATTGTCTTTACATTAGATTTTTGCACAAAAACATCTGTCTACAGCAAATACCACCCTCGTGGTAATAAATAGGGCTAAACTTCATAATGACATCTATGACAAATACTATCTTGACTCACTTCATCTGCAGTCCCCCTGAAAATGAGATCTGGGAAAGGTCTTGAAACGTCGGGTAAACTAAAATAATACTAAAAATGTAACTTTTACGCAAAAATCTAATGATAAAAACAAAGTTACAATTACACGCGTTTTAATCCTTTAAAAAGTGTTTCATTTAAATGTGTAACACTCCCGCTAATCAAAGAAAAAAGCTTGCTTACCATGCCACTAAATAAATTTAAAAAAAGATGAAAGAAAATGCATTATTAAGAATCCCTTAGAATCGATATTCAAAAAGGTAAAATAATGTCTTGAGATTGGAAATAAAAGGATTTATCAGAACCTTAATACATACGAAAGGGCAAGCATCTGTTCAAAAATGATTCGGTCACTAGAATATTGTTTTCACTATATTAGAAACGTGATCGAAATTTTTTATGAGCGAAAAAATTCTATTTCACTCGAGTGATGCGAGGTATTTGATTTCATTCCGAATGTTTGAACAATTTTACTGTGTTGTAAAGTGGATGATATTAGAGTTTTACGATTGCAGTTACATGAAATATCCATATAATCAATTTTAATTTAAAATAATTGAGAACTATGAAACATAGTTTTTCGGAGCTGTTGTATAATATGTTGTTTTTGCATTCTGCTACGATTTTGTAAAGCAATTTCTTTATAACAATTTAGGAATATTTTATTAAAGCTGTATTTAGCCTTAAAAAGATTTGTGATTTTATGTTTTGAATGAACTACATATTGTATTTACTTGAGTCAAACTCAGATGCATATTTATATAACTTAGAGGACCAATAAATAAAAGGCATAAAAGGGATTTATTTTCTCAAAATTGATTCCTTTAGAATTCTTTTTGATGTCATTTCTAATAACTACTAGATACTACTACCGCTACAGAAACAAATGGCGCTCTGAGAGAGAAGAAGCGGCGCAAGAAACTCTCCCAGCATTCCTTTTTTGCGCGCTTTCAAAAAAAATATACAATATTGTACAGTCATTTCTATATCTATAAAATAATCACAATCTAGTCCCAGGCTGTACGATCATTTAGATATTCAGCAGTGGAGTAATAGGATTTACGACAGAGCATTTTTTTATAAAACATTTAAATCTATTTATAGATAATGCCTGAACAGTGGCTGGGACTTTATTATAGAAGTGTATACATGTACCCTTAAAGCTATTATGTATCAATACTACAAAAATTAAATGAAAATTATTATAAAATCTTAATAACAATAATAATTTATTCGCTTTAAATACTTTATAGGTAAGCAATTTTAAATGAAAGTTTCTATTTTTCAATATCACCGCTACTAGTCGATATATTGTATTTTAATGTGTGTGTTTTCATTAAATAAAATCTTTGTTTTCAAATAATTAACAAAATGTAAAAAAGTATAACATTATTCATACTCAATATAACCTCCCCGTACCAAATGATATTTCCGATATATTTTTCTAGATAAGGCGTTATCAAAATTTAAAATCGCATACATTGCGCAGTTTCTCGCTTCTAATGCTCTCCGAGGGGTGTGAACCGAACGACATAAAACCGATATTAATCTATATCTACGCCATGTTATTTAATGACGCGTCATTTCGCGGTTGTTTGTAATACGTTCGACAGGGTGCTCGATATTAAAAAATATCTTTGACATTTGCATATTATATACAGATCGATATATTAAGGTACAATATATTGACTCAAATATTAGATATTGATGTTTTTTATCAAAATAAGGTGATATTTGATACGCCCTGCCCATTACAATTTCCATAAATTCTGAGAGGCACTACAATTGTGCTCGTCACCTTGAGACGTAAGTCTGCCCAGAAATTTCACTAGCTACGTCGCTCTTCTGACCGAAACACGATAATGTTTACACATTACTGCTTTACGGCAGAAATAGGTGTCGTTGTGGTACCCATAATCTAGCATCCTGTCCGTGCAAAGAGCCTCCCACTGTTTTTCCCAATTCATTCGTACAAAAACTCATAAAATAACTATGCGATAGTAAGACATCTATAAACCAACGTGGTAAAACAAAAATGAAGTTAACCATAGAATAAATCGACAGATTAAAGATATACTAGCTACTCAAGTATAAATTCAGTGTTTGGTGAAAACGGGCCTTAGTGAATAACATCAACCCTATGAACAAGCAACCCTAATGCTAATTAAGTCAGCCTGTTTTACGAAACAAATAATGAAAATGTCGCCCGACATGGCGTTTATAGACGACATTTAAAGTGAATCACGTCAAAAATAATTCAGAGCCATTTATCGGTCGTGCGATTATGCCGCAAAACATTCTCCTTCCAGCAGCGGACCGATTTGCATGAAATATAAAGGTGACCGTACATAGTTTCCTGTTGTTTATAGCGGTCACTAAAGCGTTCATTTTGTTTGTTCTCCCCTTTCGCATTCCTGTCTTAGTTCCTTTATTGTCTTACTTTCCGCTTATGACATTCAACTCGGCGCATTTATTATAACAGAACAAAGGGAGGCGAATTTTTGTGTTTAACATAGTTTCAGAGTTACGCTTGTATCAAATTGTTTTAGAACGGTTTTAAAATAAAGAAAATCTGTATCATTTTGAATTTTTTATCTGTGTTGCCTTTTTATACATAATGAATTATTATTATGAATTAGTAGTCTATTTGATTATAATAATATATGTAAATTATATACTTTTATGACATTAAATTTGTTAACATATAAATATAAATAA
The DNA here is from genome assembly GCA_949711755.1 of Leptidea juvernica. Lineage (NCBI taxonomy): Eukaryota > Metazoa > Arthropoda > Insecta > Lepidoptera > Pieridae > Leptidea > Leptidea juvernica. Next base: position 7,747,302 of record CATIXQ010000006.1, on the reverse strand, counting down.
TTTAATAATGCATTCAGTACCTATACTGAATGAATCATTAAATTATTTACGTCTTATATATAAAATTCTCGTGTCATGGTGTTAAACTTTGAACTCCTCCGAAACGGCTTGACCGATTCTCATGAAATTTTGAGTGCTTATTGGGTAGGTCTGAGAATCGGACAACATCTATTTTTCATCCCCCTAAATGTCATTTCATTTTTATTATATCGAATGATCATTATGAAAATCTAATCGGGTATACCAATGCTTTTAAATGTTTTTCACAATTATTAATAAAAATATTATATTCATAAAAAATACTATAGCTGCTTTTAAAATCGCTTGTAATTTTAATCAGCGTTTTTCAATCAAAAGATGTGACAACTTATGAGTTGTTATCTGTATAAAATAAGCCAGATTTAAAAAATACTGTCGTAAATAAAATTGTTTTGAAATTTAATTTATGTATTTAATCCCAGAAGTGAGGGATTTAAAAAAATAATGAATTATTTGAAAGAGTGACATCTCAAGTCATTTTCCTGGTATGCAAATATTGGGGTTTAGCAGGTTATCAACTGTGAAGTAGATCCTGTAGAAGCCACAACCTGAGAGTTCAACAAGACTGATCAACGATACGTCACTCGATCGCTCGTACGGAACACGAGAGGTCATGGGTTTGATTCCCGCATCGTTCATAAATTTTGTTTTATAAATCTAATGTATACTATCGTATAGACAGTCTGCCAGCCCGATAGTGCATGACCAGCTTTGATTAAAACTCGAAAGAGGTAATTCAGTAAGGGTAGTCAGCTACCCTTACTGAATCACCGATCTTGATTGAAAAGTCGTCAAGAGTCTGAACTGAAATCGGTTACACTAACAATAAAATCTCTTTCCTTTTCTATCTTGCTACGTACGCAGAGAATAAGAAAGAAAACCAAGCTTACCGATGCACTAACAGCCGTTCCCAATATACTATCTACAGATAGAGATAAATTGCTACCTTCTTCTGTCAGTATTGGTCACTTTAAATTACTAACATTTGATTGTAAAATAAGGGTTATCGAATGAATTTTTGTTATTTCTATTTTGCTGTAAGAACTAACGAAGGGTTTAGAGATGTAATGACGGTTGAGACACTTATATATTATACTAGCTGACCCAGCAAACGTTGTATTGCCGATATTAAAATCGCGATACAAAAGTAACTGTTGATCGTAGATGGGTGAAAATTAGAAGTTGTATGTAATTTTTTATGCTGACTCATTATCAAAAAAAATCAAAAACATAAAAAAAAAATTGGCGTGGACTAACCTTAACATTTAGGGGGATGAAAAATAGATGTTGTCCGATTCCCAGACCTACCCAATATGCACTCAAAATTTCATGAGAATCGGTCAAGCCGTTTCGAAGGAGTTTAACTACAAACACCGCGACATGAGAATAGAATAAGAATAAGAATAAGAATAATTTATTTAAATTGATCTTTTTACATAAATTACATTAACTTTAAATATTTTACAAGCTTATATATAAGTATGATTAAATTATTATTGCCATTGAATCACCACACTAGTCGGAGACTGTATCGTGGGATCAAATAAAGATATGATTAACAGTAAACCATTATCTTGATTGTCATCGTTGGCATTACTATTACAAATTACATGAGAATTTTATATATTAGATAAGTCAGTATCCTTACACTAAGCGCTTTTGAATCGCCATTATAAAATTGCATGTAAGTTCCGGAAAACATTTTGCCACATAGATATATGTGGCAAAATGTTTTCCGGGTCATATACTCTTATATAAATATTTAAATTTCTTTAAACAAATAAATAAAATTTAAGAGAAAAACAACCGACTTCAAAAACACTATTCCAAAACAATAGATAGTACAATAGTACTAAAAACTATATAAGTAAATACCTTTTTTTTTTAATATTTTAGTACTTTTAGTGAATCTGATGTACACTTAGTAATCATTTGTCTAAATATGTGTAGATCTACTAAATTTTAGCGTATGTGCATTGAAATTCTGCCACAGATCGCACTGTTACTGTAAGTCCTTAAGGAGTTCCATTGAACATCATATTTGACTACGAGAATTACTAGAGCAGAACGACGTTACGGTAGGTGACTCAAATATCCGGATGGCAAAAAAAAACGATTCGACCGAGTATTGTTAATATGCTCCTAAGAATTGAAGAGTTCCGATACTTTGTCATTAGTCATTCATCCCATAATCAGAATCTAACCTAACCAAACTACCTCTGAAGTATATCCTTTCCAATAAAAAAATAATCATCGAAATCGGTTAGCGCGATATTGAGTTATTCGTGAATTTGTCATGCACATACTTATAGCAAATTCAAGACTTTTATGGTTTTCTCATGGATGTCATTGTCAGATCTGGATCAAATTGCACCACACGGGAAGCACCAGCTTTTAAATAAAAAAGAATTATTAAAATCGGTTCACCCAGTCCAAAGTTCTGAGGTAAAACATAAAAAACATACCGACGAATTGAGAACCTCCTCCTTTTTTGAAGTCGGTTAAAAATAAATGACTAGATTTAAAAGAGATTCCAATTTCAAATCCAAGCGTCGCCACTTTAATTATCCGCGTCCATTATCCCATTAGCGGCGTCAATTAATTGTCATATTGACAATTGACACTCGATCACTCTTCTCTTTCTAATGATGGGCGACGTATTGAAGTTCCAAATGAAATTATTAAAAAACCATTTAGATGTGGGGCAAACAGAGTGATTGATGGTCTCTTGAATGCGATCCATTTCAATTCCAGAGTTGCGTTGTCTTTGTAAAGGGTGTATGGCGTCCCTCGGGTGTGGTAATATGTTTTGAGTCGACCATTACTTTTGTGTAATGTATAGCTAAGTAAAAATGATGTCGATTTTCGTTACTTTCTGTATAATATACAGTTAATTAAAAGACGTTATATTTTGAAGTGTATAAAGTTAATCGAAAAACGTTAAAAACTTCGTTAAAACTACTAACATAGTTTTTTGTAAGTTTTTTTGTTTTTTATCCATTTACAAGCGAAATGAAACTGTATTTTTTAATGTTCCGTACATACGGCAACAAGAAAATTCCTTTCTTGTCCTAGATAGATCCTCTTGCTGTTAGACAACCGATGAAAACTCTTACACTCACGATTTGTATGTCACTTTGTGTTAGTGTGCGTGCATTGCTCAAAATAAAGGTAAGCTGTCAACCTCAATTTTTTTGACGTTTTCACAGCTGTCACAATCTATCTAGACACTTAAATCATCTAAGTATTAATTTATAAATGCAAATCTAAGTTTGTTTTTTGTTTGTTACGCTTTTACGCCCTACCTATCATAAAATTTTGCACACTCGTTAGGGATACAGAAAATGTTATACTTTATTCTGAAAATTTATGTATTCACTAAAATATAAATTTGATAGATTTTTTAAACGCTTTGGTTTTCCAAGATAGTTTCTATTCCAAGAGTTACCATACGTTGACTCGATGATTTTTCTGATATTCCATTAAAGCATATATCGCCATTACCAAAATGCTTATTTCTCATATTACAAGACAAACTTATCTTCCTTCAAACATGTCTACAATAAAAGGAAACATAAAAATAATCTATCTGCACGTGTAACATTTATAATGTGAGATACCTGTAATAAAGCCAGGTTCATAACTCACACGTAACTAGAAGTGATGAGTTACTATATCATATCTGGTAACCGATTTATATCGCCATAAAGGAGAACGAAATAATGCTATTTATTTAAATACTAGCTGTGCCACGCGGCCTTACCTGCGTAAAAAAATGGCTTAAGTACTCATTGTGTTTTAATTATTATATTTATTCAAACAAAACAAATCTTAACTATATTAACAATACTTAACTATCACTCTCAGAGCTCCATTTGTTTCCAAAGCGTTAGTAGTATCAGGCATATTAGAAAAGACATCAAAAATAATTGTAAAAGAATCAAGTTTGAGAAAATAATAGCCTTTAATGCCTTCATTAAGGGGAAGTGCACCAAGAAAACTGGCAGCATTTCCGCGTTGGATAGCTAGGGTGATCCGTTGACTGATGCCAGTCTTGGGTTTCCAGTAGCCTTGTTGAGGCGTGTAGATAGTACATTGTACATTCTCTACGCTTCTGGGCCCCAAGGGCCAAGTGTTTCGATATATTTATGGTTTATTTATAGAAAATATTCATTGCCTTTTTTATTCAAATGCGTACCGGTAAACCATAACTGCACAAAAACCAACAGTATTGTATGCTTCAATAAAAAGAGCACAAAACAAGAATGCTGGGAGAGTTTCTTGCGCCGCTTCTTCTCTCTCAGAGCGTCATTTGTTTCCGAAGCGGTAGTAGTATCTAGTATATTAGAAATGACATCAAAAAGAATTCTAAAGGAATCAATTTTGAGAAAATAAATGCTTTTTATGCCTTTTATTTTTTATTGAATTTTACTTTGATAACAGAATTGACTTGTAGCTACTAGTGATATATTATGTAAATTAGTGCTAGTGGCAACGTTGTGGGACGGATCTGTGCCTTACTTAAAATAGACGATGATAATTCATTTGTTTCGGAAGCGATACGTATAGAAGAATTTTTTTGATGGCATTTCTAATGTACTACATTAGAAATGCCATCAAAAAGACAATAACTCTAAAGGAATCAATTTTGAGACACTAAATGTTTTTATGGCTTTTAACCAATTATTAAGGTATACCCTAAACTCTGGTGTTAGGCTATATACAGCCAATACGTTAGGCTATAAACAAATACAAAAAGAGTTATTCATGTAGACCTCTCTTCTGTTTGTCCTCTCACCCATAAAAAAAGGCCTCGACCTTTTTCCAGGAGTGGACCTCTTGTTAATATAATTGTAGATTATTTACGGAGTTTGTTTTCTTGCTGGCCAGTAATACCAGTGGGAGACTCCTTTGCACGGGATGCCAGATAGATTATGGGTACCACAACGGTGCCTATTTCTGCCGTGAAGAAGTAATGTGTAAGCATTCCTGTGTTTCGGTCTGAGGGGCGCCGTAGCTAGTGAAATTAGCAAGTAGTGTTAGTTAAGTTAGTGTTTGTAGCAAGTTTGTAATTGAAGATTATCATAATACTATAATTTAACATTATGTCCTATTCCAGTTCCCGTTTTCGCTCCCATTCGCAAATTATTAAATGAATCTTAATTCGAGGTAGATTGCTATGGCAAACTAAACCTAGTATTGGTATAGTTATAGCTCATATATTTTACCAAACCCCGCGTAAATCATGATTTTTTCCGGAATAAAATGTAGCGTATGTACCTAGTCTATCGCTGTACCAAATGTCATCAAAATCGGTTCATCAGCTCCGACGTAAAAGCATAACAAACAAACTGACATCCACATTTGTCATATTAGTATGGATTGCAAGTTTGTATCTGATTTTTTATTCCCTTCTTCACTTTAACGCTTGTACGAGTTCAGTGTTGGAACTTCACTCGCTAGCGAGTATCAGAAAATATTTGTACGAAAAATACAAAGAATTTTATGTGCAGCTTTGCGATATATCAATTTTAAAAGTCCGAAGTATTCTATAAACACGAGTAAAACACACAGATAAAATAGAAATACAGCATTTTAAAAATGTATATTTTGAATTATAAACTTTCTTATATCTATTACTTTATTATGTGAATTTTTTTTAACGTGTCCACTTTAGTAAAGAATTCAATTGTAAGGTTTTTATTTTGCAAAATAGTCATCTCGTCTCTTCTTGTACAACTCGACGATATCACAGCACGAATCTATCATAAATCACGTTTTTTGCTTACAATAACCAAGCTTGTTTATCTAGCAACCCGTAATATAAAACCTCATAATGATACCTCGACTATTGTAAGCACAAGTGGATACAGCGTCTCAAGTGGCCGGCGTCGGGTTTGGCGCCAAAACAGCTCAGCATGTGGCTTCTGCGGGCGCGCAGGACGTGTTGGTGTCAGTCTTGAACGGAAAAATATAAAGTCTTTCATGATGGTAATAACTCCATTACATAATAAGTAATGCACTACCAATTGTGATGTGTAGCGGTCCTCCACAGTGCGGTTTTCAAGGAGCTTTCTTCCACGTACTACAAAGCTGTGGAATGAGCTTCCTTGTGCGGTGTTTCCGGGACGATACGACATGGGTACCTTCAAAAAAAGCGCGTGCACCTTCCTTAAAGGCCGGCAACGCTCCTGTGATTCCTCTGGTGTTGCAAGGGATTGTGGGCGGCAGTGATCACTTAACAACAGGTGACCCGTACGCTCGTTTGTCCTCCTATTCCATAAAAAAAAATTAAGGTTATATATTATACTAGCTTAACCTGGTCAATGTTTTATGTGGCCCAATCTTATATAGTTATGTGTACACTATTAAAACTAAAAAAAAAAATGTAATAAAGAATCTTTATCGGAATCTACGTATCGAATACTCATAATCGATCCCAATAGTGTTGTTAAACGGAAAGGTGATAAAACCGGTGGAATCTCCGCTCAGAATTTCTGGGTTTCTCAAGAATCCTGAGCGACACTGCATTGTTATGGGTAGAGCGTATCAATTACCATCTGAGCTGAACGTCCTGCTCGTCTCGTCTCTTATTTTCTATTTTATTAGCTAAAAAGTGCCAAAAACATATAGAGATATTAGCTTGACCTGTATCTATGTTATAACGGACCCCTTCAACATAATTTACGCCTACTTTAAGACATCCAAATTACTTGAGAATTAGAACACTTATCAATATAATTATTATTTTACTACAAATATCACATAGCAAGCAAAATTCCAGATTGCCTGAGGACATCCGACTAGAAACCAGTAAAAGAAAATTTAAAACTAAACTTAAGAAATATTTATTGTCAACACTGCCTTAAAATTAAAATTAGATTTTTTATTATATTTTTTATCAATATTTGTTAATTACACTTGTATAAAATCAATGTTCTAATATGCATTAATGTATTACAAGAGACTTGATCCTGCAGACAAACTGTCCAAACAGTTTTGCGGGACTATGTTAGCTTTTAAGATACTTTCTGTAAATGATTAATAGAATAAATAAATAAATAAAATAATAAATAAATAATCTACTCAAATATTATATAATATAAAACAACAGTCTTTTAACATTTATCGATAGGACAGTCATGAATCACGACCATCATGTTCACGAAGCATCCTTACACAAACAATGAGTTCAAGCTCTAAAGGTTGATGCATCCAATATACGATAATTTATATTTATACATTTCATTATTAATTAATTTTCATGAAATAATTTAAATTATTTAAACACGACTCATATATTGGATGCGGCACCTTACAAACTAATTCGTTATTTATATTAAAGGCCGGCAACGCTTTTGTGATTCCTCTGGTGTTGCAAAAGAATGTGGGCGGCGGTGATCACTTAACACCAGGTGACCAGTACGCTCGTTTGTCCTCCTATTCCATAAAAAAAACAGCTATTGTAAAATACTGTATTTAATTGAAAAGAGTGGCCGTTCAGTTTCTTGTATGTTCTTCTCACGAGCTCAACTTTTTACGAACATAATATGGTAAATTTAGTGATTTAAAAGAAATGTTTGTAGTAACGATTCAAAAGCGCTTAATTTTAGCATATTTGAATAAAGTTTATTTGACTTTGACTTTAACTTGATAAGCAAAGGATCAATTATTGACAGTAGTAACCAGCAATCGAACGATTGTAGTTGATAGAAAAAGCACTTTTATTTAATCAGTGAGTACTTTACACTAGTTATTACGTTTGTAATCTTTATTAGGTTAAAATAATTTTAAATATGTTCTCATATTTATTTTATTAGTTCTCATAGTCAGTTTAAATATATTTATAACGGAAGCTTTTATAAGAGCCACGATGAATGGTAAAAGCTCAAACCGTTAAGTTAGCCTCACTGTATAAAATAACCATCTGCGGAAGCCCGCCGTTTATCCCTTAGAAAAACTCTTTGTGAGGATAACTCGTTCTACACCCCCTCTTATGATATGTTTACGTACTTTGAGATTTTATGTGGAAGTTCCAACGCCGAGCACGAATTTTATTGGGTTTATAGAATTTTATGACGTCATATCCCGCGGAGTGGCCGATGTTTTTCATTGTTTATTGATTCTGATGCCTCCGTACTGCCGTTAAGCTGTCGATAGCTTTCAGAATTATAAACGAGGATATTTACGTCACAGACTTAAATGTCATGAATAAAAATGTCCGATAACAAAACGTTGCCATGGAAACGCTTTTGAAGCGGTTTAACAGTTTGACAGCGCTCTTAATGTATTTATACCCACCGGCGGACAGCAACATCTGTGGCTAATGATATCTCTGGACCACTCGTCCTCCTACCCCCCCTCGAAACCCCCTACTTCCCCCATGAGTCGGTCATTAGTTAAACACGCACAGACGCCCGCATGTGCAAGTTTATCTTTGGCTAAACTGTAGGTATGTGGACTCGATTAGCCCTTTGATCAAATAATCCAACGATAAAATAGGGTTTGTGGAGGAAATTTAATTACGTTAAATGTCATTGTTCGGGTGCTCTGCCCTAGAAATGGCCCTGTTAATTCGATACACACACAATTACTGTTGATTTAACTGTCTGATAAAACTGTTGAACTATGATATGATATAGTCTACTCAGCTCATGTTTAGATAAAGCTATTTTAACATCATTGTCTATCTCTAAATGATAACATACTATATATTACCAGTGGGAGGCTCCTTTGCACAGGATGGCGGCTAGATTATGGCTCGTCACCTCGAGACATAAGACGTTAAGTCTCGTTTGCCCAGTAATTAGACCAACTACGGCGCCCTTCAGACCGAATCACATTACTGCTTCAGAAATAGGCGCCGTTATATTCGCCGATATAGGCGTAGTTATTAATAATCCGATACTACCCCGATCATACAACCCTACGCCCGTCACGTACGTGATGTGTACCTTCCATAAAAATATCTATATAAATCGTGTTTAAACTTAGTACCAAGCATTTGCTTACAGAGCGATTTTCAACATAATATAGGTATCTAAGGTAAGCCGGGGTCAGCCTGCGGTGGTCACACGATTAATACTAACATTAATCTCGGCTCGCTGCCCGAGAGGTCCTTAATTTATAACCCCGTTTTGACAATTGATGACCGTCAAAATACAACAGATATTTGTTATACCCTGCACATTTTAAATAGCTTCATTACAATACAAATTCATTATGTATTATATGCCTATGAAAGAAAAACTTGGTCGTGTTCTTTCCTGATGAGAAAGAGCTTTAATAACAGGGTGTTAGAGTATAGTTATTAAATACTTACTTTAATTTGTAGAATTCAAAGTACCTTGGATAACTAATACGTCTAGATAGTCTCTTGCTATTAGACAATCGATACAAACAGGCCTGGAATATTAGCTTAGTGTGCGTGACAAGCTACGTCCACTCGCGATTTGTATGATCTTCTATTACATGTTCTTATCGAGAAAGTCTTGATCACGGAATATTTACAAATATAGTTTTTACGGCTTTCTGATAAATACAACTTGGGAATAGAGTGACTACTCAGGTTATTTAAAAAATTAATTCTATTAGTATTTTACTATAAAAAGAGGCGCGTTGAGTTTCTTGCGCTCGTATTTATGTACTTACCTAAGATCATTTGTACATCTAGATGACTATGAGAGCTGTGAAAACGTTGAAAAAATAAGTGGGTTTAGAACTAACCTATATTTTGAGTGATTCACGCACACTAACCACTTCACCAGTGGGCGGCTCCCTTGCAGAAGATGCCGGCTAGATTATGGGTATAACAACGGCGCCTATTTCTGCCGTGAAACAATTATTATGTCTAACATTATTGTGTTGCAGTCTGAAGGGCGCCGTAGCTAGTGAAATTACTGGGCAAATGAGACTTAACATCATGTCTCAAGGTGACGTACGCAATTGTAGTGGCACTCAGAATTTTTGGGGTTTTTCAAGAATCCTGAGCGGCACTGCTTTGTTATGGGCAGGGCGTATCAATTACCATCAGCTGAACGTCCTGCTCGTCTTGTCCCTTATTTTCATAAAAAAAAATACTAACACAGTGTCATACAAATCACTTGTGTAAGACGTAGCTTGTCACGCACACTAAAGTATTAAACCTGGCCTGTTTTTATCGGTTGTCCAACAGCAAGAGACTCTATCTAGATGTATTAATTATCTAAGACTGAATTGTTTATTGTGTTTTGTCACTGTGCATAACAGAGACATTAAACTGCAGTTAAAATGCAAAATAAGGGCCGGGAACGCTCCTGTGATTCCTCTGGTGTTGCAAGAGATTGTGGGCGGCGGTGATCACTTAACAACAGGTGACCCGTACGCTCGTTTGTCCTCCTATTCCATCTTTATCTCAAAAAAAAAAAAAATCTCTTAAACTAAAGTCAAAGTCAAATAAACTATATTCAAATAGGCTTAAAACTAAGGGCTTCTGAATCGTCATTATAAATATTTCTTTTAAATTACTGAATTTAACATATGTTCGTGAAAAGATGAGCTCGTGAGAAGAACATAATATAAGAAACTCAACGGCCAATCTTTTCAATCAAATAGATTATTTTACAATGACTGTATAACAGATTAGTTTGTAGGGTGCTGCATCCAATATATGAGTCGTGTTTAAATAATATAAATTATTTCATGAAAAGTGATAAAGAATTAATTGTATAAAATAATAATTATCGTATATTGGATGCATCAACCTTTAGAGCTTGAACTCATTGTTTGTGTAAGGACGCTTCGTGAACATGATGGTCGTGATTACTGTCATAATTAGTTAACTATAACAGGTCGACATTTCACCACAAGCAGCACCCGTTCCCTTCACACATATTTATTTTTTTAAATTTACAAAGTCCTCATTATGCAATATAATTACTTAAGCAGTGTGCAAGACAGGCATTAAGCAAATTCGTATCTAATGAGAGTTGTGAACGGTCGCCGGATAAAGTAAGGCATGCGTGAAGGCGGTTCGTTGTTGGGGACAGCCGCTCGGAATATTAATGTTCAGCGCCATCTAGCGGACTTCACTCGCAGACGTAAATGCAAACTGTTTGGAAATTCGTTTGATTGGCTTTGCTTTGGACACAGAATAAATAGAGTGCTACATAATATATTCTTTATGTAGACCTGTAGCTTATAGAGAACACGATCATATTTTATATATTTTTTGTCAAAAGACATGCTGTTAGAAAAGCAATATAATAACTTTGCTACTTAGGTTAGTTGTAGTAGAGTATTCCATAATATTCCATTACTCATGATGGTAACATCTCCTGGAGATGCATCGTGTAGGTTATGACCCACCGAATTCTGTCACGGGACTCTTATGATTAATCAATACAAACGAAGGCATGTTTCTCAAATCCATATATCATGTATGAATTCGAAATACAAAAATTCTATGCAAAGGAAAACAAAGAAAAATGGCGAAGAATATATTAACCAAAAAAACAACTCACTTTAAGAACACTATTCCAAAAATATAGTTAAATATATTTATATACAATCTAATTCTAGTAACGATTATTGTTATTTTTGTAATTGGGAAATTGAGAACCTCCTTCTTTCTAAAGTCGGTTAAAATTGAAAGAATAGCATAAATCACTCAGCCATAAATAATATTGAAATAAAAGTAAATAAACTCTTTCTACATCGGAATCTTTAAAAAAAAGAAGCAACATAATACATATTCCAACGTCAAATTTATCATCAAAAGGCAATAATAACACACGAATATAATGAAAATTAGTTCTACCCTCAAAATTATAAATTCGACGTTGACACAGGGAGTTGAACAAAACTAAAACGGAATAAATTTTCAACTTAATTTAACTAGACAAACAGAAAGGGCCAAACGAAAGGGACCGACGTAATTTTAGTATTGAGGTGGAAACTAGTGATAAGGTGGTTTGCTGATGCCCGTTAGTGACTCCTTCACATGTTTAAACATTTGTGTCTGACACCAATTAAAATAACGGTGAACATTTCAAATGGTTTGTTCAAATTACTGTTTATATTCAATATTAGCTTTAAACTATAAATTTGGAATACTAACTTAATAGACGAACCCTGTGTGAGACCGTTTTGAAACAATTTAGTCTCCAATAGTCTCCTTATTGGACCGCATTTCAATTTTTGTGTTTTTATCGAAATTGATCTGTGTTTCAACGGATATTAATTAAAAATATAATGGTGTCGTGTTCTGTATTAGATTGTGTTGTTATCTACAATAACAATCCAAAAAACAACAAATTTCATAATAAGAAATACTGATTCTTCAATAAACTTTATTTTAGTAAACACTCTATTTTCTAAATATTATATTAATTAAAAAAAAATATGTGTTAGAAAATAAAATATTGTATACTTGAATATTACGCCGTTTATCAATATTTGTCATAGGGATTAACTAAAAGAAAACTACTACACACTTCACTAACACACTAACATGAATTTGCCAGAAACTGTCATAGCCATAATGTTAACACCAGGAACAGACATAAACTTATGATGCCTACTACGCGGCTAAGTCGAGTTAGTAAGTCTTTTGTGGGGCGATGTATATGCTTTAACAACAAGATCCCAGAAAATGTTCAAAACAAAAGTATAGCGTTATTCAAAAGAATTGTTAAAAAACGTTTGTGTGGTAAAGGTTACTATAACATAAATGACTTTCTTAATGATACCACAGATTGGGAATGGAGTGACCGCCCTCAGGCTATTAAATAATAAGTTTAATTGTACAATATTACTTTGAAAACATATTTATTCGATGAAAAAAAAAGCCCGCTGAGTTTGTTGCGCCCATTCTTCTCAGGCCTGAGGCATTCATTTTGGAATGGGTGGTAGTTTTTGACTTTCAATAAGTGATGTCACATCCTATTTTGAATAAAAATATTTGAATTTGAATTTGAACACATCTGTAAAACACACATGAACATTTAAAATTTA
>CATIXQ010000006.1:7664350-7724023 GCA_949711755.1 Leptidea juvernica | reverse complement strand
ACAATATCACTAAAATCAGGCCGATAAATTGTAAGAAATGAAATCTATTGACAATTTACCGTTAAATTATAAAATCTATAGTGTAATGGTAATAACACGGCTTTCACAATATACCTGCGACCTTAGATTAAGGATTGGACTCCGCTGCGCTCCAACTAGATATCGCAAAGTCGCAAAGTGCGGTAACTAATACTACACCCAAGTGGACGTACTCGAGCCAATCTCGAACAATGTGTGACGTTGACGTGCCACATGTTCTGTTAAACTATGCTAATAATTGAAACTAAAATACCGGGTTGCGTAGTAAATGCGGAGACCAATCCTTAATCAAAGCCTGCGACATGTACATAATTGTTGATGATTCTGAATTCTGGTACATATAACGCAGTCCGATTTGTAATTGTCAATAATAATTAATTCAAACGCGCAACTAATATAACAAGAGGCTATTCATAGCCATGCACGTTGTCATGGAATCCGATATGGATACAATAATCGTTGATCAGTATTGTTTACTAATAATTAATTGTCGAATGCAACTGCGCTTGTTGATACTATTGGCATAATAAATGCCAAGTCATTATAACCTATATCCGCTACAGAAATTTCAACCCAAAAGTGTGGATGATTAAGTCGAAAGTACCATCTAGATATGGCTATATGTGACTACTATGCAGTTTCGAGGTTGTATGAGAATTTAAAAGGGAATTAATTTTATTCATTGCAAAATAGGATATATTGACTTGGATTAGTTACAAGGGTCGATTTGATATGTAACAACTGTTTACGTTGTTACGGGAAATTTTACTGTAATGTATTGGATTTGGTGTGATAGTTGTTTGTAGGGTGTGGTTGGTATAGTTTGTAAGTATGGTGGGTGCAGGGTGGTGGATCAGTGCAACGCGTGCCCGTGAATAATTCGCCTCCGATGGGCGATTAAGGCCGGCGTCAGCTGATTGGCTATTTTTGCTTTGAGGCCGATGATTTTTCATGTGAACGATCTGTAAAGTATACAATTTATTTAATTAGTGTTACCATAATCTTACCGTTATAATATGTACAGGAAGGTTAGGACGTAAAAAGGTGCTAATTTGTAGAAAGTCCTGAGTTTGAAGTTCAAATACATGTTTCTTATACATACTATTATACTCAAAGATTTCTTATTTTTTTATGAAAATAATGGACGAGACGAGCAAGACGTTCAGCTGATGGTATTTGATATGCCATGCCCATTACAATACAGTGCCGCTCAGGATTCAGGACCCAAAAATTCTGAGCGACACTACAATTGCGCTCGCCACCTTGAGACATAAGATGTTAAGTCTCACTTACCCAGAAATTATACTAGCTACGGCGCCCTACAGACCGAAACACAATAATGTTTACACAATATTACTGTTTCATGGCAGAAATAGGCGTCGTTATGGTACCCATAATCTAGCCGGCATCCTTAGCAAAGGAGTCTCCCACTGGTAAATCTTACGATAACTTCAAATTTTTTGCTTTCTATAGCAACATAATGAATAAAAACTAGATGAATATTTATATAGGAAAATCTCAGACTCTCGATGCATTTAAAAACTTATATAAAATCTATTTCTTAGAACATGTCGTATTGTGAGAATATATAGTATAATTATTATATAATTAGGTATACATATATTTTATCTAATAATTTTTGTAGAAGTTTTATCTTATGTTTTCTTCTTTTTTGTACCTATATCTAACAGTATAAATGTAAGTTGTATGTAAATAATGTTTGTATGTGTGTATACGTATCCTATAGTGTGTTAATTTATTGCCTTAAGTTAAGTTAGTGTTGGCGATCGTACCTACTAAGCTAGAGGTCCCGGGTTCGAATCCCGGTAGGTGCAAGCATTTATATGATGAATATGGATGTTTGTTTCCGAGTCATGAATGTTTAAATGTATTTATGTATGTTTATATGAATTTATGTATGTTTAAGTAAGTATATTGTATTAAATATATCATTGTCTTGTAACCCATAACACAGGCTATATATGCTTAACTTGGAGCAAGATAATTTGTGTAAAAAGTGTGTCAATATTATTATTATTATTATTTACCATTAACAAACGATTTAAAAAAAATTCAATTGCAAACCAGACTTAAAAAAAAGTTATACATGAAAATATCTCCTATACCTTTAAGTTATGTGGAATAAGTTCGCCTAATTGTGTTACCATAACTTAACGTACAAACTTTAACATTTTTTAGTGCAATAAAATGTAATTCATGATAACCACCAAAATATGAATTAAATATTTTCATAGTTTACCTGACCAGGATCTCATATGCATTTCGAATTAAAATATTCTATTTAGTTTAATAAACGACTTTTTTTTAAATAATTTGCCCTTTGATAGATTGTATTGGAAAAAATAATAACTGAATAAACACGAATCCTCAAAGGAAAAACACAATTATAATTCACTATTGCTTAAAGGCGATAGAAAAATTAAAATATGTTTAAAAAGTAAAAAAAACTGTATTCAAGTTTCGACTATTATAATCAACAACTAACCGTTAAAATAACTAACGTAACTCTTTTAAAACTCTGTAAACTCTTTTTTTTTATTTGCGCTCATGTATTAGTATTTTTTTAAAGAGCCCAACTGGAAAACAGCTGATTGGTACCTACTATACTAAACTGAATTGTGAAAATAAATGGAAACAGATATTGATTTTTTAATTTACTTAATAGAAAGGCCTGATGAAATGTCTCATAGTGTTTAATACGTAATAAAGAAATGTTCATTCCTCTCCCTCCTTTCCTTTTCCGAGATCCCCCCACCCCACACCCCTCTTATATTTATATATTATATATCTATGTATACATATCTATGTATTTATTTACCTTAGTTTTAAGCTCTAGTCATTAGTCTTAAGTTAGGTTAAGTGATAGCAAATAGTCAGGTTTTCTCAGTTTCCTGGATTTTCCCCCACAAAACTTATGTATTAGTTTTTTAAGCATAATAAAGTATTATCCCTCAACACGTAGATAGGGTTGTAGAAATAAGTTTTCTGATACCTAAATATATAAGGCTTAATTGTAAATTGCTTCAATAAGTAGATTATAAGTAATTATGTACATATATTATTAACAAATATAGAAATTTGATTTAAGAAATGTTCATTTCAATTGCCCAAACATATCGGGTGCCTGAGTAAGTGTCACACGATCATGTAGCCCAATTTTAATCATATTTTCTTAGAAAATGTATACGTCGAGATAGAGTCTCTTGCCAACCGATTAAAACAGGCCAGGAATATTAGTTTAGTGGGCGTTACAAGTTACGTCTTACACTCGCGATTTGTATGACACTTTGTGTTAGTGTGCGTGAATTGCTCAAAATAGAGGTTAGTTCTAAAGTCTTTTTTTTTCGACGTATTTACAGCTGTCATAGTCTATCTAGACAAGATCTAGACGCATAAGTGATATAGGCATATTATTATATGTCCTATGTTCTTTTCGTACAACTGACAACGCGCATTCAAAATTCCATAATGATCGCTTGACTAGCCTAGGCATGAAAGTGTAACAAACAAACAAACTCATATTCACAATTAAAAACATTAGTTAAGATAAAGGCATTACGTGGTATGTAATAATGGCTTAATTAAATTATTGTGCATAATTGAGCTAAAACAAAGCTAGATTCCCATTAGGTTAGGATTAAAGTAGATGCCAAACGGTAAATCAATGAAGCCTGTCTAGTCTGGTTAATCAAATGTATCCACTGGGCTTTAGGAATATACACCGGGTACAGTCAACGACATATTGATAAGTTTAATTTTAGTACGAAATTAATAAAATGTATTTTTAGTCGACTTCAAAAAATTTGGTTTTCAATTCGTCGGTATATTTTTTATATTTGTTACCTCAGAACTTTCGACTGGGTGAACCGATTTTGATAATTATTTTTTTAGCTCTCCGTGTGGTTGGTGTGAAGGTAGGTTTGTAACTACATGCATAGTTATAGGTGAGATGTGCTTGAGTCGCACACGCGATGTGAGGAGGCGAGAGGCGAGAGCGATGCCGCGCAAGGATTTGTTACAATTAAAACTTATTGTGGTTTGATCACTTGGCTAAATTTTTAAATAAATTATATATATATTAGCTATATATTAGCTCGTGCTAATTTAGAATAATTTGTAAATCATGTTTGTTTTTAATTATAATAATTGAATCAAGTCGAAATTCAAAATTATGTCTCGAGAATAACCAAGAAAATTTCGAAAGCTTTCTATAAGTTCAATTTTTTTTAAATCGGTCGAGAAATGGCCGAGAAACAATTTAACACAGAAATCAATTGGAGTCACCCGGCGGGAGCTCCGCTCGCTTCGCTTCGCTCAGTAAATAAATAATACATATTTAAATGTTAATTTGCTTACAATAATGGTGGCAATAAATTAATCAGGCATTGTTAAGAGTTTTCGGGTGTTACTTACACTTCGATTTACTTACAAGTTTCGATTACATACTAGATATATTATATATGGGGATCAAATCTTGTGCATAAACTTCGGGAAATATTGTATCCCAATCAGAAATCAATGTCTGGTTGTTGCACGAACCTTAAATAATCACAACTGACGTTTGATGCAAAAAGAAAATTTCTTAAACTACGAATTCTTTAAATAACTTTGATATTTCATATCTGCCGGGTGAATGCTGATAGTAAGAATATTTAAATCGTTAACTGTGAAGACCACTGTCGGCTGAGCAATACAGGCTACAGCCTTAGTTCCGAGGATGTTTTGAGAAGTGAACTATAGTTCATATATGTTCATATGGTTCATATAGTTTTATATATGAAAGGACTAGAAAGTTAAACTGATGAAGCACCACTGTCAATACTTAATTCGGTCCTCAGTTTTAGTCCAATTGGTTCAAGCGGTTTTCCTCACTATTTCATAATTCGTTTCCCTGCACTAGCTAAGCTAGCATAAGCTAAATATTCTAATTACAATGTATGATATAATTTCGTCATATGTACATATATTATTCAGATGTACTCATCTTTAAATTTCTATAGACCTTGTCCTCTATAAAAATATATCATTTATAAAGTATTGCAGTTATTTTTGTTGCCGACTGTACAACACTACCGAAGCACCATGTGAGAACATTCCGAGGATGACACTCAAACCGTTGGATTACGGCTACTGTTACATTATTATACTGTTATTACGTTACATAATTTATGCTTTTCATTAATTTATAAATTATTTTAAAAAAATATTGAAGTAGGCGTTACTTTGCGGAAATCCATAATTATTCAAATGTTTATTGAGTTTTCTTTAGTGTTAATTCCGCCAATATTTGTGTTTAAGCAATTCGACACGTGTTGCGCCTCCACACGAGGCATCCTCGGGAGTTGTTGACTAGCCAAAGTATGGCACGAGACAAGTCTCGTTCTCTTTCTCTCTCTTTAAAGACAAATATTGGCGGAATTAACACTAAAGAAATCTGAAAACATTTTAATAATTTATTTACGTTGAATAATAACTAAAAAATTTTAAAAATTTCGCTATTGCAAATATATACATTGCATCATTTATATTGTGAAGGGCCTGAGTGATCACCTACAAAGATGTGGTTCCTATGCTTGTCATAGCATCAACCTAAATAATTCTAAATCAAAAGTTTTCAACATTTTATTCGACTCTTATATTTCGTAAACATAAAACCCATTTGTAATTCACACACAATCGCCTCATAAAATCACATTACGACAGTGAAAAACGACACTCATCATTTCAACACCGGTTTACAGGCACAATTTCTTTCGCATAAAATAAAAATCGGGCCGTCTTTATAAAAACATCTCTTCAATTGTCATTCATGAGAGCGGAAAGCGTATTTGTCATCGAGATTCGAGAGCGTGGGCCAAATATCAAAAATGTAATTTTAAACAAAGAGTCATAGAAATCACATTTGAACCCTCCCTTGGAGACAAAAAATGTTTGCTATACATATACCACATAGTTACTTATACAGTAAGTACTCATAAATTGTATTATACGAAATACACCCTTCCCTAAAATCAAAGGTGTATGTTTTTCTGTGGTTGAAACAGCATAGCATAGGTGGAAAACACTTATCACTGGGTAACCCGTACGTTTATTGTCGATGTTTTTCCTGACATTTCCATGAATAATTGACCTTATAATAATAATAATATTATAATGATATGTCAATTATTTCAGGCATTTTAAACTCATTACAGTAAATTGAATAAAATAGAATAAGATGTACTTAACAATAGAATTTATATATGATTGTACTTAACAAAATAACTTAAAACTAAAATTGCCCCAAAGGGGGGTTCGAACAAAAAGGTAATGTACTGATAATACTATTTCCAGTTAATGTCACGATGTACCGAAAGCCAGTAATGGAGTATAGGATTCTCTGGGTGCTCAGAGCATACACTGAGAATTTCGGTATCAATCAGAAAAATCAGCACTTCGTGATCTTATCACTGCGAAATATATTATTTATATTATTATTAAATTATACATCAATACACTTAATACATTATCCTATTGTTACTTCGAGTTTGTAATCTTTATTTTCGATTGAAAAATGGGAGTATGAAATGATAAACAGTTAAAACATCGTTCGTTTTAAGCGCGGAAAACCGTGTATTAACTTCAACTTTACTTTTGCTTGGATTATATTTAATTTTACATTCTGTTTTAAGAAGAATTGTAGTATTTTAATCTAGGACCATTCATATTTGATTTTATTACAATTAGTCAGGCTAATAATATATTTATGACTTTGATTCTTAAATCTGAATTCACCTTAATTTAATGTATGTATGTATTTGTAATGGATATGTATTTTATACATAGTTTGATAAATAAATTTAAAAAGTGGTCTTATAATTTAAATTGTACCTTTTTCACGATAGATATATGAATACAAATAACAATAAATGACGCGGAACGGAATCAAACCACACAGATTTGTATTCAATGCATCGTCAAGAAAACATCAGCGGGGAGAGTAGCAAAATATTATAATAGTATAATGGTATCAGGTGCTGTTGTTCTATAGAGATTCTCCAGCCTTACACTTATAGTGTTGGCTAGTTCTACCGCAATATATCGATGATATTTCAAACTAACTTTCAAAAATATTTACAATGATATATATTATATACACATAAATAAAAAATCTTATATTTCTATTAAATTATAATTCTATATACAATATAAATACTCAAATAATATATTTATACATATATATACATTGTAAAGAATGATTAATAAAAAAAACGTTTAAACTGTTGCTTCTCAAAATATTCTTGATATATCTTTATGCATGTACATTATCATAATGTTGAGCCCAGAAAGAAACATAACTTTTCGAATGGGTGGTAATTTCTGACGTACTTTAAGTGATTTCATATTCTGTTTTGAATAAAAAATATATGATTTTGAAAATAAAATTGAACTAATAACTTACATATTAAGGAAAGCTGATTCCCTCAACTCTTAATTTTAATTTTCATGGTAGCCCTTGTTCTCAACGGTGAAGTGATACTAGTAATAATATCTGTTTGTCTAGCTACGAGACCAGCCCAGTGCCATTTTAGTTTATTACAGCGATGTAAAGCATCAGTAAATTGTCTTATTTTTAATATGTTTATAAAAATTTATGTTATTATTAGATCGTTTTACGTGGGTAAAATATGTTGCTACGGCGGTAGTAAATATAGAAAAGTAAATTAGAACTAGTGAATTCATTCATTTCAAAATAAATAAATCCATCGACACTTGATCGTTAATCAGACCATCACTAATTTAAAACGTTGCCTCTGGCATCAAAACGTTCCTGGCGCATTTCAAACACGCAGCTTAGGCTCGTGAAGCAAAAGGGAAGTGACGTCACTAAACTCTAGTCAAACAGATCCCTGTAACTTTTCACGGGATCTCATCGAGTTTTATTATTCGTCGGATTGTCGTGTGCTTAGTTTTATTGCACTCTCGGTGCTTAGATACAGCCGCTGTGTTGCGAATGCCAAAACCGGAATATTCATGTATGGAAATCTTTGACACTACAAAATATCAGAAATGCAATGCCCAATTTAGAAGAAAAACAAGGGAAATATCTATTGGTCGTTTACAGTGGGCAAGTCGTAACGCTCTTTAATATAATAAGCATTCATTAATTTGTTTATATATATATATATATATATATATTAATTATAATTACATACATTGTCCTTCATGCCTAATATAAATTTACAGTGTCAGTCTCAAAAACAGAAACAAAGAGGCACCTTTAATGTACTAAATTCCTCCTGCATGGTTCACTAGGAAACACTAGAAAACCCTGTCTAGTGCCAACCAGTGATTTCCGTTTGCAATTTTATTTAATGTTAATAATGAATAAAATAGAACTAAAACTGACAACAAAAACAATATTTATCTGACTTTAAAGTATACCTATCTTATAATAAGAAACTTTATAAAATTTAATAGTAATAGATAAAGCAAGTTATAAATAAATATACACAATTAAAAATATAAAGTTATATCAATTTTGAATTGATAATTTTCTAGGTTTCATCACAGCTTAATTGTAAAAGGCACTGTCGTACTGTAGTTCTTACTTTGTAAGAAGAGAGGTCTGCCATTTTTATTTTATTATTTAATTGGTTATATAATGAAGGTCCTAAATAGTTAGCATGATTTCGACACATGACTAGAATAACCGAAGTTCATAAGCTGTTTTTATACAATGCCTGTATAATAATTCAAAGTCGTGCCCACTCTCTATTTTTGAGTATTAAAACAGCAATACCGTTTTGGATTAGTTAAATACTCTAAAATGAAGGTCCAAACAACATCGCTACACTTTTTATTACAGTTTCCAACTAGAGAAATGATAAATGCGGGGGTTCTATTTGAATAATTTTCCCTCCCTTGAATTGTTTGCTTATATGATTACCTAAATGGAAATACCGTATGGAAAGAGTAATTAAGAATGAAAAATGATTATGTCTGTCCGTATAATTAAAAAGCCCTGTTCCTTGTGAGTGTTATACATTCTACGTAATGATTAATATATAGTGTGACAGCACTTTATCATGTAAATGAAAGTGACATTTAGATTCCCCGTTATAAAACATTACAAAATAATTAATAGACCAGGGTCGATAATTTTTGAAACCAAAAAAATAATAGTAGGATGAAACCCATTGGAAAAGGAAGAAACAAAAAACAGCTGTGGAATGAGCTTCCTTGTGCGTTGTTTCCGGGACGATACGCCATGGGTACCTTCAAAAAAAGCGTGTACACCTTGATTAAAGGCCGGCAACGCTCCTGTGATTCCTCTGGTATTGCAAGAGATTGTGGGCGGCGGTGTTCACTTAACAACAGGTGACCCGTACGCTCGTTTGTCCTCCTATTCCATAAAAAAAATGATCGGAAAAATAAATTACGGGCGACCTGAGGTCGGAAGTGGAAAAGAGGGGGTATTTAAGGGTAAAAAGTTAAAAAGCAAAGTCGAAAAAAATTGAGTTTAGAACTAACCTCTATTTTGAGCAAATCACGCACACTAACACAAAGTGTCATACAAATCGCGAGTGTAAGACTTAGCTTGTCACGCACACTAAAGTATTATTCCTGGCCCGATTTATCGGTAGTCTCACAGCAAGAGACTCTGTCTAGACTTATTAATTAAATAAGATTAGATTAGATTCATCATCAAATTAGTTCAATATAATCTTGTACCAATACTGCGTGTTATGGTGTTATTTATTTTTATTAATAATATTAATATTACCGAGTAATTAGTCTTAAAATTCTGTTATAATACAATAATTTAATGTAACACACTATTAAAACGTATTTTATATTAACAGCTAATTATGTCAGTATGCATTTCGCCTTTCCGAATACGAGATTGCGAGCGCGCATTGCGTAAGTTCACAGATTTCATTCGTGTGTATTCAACTGTTTTAACTATCTACTCATACCTTCGATAGCTCAGTTGGTAGAGCGGTGGACTGTAGTTGTAAGTAATTGGTATCCATAGGTCGCTGGTTCAAATCCGGCTCGAAGGAATTTTTTTTATTGTTTGGGGAATGGATCAAGGTAAAAAGTATGACATAAAATTAAATTAAAATTATATTATACTTAATTAAAAAATTAAAATAAGAACGCATTTAAATATTTGTCAAAAAGACAGCGCCATATTTTTTAAAGTTAAAACTTCTTTAGCAGCGTTGAGCATTTCAATATCAAATTTTTTATATAATATTAATTGTCTTATTTGTGTACGATACCGCAATAAATGAAGATTGTATTTAACCACATAAATGCTAGTACTTTTATACTGATAAATAAAGCAATCCGTGCGAAATAATTCCCTAACCATTCCAAAATATTGAAAAATGCACAACGTTAATGTTCAAGTTTTCACTTCTGCCGGCACTCCCGGAGGACAATCTTTTACTGAAGGAATATCTGTAGGCATTGCTGTAAGCTATGTGTATTCTTCCAAATAAGTATTTTTTACTATATTTAATTATAATATAATTTTAACTTGAACTTCCTTGTGCGGTGTTTCCGGGACGATACGACATGGGTACCTTCAAAAAAAGCGCGTACACCTTCCTTAAAGGCCGGCAACGCTCCTGTGATTCCTCTGGTGTTGAAAGAGAGTATGGGCGGCGGTGATCACTTAACAACAGGTGACCCGTACGCTCGTTTGTCCTCCTATTCCATAAAAAAAAAAAATAGGGAGTTAGTTTTTAATAACAAATAACTATTCATACCTATAAAAAATTATAAACGTTAGAAATAGCTACACAAGCGTTATATGCTTAACAGTTAAATTTAAGTAAACAATAACAGTTACATTTAATACGCCCATTTTCACGAGATAAAAATTATTTATAAATACAATATATTTCATCTAACACTGGAAAACAACATAATCGCAATGAAGTAAGCTGGCAATATTGTAACACGTACATTTATAAGGTATTTAAATAAAGAAATACATTTAACATAAACAATAGATTTGAAATTAAATGAAGGGATATATCGTATAATCCATATCAGTCAAGTTACACCGGGTTGCTAGATGAAAATGTCACCCGGTAATCTGGGTAATTAAATAAATGTCAGAGAGGTTTAGAGCGCGATTTGAGTGACATTGTCACAAACAAAATGTATGTTACAGAGTTTACTCTTCGTCTAACATTAAAAAGGAATGATGGGTATAACAACATTATTAATTCCCTTTTTTTTGTAGGGAATGTACAAACGAGCCTGCGGGCGGTTCATCTGATGATAAGTGTTGAAGGTGCCAAAAATATTGCAACACCAGAAAAATCTAGGTTCATGACGAAAAACGTCGAACATTCTTTTTTTTTTCACTGTTAATTTAGTGCAAGTCAGGATGAAGTACAAAAGTAACAGCATTCAAATGAGTATATCAATATTCATTAAAAGTAAATTTACAAAAATTAATCCCAACTATCTTTATCATTCAAATAATTTGTCACATTATAATTGGCCTTAGATGTTAATTTGTTTATTACGATTCATTAAATTTTTTGGATTGGTAATATTTTAATATCATTTGGGAGTTTATTATAAAATATAATCCACTAAAATATTTAGCAATTGAACGGAGCATAGTAGATAGACTTGCGAGTTTAGCTTTTCTTGGAGAATGTACATTATGTACATCATTTTTTTTTTTAATTAGCTAATATATGGCTATTGGCTAACCGTAAAAAGTACCAAGAGTTCTGAGTGCATTTTCATGGAATGTTATATTAACATGGTAAAAGCACGTAATGGCGAGACCACATATTACGAAGGTAAGAGAAAGAGTATGTGTGGCGAGTGAAAGACAAAGGATATCTATGAGGTAAATTTGTTTGCGACTTTTTGTTATGTGTGCCGCCAGCTATGTTCTGTAGCGAAAGTATGCGCCTATTGATGGTACCCATGTCGTATCATTCCGGAAAAAGCGGGCAAGGATGCTCATTCCATAGGTTAGTTATAGTTCGACAGACAGATGGCCATTGGGGCAGTATAGTCCTCGAATGGCGAACACGTACCGTAAGACAGAGTGTTGGTAGACAAAAGGGACCGACGATCTGGTCAAGATCGACGGAATACGTTGGATAAGGGCAGCGCAGGACCGATCGATGTGGAAATCTTGGGGGGAGGCCTTTGTGCAGCAGTGGACGTCTTCCAGCTGATGATGATGATGATGAGACAGAAAAAGAACAAATCAAAATAAAATAAAAATTAAATAAAAATTCCATAATCTTCGTCTTACAATCTTATCCAATCTCTTTAAAATTGATGGAGGCCCCATATTTTTTAATTTATTAATAACAAATAGTTGTACTGTCAAAACATATCAAATAGTTTTATTTTTATAATTCAATCCGTAACATTATGGAAGTTAATTAGGTAATTCGATTACTTAGTTCAAACTACAAACCAGATTCACATGTGAATATAATAATATAGTAACCAAAAGACGTTAAACTAGTTATTCATGAATAATAAAATAAAGACATTTGACGTCACCGCGGAGCAGACACGCTCGCAACTTAAGGTGAGAGCTACGCACTGTGGCGGGACAATTTAAATACATATAATATACGACAACATATTTCACGACTGTAAAAAAACTATATTTTTGTTTCATTTGTAAGTTTGTTGTAAGACCCAATTCTTATATTCCGTCACATCAAATTACAGGACAAAAACTGGAGGCCACAGATAACGAACGACGGCGAAAGAGCTATAGAACGAAACAAAACCATAGATCAAAAGAGAGCTATAGAAGGAAAGAAGATCTTGAGGATCTTGCTTGAACCCCTGAAGGATTTGCAACAGAAATAATACGTCGGTACGTTATCCAGTAACGTTGGCGAGGATATGATTGTTCTTTGAAAAAAAAATTAATAGAAGGCCCTAGCTGCCCAGCTGAACAACCTGTACATTATAATTATTATTCTCTATGGGCTGATCGCTAGGACTACTTGAAGCGTCCCATATATTATGTCTTATAGAAGAAGGTGTTACTTTGGGGAAGTGCTCGCTTCGTCATCCGAATGTCCGAATGAAACCCCAAAAGAAAACCTAATGCAGGGTGCATACAAACCAAATATTATACCCCGTGATACTAGGGCTGCGGGTATAATAACCAGATCCGAGTCATTCAGTGAACCGCATAACGGAGTGAATGCTCTGCAGGTTTATGTAACGATTCTGTAAATTTATTGATTCCACGCTTAACAGTATCTGATTGTAGAACGTTGGAATCCCTGTTTCCCTCGTGTCAGGATCATTGGTCGATTATATTTGGAAATACTTTCATGTACCGAAGAAATATAATTTACCAACATTGAAGTGGCCTACTATCTGACTACCTGCCTACAATAACAAGTATAGTAAGTATAGTGGTCATTTCTAGCTCAAAAATTTATGGTTTTTTTAATACAAGTCGGGTCACAGTGAGTAGTATCCACCTTAAATGTTACTAAATGAATTATTCCACCCGCGACGGCGTCGAGGTGGCGCCTTCTATTGACGGAGCAAACTTCGCTAAATAGTTTCATTCCCACTGCTATTATTGTTCACAACTGTCGCGCAACTTGCCTGCTGACAATGTCTGCCACTACAATGGAGTACCATTTAACTGAAGACAGCTGATAGACAACGGGATGCCATCAACACAATATATCATCAATAATAAAATGCAGGAAGAACTTTATCAACTGAAGGCACGGAGGAAAAATCAATTGGATATTCAGTTGACAAGGTATTAGTACTAATCTACAAAATTATAAGAAGGAAGATTTTTTTTGAACTAATTTTAATTAAGTTATTTGATAAGGTGTGACAGCTCTTGCAAAATTATACAAAAAGGAAAAATTCACTAAATGTAACTATTACTGCTAGGGATAATCATAATATTATAAAACTCATAAATATTGTTCACCAGAACATACAAGGTATCTCAAGTAAGGAATTAGAAATTGAACGTTTGTTTTATTGAGCTTCTGTAATATAGAATTATATTACAGAAGCAATAGATTCTTCTGTAATATTATTATGTATTACAGAACATTGACGTAAAAGTCATCAGCTCCAGTTTAGTGTTAGGGAACATAAAGTAGTAAGTTCATTTTGTAGAAATAATACATAGAGGTTCCCTAATTATTATTAATAATAGATTAAAATCTAAGAATATAAGGGATATTGTTAACCTCTCTATGAAACTAAATATATAATTAAATAACCTATATTGTTTAGTTAATTTTGAGTTAAAATAATAACAATAGATCTAGAAGACATCTTTAATTATGATGCCACCATTATTACTCAAACAGTGGCCTTAACCATGAAGAGATAAAAAACATTTAATATAAGATCATAGTGTTGTGAAACTGACTGCTCTGCAGATGTTTGTTGAAAAATAAATTGTATTTTTACAAAATATTCCTTTCTGGATAGGAATATTAGTTTTACAAAAATCCACTAATAGTTTTATTTCCGAAGTGGTGGTAGTTATTGAACAATCATCAAAAATAATTCTGAAGGAGAATTTCGAGAAAGTAAATGCATTTTATACCTTTAATAAACCATTTTTTTTTTATGGAATCGGAGGACAAACGAGCGTACGGGTCACCTGTTGTTAAGTGATCACCGCCGCCCACCATCTCTTGCAATACCAGAGGAATCACAGGAGCTTTGCCGGCCTTTAAGGAAGGTGTACGTGCTTTTTTTGAAGGTACCCATGTCGTATCGTCCCGGAAACACCGCACAAGGAAGCTCATTCCACAGCTTTGTAGTACGTGGAAGAAAGCTCCTGGAAAACCGCACTGTGGAGGACCGCCACACATCCATTTCATTTTATAAATATTATTGATATCATTGTGAAATCCGACATGTTTCAATATAACAGTACGATTAGTGTTTAGACAATTTTGTAACATATTTTGCATGTCAATTGACGAAACATATTGGATTATCCATTATATTGTTAACACCTTAAGTACAATGTTTCCTGCAAATAAATTTCATTTCATTTCATTTCATTTCATTTCATTTCATCCAGATGGTGAGGATGATATCCTAACTTGTGGCGTGTCGTGCGAAGGTGGAATTTTACTCTAGGCACGGAGCCCGCACCCGGTTTGATGCCGCGACGTACCAAAGTATTTTTGGTTTTGAAATTCATATGTGGCTCCTTTGCACAGGATTCCGGCTAGATTATTGGTATCACAACGGTATCACAATGGTACACGGTGTCTATTTCTACTGTGAAGCAGTAATGTGTAAGCATTATTGTTTCAGTCAGACGGGCCCACATATAGTTATCAAAATCTCCCACAAGACTTTCCTTGTGCATGAACATAAGGGATGTTTCGAGTTTGTTCATGAACATCGACTTAATAATTCAGTCTTATATAATAACTCTTCTTTGAAAGGAAAACATCAATAACGGTTTACTTATAATTGTATTTTATTGATTATAATAAATAATAATTGTTAAATTAACAACAATGTTTTATTATTGTGTTATCTGTAACTTCAGGTCAGCGCAGGTGACCGCAGATCAGACATTATCATTTAGTAATATTTAAAACTTCTTAATAATTACTAAATTTCGTTTTTTACTACTTAACCTTACAGTATTATCATTATTGCACACATTTTATGCAAAGGAGGATATACATGTGCATAGATATAGACATGGGTCTCCAGAAGGTCTCTTGTTAACACCGGAGGAATCAAATAGTCCAAAAAACGTTCACATTTTTATGACAATAAGGGATGAGACAAGCAGAACGTTTAGCTGATGGTAATTGATGCGCCTTGCAGTGCCACTCAGGGTTCTTGAAAAACCTATATGTTTTGTTTCCGACAGTGAAAACTAAGGTTAAAATCCAATTTTTTTATAACAGGTGCAATCCACTACCCATTTGTAAGTACCTATATTTCTTGCAGTTATTCAATTCTACTGGTTATAATATTCAAAGTATTACATGTTAGTGGTATCAAAGCAGCTTACTTAACCAATTAATATGTAAATGTAAGACTATATTCGGGGTTAGACAGTGCAGCGCTCCGCCGCCGGGGTGCAAGACGCAGTAAAATCCGCTCAATCGTAATCGTTGTGGAGATTACATGTCTGTGTGATGAATTTCATCTCACTTTGAATATTAAATCATAGTATATTTACGTTCCTAACTATTATATATTCCTAATAGTATAAGTCTCAAATCTAATTTAATTAATCATGGGTATACTGAATGACCTACGTAGGTTGGTAAGTATGTACGATTAATGAATGATTAATCATATTTTTTTTTCTAGTATTTCTTGGACATGTGAAAGAGCTTTCTTCCGCGTACTACAACGCTGTGGAATGAGCTTCCTTATATGTTTCCGGGACGATACGACATGGGTACCTTCAAAAAAAGCGCGTACACCTTCCTTAAAGGCCGGCAACGCTCTTGTAATTCCTCTGGTGTTGCAAGAGAATGTGAGCGGCGGTGATCACTTAACACCAGGTGACCCGTACGCTCGTTTGTCCTCCTATTCCATAAAAAAAAAGAATTATGTTACAATGAAATCGCGGAATTCTTAAATAAGTCTTACGCATGAAAGCGTATCGGACAATAAAATCTTCAAACTGTGTTTTGAGCTATGGTAAGGTTTGAAAAACCATTTATAATATTTTGTATTTCTCTTTGATAAGATATTTCGCTTAGTTTTAATAACGCATTAATATAATTTGCCCAGTCTTAATGAAAATGATATGTTGAATTTGTATGTTATGTTGCTGTTCTACTACATAGTTCAAATTTTATCATCCTATTAATATTATAAATGTGAAAGTTTGTATGTCTGGATGTATGTTTGAACTTCTTTAACGCAAAAACTACTGAATGGATTTTGATGAAAATTTATAATAATATAGCTTACACACAAGAATAACACATAGGCATATTAGGCACATAGGCATCATTTATAAAACTATCGCGCGAATTATACTTTATATGGCAAAACAACGTTTGCCGGGTCAGCTAGTATACAATATTTTTGGGATTGCTATTATTATAGAATAATCATAATCTAGTCCGAGGTTGTCCGATTACTTGATGATAAAATCAAATCAAATCAAAATCACTTTATTAGCGACAACGTGCTGAGGTTTCCTATCACCAACAGTTTCTGATCATCATCAGGAATCAGTGAATTAACGAGCATATGCAAAGCGGCTCATAACATTAGGTGTGCCCGCAAATCGCAATATAGTGATAATTTTTATTTATTATTATTTTGGCAGCAAACAGTCATGTACAAAATGTGTTCTTATTCTAAGACCTTGAGTGCCCTCAAATTATAGTGTAGTTAACAATTAATGTAAATATTAGGGAAGTATTAGGAAATTAACAATAACACAACGCAAATATAAAAAGAAAACAATAAAGAGACAAAAGAAACAAAAGAAACAATAATTATTTTTATATTGCTTTTTAATAATATTAAATGAGACGTATAAAATTACATCCAGGCCTAAATCCTCGCGTACCGTTATACCCCGAAAATTTCAAAATGCGCCCGTTTATATCGGCACAGCGACAGAAGATTTCGATCAAATTAATAAAAGTGAAAGTTAATAAATATATCAGCCACTTTTGCTGCTGACAGTACGTTGCTATTGCAAAATCGCAGCAGTTATGTTCCACCTTTCACCTCAGATAACCAGTATATAAACAGTAATTTTAACCTGATGTGTACACCTTCGATAGCTCAGTTGGTAGAGCGGTGGACTGTAGTTGATAATGATTGGTATCCATAGGTCGCTGGTTCAAATCCGGCTCGAAGGAATTTATTTTAGAGAAATGAAGTAATTTATTTTACACTAGCTTTATTCATCGGCCCATTTTTTTAGTACCGACAGAAAATAACTTTAATAATGAGTTTGTGATTTGACATATTGTAACAAGCTCCCCGTATGCGGTGAGAAAACATTTCATCAGTTTTATTATGATAATAAGAGACAAGACGAGCAGTACATTCAGCTGATGGTTATTGATACGCCCTACCAAAAATTCTGAGTGGCACTACAACTGCGCTCGTCACCTTAAGACATAAGATGTCAAGTCTCATTTGCCCAATAATTTCACTGGCTACGGCGCCCTTCAGACCGAAACACAATAATGCTAACACATTATTGCTTCACGGTAGAAATAGGCGCCGTCGTGGTACCCATAATATAGCCGGCATCCGGTGCAAAGGAGCCTCCCACTGGCAAATATAGCTAAACCTAATTCAGTTGAAAAATTCAAATAAATGCCGACCTTTTATAGAAAATTTTATATAAATACTTAATTGTAAAGTATAATTTATGCTATTATCGTAATTAGGCACATGTACGACTTGAAACTTTTTCACAAGATACCTATAATTTCACATACCAAGCGAAACGACAGCCTTCACTATATAATTTGTAAGGCTGTCACAGTAATAACCTATATAAACGCTACTACTCAGCAATTCCCGTAGCAAATTGACAGCTAAATCATCGTAAAGGGCGCTTTAAAGATCAAACATAATGCACGTCACATTACTCAGCCTAGGGTAGCCCTCGGTATAAGGTCAAACTGACATTTACTATGTCCTTACAACGGCAAACTACCGTGCTTTCAATTTATTTAATTATTTTTTTTTATACGAGAGGGGGCACATGGGCAAGAGGCTCACGGGATGGGGAGAGGCGAGGCAACCGCCCATGGACACCCGCAACAACAGATGTGTCAAGTAATGCGTTGCCGGCCTTTAAGGTGGGAGTATGCTTTTTTCTTGAAGGTCCCTAAGTCTTATCTATTCGGGAAGACCGCCGCCGGTAGTTGATTCCACAAAGTGGCTGTGCGAGGCAAGAAATTTCTAACAAAACGCGCGAGTGGCTTCCCGCGACTATACCCGCGTAGATTTAATTAACATTAATTTTATAGAAAAGGAGGGCAAACGAGCGTACACCTGAAAACGCCTGGTGTTAAATCGCGCCGCCCACATTCTCTTGCAACACTAGAGGAATCACAGGAGCGTTGCCGTTTCCCTTGCTCTTTTAGAGTTTTTTAAGAGGCCTATAAGACATTAGAAAGGCCTAGGATTCAAAGCGACTTCAATCTCTCTCTTCCTGAAGTATAAGGAGTTTCTTGTATGTTCTTCTCACGAGATCTACCTTTTCTGAGCATACGGTAGATTCAGTAATTTAAAAGAAATATTTATAGTGACGATTCAAAAGCGTTTAGTTTAAGCGTAGTTAAATAAAGTTTATTTGACTCCTACTTTATAAATACACGTATTTAATATATTCTCGTTTACATCTAAGTACTTAATATTCCCTATATCAGTATAATTTATGTAACTGTTCATATGCTTAACTATCCCTTATAGAAAAATAAATTTCCATTATTATATAATAATTCAAGCCTATTAAACAATAAGTATCTAGTTGCACAAATTCGTTTAAAACTCGTAACAATCAAAAATGTATCTCGTAATTTACGACTGGACTAATTACGTCAATCTCCCATTAAATCCCCTTTCTTAGCGACTCTTCTCTCGTCTGTAGTCGCATAAAACGCGCGAAAACCTAATGCCATTTCACGGCGGAGTAAACCTTTCTCTTGGAGTTAACGTCTATTTAAACTTGGCTTAACTTAATCGATCGAGAAGGCCCTTAATTATGGCTTTATCTAAGCAGCAATGAGGATCGAAGAGAAGGATTTAACTCAGTTCAAATTAGCAGGCTCTGGCGAAATTTGGAACTTGCAGTGTGATAACATAACAGAGAGACGCGAGAATAATAGATTTATGGAGCGAATAAACGCAAAATTCTTCTCATACTTCGGCTACATTAAAATTTTACGCGAAAGCAATGACGCTCTAAACACATATCAGGACATATCATTCGGTCTGATAGCGGAACGGAAAAAGTATGCGTAAAGACAATGTAAGCACACTTTTCTACTTACGGCCATTCCCAATGTACTATCTACAGATAGAGATCAATTATTAATTATCAGTAATTAGCTGTCAATAATCTGAAGCTGTCCCAATATACCCGATAAGTCATTCTTATCGCCTTATATTGGGACGCGTGAATTGCAATTTCCATACAAACTTCTGTCGCTGGTAAGCTATTGGTCCTCCCATTGACAGATAGCGTATACAGATAAGGTGAGTTACCGGCGATAAGTTTATTGGGACAAAAGAGTCAACTATATTTACGATTTTTATCTCAAGTATGCCACAACCGGAGATAGACTGAATATTCGGAACGGCCGTTGGTCGTGTGTCTATTGTCACAGTCCGAATCAAACCTGAACTGAATAAATGATTTACATTGCTGCATATTGACAAAGAACATTTTAAACAACTGCAGTAAATGCGGCAATGTATAGATAAAGCAGTCGAAGCTTACTATGGTGTTATTTGTGGCATGTTCCATATTTGGGATTTGGTTTTATACGAGGTGTTTTTTCTCTATGTGTAGAACGTCATTGTGCGAAAGATTAATTTTCTAGTATAAAATAGCCTAAGTTTCTGCTTAAAACTTAAGTCAACTAACAGAACAATGTCCCGTCAAATTCAGTCGAGCAGTTTTAGATATTCTGTTATTAGTAGCAGTAATTATAATAAGACAATAACTAAAGTGATAAAACTTCGGATTTAAATATAAAAGGAAGAAAATTAAATGCGACATTTCATGTGTCTCGGAAGATAATTTCTATAATATAAATGGATCTAACACAAACTG
This sequence comes from Leptidea juvernica, assembly GCA_949711755.1. NCBI lineage: Eukaryota > Metazoa > Arthropoda > Insecta > Lepidoptera > Pieridae > Leptidea > Leptidea juvernica. Next base: position 7,703,163 of record CATIXQ010000006.1, on the reverse strand, counting down.
CGAAGCAATGGCGTGACTTTATGAATTAACATTAAACCGATAACCCGAAGTGCCGTCATATTAATATTCATAATCGACGCTCCTTGCATAGTATTATGAAACAGCGAACTTAATACAATGTGACGTGTTTTGAGACTAAATAAGACATCACTTAAGATGATTTGACGTCGATTTAAGAAATATTGATTATGTATAAATTATGTATCTTAGATTTATACGTCTAGATAGAGTCTCTTGCTGTTAGACAACCGATAAAAACAGGCCAGGTTTAATGATTCGACTCTTTCGATATATGTTTTAAAAGTAAGCCCATAAGTATATACGTATACTTTAACTTGTTCAGATAACATTAAAACATTCATTCAAATTACCACCTTATTTCGTGGCAGTAATGTTCAAAGTCAGTTTGATCTCATTAGAAGCTCGGACGCATTTTGTTTATTTGTTTGAATTGTAATTATTTAGCATAACAATTAAAATGTCAATTAAGTTACACATTTTTTTTAACTTAAAGGGGCGCTTACCTAAAATACGTTACTCCATTCTTTTTAATTTTGGATATAAATATTTGGACAGTTTTTCATTCAACAATGTCATTGCGTGGCATTGAATTCAAAGCGCGGTCGAAACACAACTGAATGAAATCTCTGCCTGATACTTAAATGCGTAAATTTTTGAGTGTGATTGTGTCTAGTTGTTTATTGTACCTACGTCAATGGCGGATATCCATTGAATGTAAATGTATACACTTTTATAATAAAGTCCCAGCCACTGTTCAGGCATTATCTATATAAATAAATTTAAATGTTTTATTAAAAAATGGCTCTGTTGTATAGTAGTAGGATTTCTACTACTCCACAGCTGAATATCTAAGTGATCCGACAGCATAGGACTAGATTATGATTATTTTATAGCAAAAGCATTGCGCCTGTTCTTCTCTCTCAGAGCACTATTTGTTTCCGAAGCGGTAGTAAGGTCTAGTATATTAGAAATGACACCAACAAGAATTCTAAAGGAATCAATTTTGAAAAAATAAATATGCCTTTTTAACGTGCAGAGGGTATCACTTAGGATCAGGTTAACTTCTTACTCGTTTTGTCACTTTTATCATAAAAAAATATAACTTGAATAAAGTACTTACCTATAATTTGACATTATTACCCACTATGGGCGAAATGTTAAAAGGAATCTTACAACCCAACTGTTATTATTCATTATGTTACTGAATACGTATTCAGCATCAAATATTATAAGTAATGGGTTATAAAAACAGAACCAGACGGGAGTGACTTGCGTATTGCGCTGCGGCAAGTCCGACCGCGCCGCCCTTCGGGACCACAAACCTTAATTATGTCTGAAACAATACCTCGCCTTATTTTTATCCATTTTGCGCTCAATCATAATTACCAGGTTCATCCTGAGGGATCCATCGCCACGGGTATCATCACTTTCTTTGTTATATTTCGCTGAAGCAGATCTTACGATATTAACCCAGATTTTCCTTACAGATAGAGCAATTATTTTTCACTTAATTAATTATAAATGATTAGACTACGAGTAAGTTTTATTTTATGGGCAATGCAATGGCTATTATTTTAATAACTTTTAAGACGGCAGCTTAAAGGCCAGCATCGCTCCTGTGATTCCTCTGGTGTTGCAAGAGAATGTGGGCTGCGGTGATCACTTAACATCAGTTGACTCGTACGTTGATTCCATAAAAAAAATACTTTGATTCCATAAAAAAATACATTCATATCGGCTTATAAGCCGATATGAATGCAATGAAGCAAACACTGAATATATCAGTCAAGACCACATTTAAATTAGTATGCTCATTTCTGAGATAAGAGTGCATAAACAAACAAATTACCAGTGGGAAGCTCCTTTGCACATAATTCCGGCTAGATTATGGGTACGAACGCCGTCTTTACAACCGTGAAGCAGTAATGTACAAATGAGGTTCGGTTCAAGGGACGCCGTAGCTAGTGACATTACTGGGCTAATGACACTTAAAATCTTATGTCTCAAAGTGACGAGAGTAATTGTGATTTCGATAGTTTTGCGGTTTTTTTAAGAATCATAAATGGCACTGACGGCACTGCATTGTGATAGACTGAGCGTATCACTTACTATATATTGATTTATTAAGTACAACCACATTACACATATTATCCTTACAAGCTAGTTTTATGTATACAGGGTAACGTGCCAGATATTTGCAACAATTACGGTGTACATAGCTTTGCCAAAACACTTAAAAAATACTAATACTAAGTGACATAAAATTTTACAATAACTATTAACAATATTATAAACTTAGTTCTTAAATGCTCCCAAATCTTTCGCTTAAACTTTACTATCACATAACATACATTCCACCTGCGCACGACACGCCACAAGTTAGGATATCATCCCCACCATCTGGATGTGTGTCGGTCCTCCACAGTGCGGTTTTCAAGGAGCTTTCTTCCTTGTACTACGAAGCTGTGGAATGGATCGTGATCAAGTCCTTTCTCAGGGTGCTGGCTAGGCGGGTACCACGTTTTAGTTCAACCGTTTTTTCTCCGACTTACTTTGCAAATCCAAATACCATGATTTTTCCATTTTTCGGGTTAATAATACCTATGTAGCCTATGAAACTTACATACGAGTATAATGTGACTTTCTATTGGTAACAGATTTGTTGAAATCGGAAAAGTAGATCCAGCGACTTTTATGACAGTAAGGGACGAGACGAGCAGGACGTTAAGCTGGTGGAAATTGATACGCCCTGTCCATTACAATGCAGTGCCGCGCTAGATTCTTGAAAAACACAAAAATTGTGCGCGGATTATAATTGCGCTCGTCACCTTGAGAAATAAGGTGTAAAGTCTCATATGCCCAGTAATTTCACCCGGGAATTTTACCCGGTAAAACCTCACAAAGTCTACCTCTAATAATAATTATAATAGCCATTAAAATAATATAGAGGTAGAGTTTTACATAATTATAATTATAGTAATATAGTATAGATACAAAATTTCTCTTAACCTCATTAGGTTTATCATAAATGAATATCGATCTCATCAAATAAAAAACGAGTTTTCTTTATTTTTCGTCTTCTAATGGTTCATAGGCCTAATCTAATATATAAAATTCTCATGTCGCGGTGTTTGTAGTTAAAATCCTTCGAAACGGCTTGACAGATTCTCTTGAAATTTCGAGTGCATATACCCAATATAGGTACAAGGTAGGTGTGAGAAGCGGACAACATCTATTTTTCATCCCCCTAAATGTTAAGGGTGGTCCACGCCAAAATTTTATTTTTTATTTTTTTGACATTTTTTTTTAAATTTTATTATGAGTCACCATTAAAAAATACATACAACTTCAAATTTTCACCCATCTACGATCAACAGTTACTTTTATATCGCGATTTTAATATCGGCAATACAACGTTTGCTGGGTCAGCTAGTGATCTCATAAAAGTTACTTAACTAATTAACTAAACACAAATAAGCACAATTCACTCAATACTTCACGATGCATACGATTTTTTAATAACTTTTAAAATCAAACACCACCAAATGAAAGCGGGCGAAATTACCTCCATCTCGCATATTTATCTTTTTTCCGCGATACAAATGCTTTGTGAAACGGAACAATAGCTGCAGGGTGAGGGTGAAAGGGAAGCTTTATAATTTTTTAATTAATACTGTCGAAAATATCAAAGTTACCGCATCATACAGCCACAGGAACACAGTGGAAACTCCCGGAAATATACATACAACAATTATTAATACATAACGTCATTAACGATTTCGTTTCAAATAAATTATTAAGTTCATATCTGGTTATAATTCCATGATTTTCACTTCCAATGGATGTTTGGAAAATTCGTAATTATATTCTCCGAGTCGTTTACCTCGCTTTTGTTAAGAAGTTGTTCTAGTGGAAATTTGTGTCACTTCACAAGGGTGCAAATGAGTAGGCTTGGAAAATTGACACGGTGAAACTCGTTCATTAGGAAAACCTGTAAGCAAATATGGGGAAAAGAGATTTACCGCATGAGATCTTCTTTTAATTATTAAACGTTACACAAGAGTGGTCAATTTAATATTATTTTTTGCTGTTAAAGGGTGTGCTTCATGTAACTTTTATTTAGGTGAATAAGTGACAAGAGGACCGCCCAGGATTCTTGATCGAACTCAATATTCTGAGCGGCATTAAGTTGAAAGCGAATTGTCACAATATATTCCAAATATAATGTGTGTTTCGGCTTCAACCATAGCAGACTTACTCCATTAGAGTACCACACCATGTGCATATGAACGTATCGGGCAAGGAGAGTTACAACTTTGAGAGATAAGACATCTCATTAATCCAGTAATTTCACTGGCTAAAAACCAAAATACAATAACGCTTGCACATTCTGTTACACTGTTTTTTGATCAGCTTGTTTGGTAGTAACGTGTTGCTACTTAGTCAATTATGCTGTATGTTTTTTTTTTATGGAAAAGGAGGACAAACGAGCGTATACATACACCTGGAGTTAAGTGATCCCCGCAGCCCACATTATCTTGCAACACCAGAGGAATCACAAGAGCGTTGCCGGCCTTTAAGGAAGGTGTACGCGCTTTTTTTGAAGCTACCCATGTCGTATCGTCCTGGAAACACCGTACAAGGAAGCTCATTCCACAGCTTCGTAGTACAAGGAAGAAAGCTCCTTAAAAACCGCACTGTGGAGGGCCGCCACACATCCAGATGGTGGGGATGATATCCTAACTTGTGGCGTGTCGTGCGCAGGTGGAATGTATGTTATGTGATAGTATAGTTTAAACGAAAGATTTGGGAGCATTTAAGAATTATTTTATAGTTTTGTTAATAGTTATTGTAAAATTTTATGTCACTTAGTATTAGTATTTTTTAAGTGTTTTGGCAAAGCTACGTACACCGTAATTGTTGCACATATCTGGCACGTTACCCTGTATGCATAAAACTAGTTTGTAAAGATAATATTATGTGTAATGTGGTTGTACTTAATAAATCAATATATAGTAAGTGATACGCTCAGTCTATCACAATGCAGTGCCGTCAGTGCCATTTATGATTCTTAAAAAAACCGCAAAACTATCGTAATCACAATTACTCTCGTCACTTTGAGACATAAGATTTTAAGTGTCATTAGCCCAGTAATGTCACTAGCTACGGCGCCCTTCGAACCGAACCTCATTTGTACATTACTGCTTCACGGTTGTAAAGGCGGCGTTCGTACCCACAATCTAGCCGGCATCCTGTGCAAAGGAGCCTCCCACTGGTAATTTGTTTTTTTATGCACTCTAATCTCAGAAATGAGCATACTTATTTAAATGTGATCTTGTAGCGCAGTGTCCTAAAATATATAACTGATGATTTGTACTTTTATTATATATATATTACTAGCTGACCAGACAGACGTTGTTCTGTAGATAATAAAAAAAAATACTGTTTTATATGAATTTGCCAATAATATTTCAAAACATCAAGAATTATTTCGTAAAAAATTCTCCCTGTTTTTATAATGAAATTGTTTCACAGCGGACCGTGCGTCACTAAATTCTGTCATAGAAAATATGTCCATACATAATAAATATTGAAAATAAAAATAATTATGGTTCCCAAATCGAAATAAAAAGTATCCTATCTCTCAAGTTGGACCAAACGGCACTCCATGAAGTAATCCCCATTAAAATCCGTTCATTAGTTTAAGAGTCCATCGCGGACAAACAACGTGTCACGTAATTTATATATATTAAGATTTACTAGCGAGAAGCTCCTTTGCTCAGGAAGCCGGTTAGATTATGATTTATGGGTACCACAACGGCGCCTATTTCTGCCGTGAAGCAGTAATGTGTAAACATTACTGTGTTTCGGTGTGAAGGGCGCCGTATCTAGTAAATTTACTGGGAAAATGAGACTTAACATCTTATGTCTCAAGGTGACGAGCGCAATTGTAGTGCCGCTCAGAATTTTAGGGTTTTTCAAAAATCCTGAGCGGCACTGCATGGTAATGGGTAGGGCTTATCAATTACCATCAGCTGCACGTCCTGCTCGTCTCGTCCCTTATTTTCATAAAAACAAAAATAAAACTTTTGTAAAATAAACAAAAAAAACACATTTTTTAAATATTTTCGTTATCACTTTCGAGCTAACAGATAGACGGACGGAGGGACGGATTTCACGAATAACACTTCAAACTGAGTTTAATAAAACTCAGTTTAACTTAAACTAGTTCAATTGCTAGTCTTGACCTCCATTAAAGGCAAAACGGTTTCACCATTACATTTTGAGCGTGTTCACAAATATTGAGTTTACCTATTGTGATAAACTATAGAATGTATCAAATAACTGTAAAAACTGTGATCGATGAGTATGAACATAATCACAATTCTCATATGTCAACCTTTCAGTTACGATAATGACAGTGACAGCTCTTGAATGCGATCAAATCAACATTAAAACACATAATATGGGCTATAGCGACGTTTAGTTTGTGCTGGTGAAATGCGAATTGAATCTATAAAATCATTTACTTGCGTAAGCTTAGTTAAAAAGTATTCTAATCGCGTTTAAGTTCAATGGTGAAATCAGCCCTTAGTAGTAGCGGAACAATACTAAAAACAACTATTTATTTGTATCCACAATCAACGTGTATATTAATTGCAATGGCGGGTTTGGTTAAATTTTATTCAACGAACAATAGTCGGTTAAAATTAGCGTTATTAGCCTGCGCTTATACAAATTGCCCTCTCCTATCCGAATTTATTGAAGGTAATTGATTTAATGCCTCTCTTCGTACCCGATTATCTTTTCTCTTCGATTTAACAAAGGCAATTTAACTGAGGTTCGCGCTGTGCAATTATTGAGATAATTTAATTTATCGTAATTAAAATATAGTATTTCAGATAAGTTATAGTAAAGGGTTACGAGATGTTTATACGAAACATTGTTTTAAATCGCTTGCTAATTAAACTGTGAGCTACAATATGTTTTATCATTAGTACATTTTTGTATTAATTAATCATCTTTATATAAACACTAGCTGACCCAGCAAACCTTGTAATGCCGATATTAAAATCGCGATACAGTTGATCGTAGATGGGTGAAAATTTGAAGTTGTATGTATTTTTTAATGCTGACTCATAATCAAACAAATTTAAAAAAAAATCGTGTGGACTACCCTTAACATTAAGGGGGATGAAAAATAGATGTTGTCCGATTCTCAGACCTACCCAATATGCACTCAAAATTTCATGAGAATAAGTGAAGCCGTTTCGGAGGAGTTCAATGTTTAGCACCATGACACGAGAATTTTATATATTAGAAAAGAATATTCATATTCATATTAAATAATTGTTTTTATATATTTAAACAAATTAATGATACTAATTGAAATTCTAACACGGATGGCGAGAACATTTATGGACAAATCGTGTAATATCCAAAAGAAAAATGCAGTCGAATTGAAAATCTCCTTCTTTTTCGAAGTCGGTTGATAAACGTAATTACTTTAATAATATTTAAATTAGTGGGATTTCCCTGTAGCTACTGTTTAGGCATAGTATAATATATAACATTATACAAAATTTCGGTTGATGCGTCACTCAGACGGTTGGCTCAGTTGGTAGGAGCGCTCGGACGGAATCCGAGAGGCGCTGGTTTGAGCCTCACGTCGTTCAAGAATTTTGTTAGAAATTAAATTTGATATTTAATCCCAGAAATGAGGGATATCACTTAAAAACAATGAACTGTTTATAATTATATTGTACATGGTACCTACATGTAAATTTCTTCATAGAATACACACAGTAACTGTACCTACTATCATTCACAAGACTGGTATCAGAAGTGCGGACACAAATTATCAAGTAAGCTAAATATAAGCCTGAACGTTGATCTTACATTTATGAATCCACCTAATATAATACTCATAATATAATATACCAGCCGACCTGACAGACGTTGTTCTGCACACACGTGTTAAATTTGAAAAATCAGTCTAAACTTTAGGAGGAGATCACTAACATACGCAGGAGAATTATATGTCGACTGTATTGAGAATCTTAACCATCCTCAAATTCAGTGGAACACTCTAAAAAGATCATCAAAATCGGTCCAGTCAATACAAATCAACACACGTACAGAAGAAATATATAAATAACTAGCTGACCCAGCAAACGTTGTATTGCCAAATAAAGTAATAAAAAAATTGTAAAATATAAAATTTTTGCGACATAAAAAATAGATGACTACCGATTCTCAGACCTACCAAATATGTCATACATAAAATTTAGCGTACTACAATAATTATTATATTCGGTTGCCATCTTGCAACTCTATTGCTGATCTGTGGATGGAACATTAAAATCGCGATACAAAAATAGGTGTTGATCGAAGACGGGTGAAAATTTGATGTTGTATATATTTTTTAATACTGAATCATAATAAAATTAAAATAAAAAAAATTGTCAAAAAATAAAAATAAAAGTTAAGGGTGAACAACCCTTATCACTTAGGGGTATGAAAAATAGATAGTAGCCGATTCTCAGACCTACTGAATATGCACATAAAATTTGGTAAAAATCAGTAAAGCCGTTTCGGAGGAGTAAGGTAACTAACATTGTGACACGAGAATTATATATATAAGAAGATAAGAGAATATTAGTAAATTGTACAAATACTTTTTTGTCTTATTAAAATGAGACGCAAAGTTTCATTACGGAAAGCCGTAACCAGGAATTTCATGTCATTATTTTAGCATGTTATTATTAAAAGGCATTTATTTTCTCAAAATTGATTCCTTTAGAATGTCATTTCTTATACTACTAGATACTACTACCGCTTCGGAAACAAATGGCGCTCTGAGAGAGAAGAAGCGGCGCAAGAAACTCTCCCAGCATTCTTTTTTTATGTGCTCTTTTCAATAAAAATATACAATATTGTACAGTCGCTATAAAATAATCACAATCTAGTCCCAGGCTGTCCGATCATTTAGATATTCAGCAGTGGAGTAATAGGATTTACGACAGAGCCATTTTTTTTATAAAACATTTAAATTTATTTATAGAATGCCTGAACAGTGGCTGGGACTTTATTATAGAAGTGTATACATTTACCCTTAAAGCTATTATGTATCTTATTATTATTATTAAACAAGATATCGCGGTAAATGCGCAAAGCAAGGAAAATCCGCTCGGAGGCTTTATCTCTTCCCTTTAATTGTTGGCAAGAGAACAGTATCTAGGAGTGGAGTCACTCGGATTGCGGGCAATAAAATGTTACAACCCCTTCGAATAATGCTTATTATACAGCGATATCGTCACCCATGTTTACTGTCTGATATTATATTAAACAAACTTGTTTTGAATGTTTATGTTTGCATTTATTCCTGTTTTGTTTTTGAATGTTTTTTAGAATAATTCTGAATAAACTGACTCTTTGTAGTAATTTTATTGTAATACTAGCTGACCCGGCAAACGTTGTTTTGCCATATAAAGTATAATTCACGCGATAGTTTTATAAGTAATAAAATATTGCCTATATTATAGCCTGTACATCATTTTGTTCTATTGTCAATAGTTTTTGCAGCGCACGGAAAAATAGGTTTTCGATATTACACCTTGTGTTACAAAATAGCAATTTTATTACGGATCCCTAATTTTGAAAAAAAACATAGCCTATAGCCTTCCTCGATAAATGGACTACCCAACACTGAAAGAATCATTCAAATCGGACCAGTAGTACCAGAGATTAGCGCGTTCAAACAAACAAACAAACACTGCAGCTTTATAATATTATAGTATAGATAATTACATCACAGTATCATTTTAATCTGTGTAATTGAAGATAACACGACTTGAATTATATTAATAATACATTTACCAGTGGGAGGCTCCTTTGCACAGGATGCCGGCTAGATTATGGGTACCACAACGGCCGTATAACCGAAACAGTAATGTGTAAGCATTACTGTGTTTCGGTCTGAAGGGCGCCGTAGCTAGTGAAATTACTGGGCAAATGAGACTTAACATCTTATGTCTCAAGGTGACGAGCGCAGTTGAAGTGCCGCTAAGAATTTTTGGGGTTTTTCAAGTATTGTAATGGGCAGGGCGTATCAATAACCATCAGCTGAACGTCCTGCTCGTCTCGTCCCTTATTTTCATTAAAAAAAATAATAATAATGATAAATCTTCTTCACAAAATTCAATAGGCAAGTGTATCTAATATCTATTGACGATTAGAAAAGTTTGAAATTACTGTTTTATTAACTTTCATGGTTTGAATTTTTTGAGTGAAACTTTTTTCTTTCTTTTATTAAAAATTGCACAGTTTTTCAAGTTTTGTAAAGTGATCGACTTTTTACTTTATTAAAGTTTCCATTTGTCATTATTTTTATTTGCACTGTTATCTCGTAATCGTAACCCAAGTTTCAATGTTCATAAGGCGACGTTAATTGTTCTTTATTCAAAAAATAATCTTCCCGCCTAAATATGTTTTCACTCCAATGAATATTCTACTTATATACTTTATATTCTCAGTACATACATTCGCAAGCACAAGAGACGCTTGCTATCATAAACACGTACTATCTATTTTGAATAATTTAGTTGTGTAGGCATTTTCACGCATTTCTCACATCGGAAAACTGCCGCACTCACGTTCAATGTTGATATGTGAATAAAACGTGACATTCGGCTACGTGATGTAGTTCCTTGTGTTGCTAGCTCCAGTCAGATAAATCATGATTTTTGATTTGATTGATTATTTGAAGATTAATTCAATTACACTAATCATTAATTTTGTTCATTAGTTCACTCATCTTTAGTTGCAGAAAGCATTCTTTTATATCACATGCTATTTCTGGCTGTCAAAACGGAAAAGAAAGTGACGGTGTTATATTTAATGAAACATTAACTTTAAGAACGCTTTTTGCAACTAGCAAATTAAACAACTTACTTATTATTAAGCAAGTAAATATTATATTATTTTTAACAACCAAAACTAATATGGGTTTTTTTTTTCAAGAACGCATTCAATGAGTTTCTACGATTTGTTATGAAATGTTTTTTTTGTTGTTTTAGATCAAATAGTAGCATACGGTTTACGGTAGAACCAAACTAGCTCCGCCTTCTTTAGATTTTGGGAATGAAGCAGTAATAGATTACAAATTACAATATATTAATTTCATTTTGCGAAAAAATCATTATTGAAATGCGCAAATACAAAATTTGCACGACATAAAGAAACACAGCCGTTAGCCATCTGAAATATGTATAGTTGTGACTATAATCTAATATATAAAATTTTCGTGTTGCGGTGTTTGTTACGCAACTCCTCCGGAAACGGCTGAACTGATTTGTATAGAATTCTGTGTGCAATTCGGGTAGGTTGCAATACTGACGAATAATATACTTTCTATCATCATTATCACAATTTTCGAGGGGATAATGATAAGTCTGGATCTGCTGAACCGATTTTGAAAATTCTGTTACCGATAAAAAGCCACATTTTTTGTCAGCGTCACACGGTATATTATACTAACCCGAAAAACGAAAAGACTTTTCCGTGGTAGTCGGATTTTATAATATATTATATTGATCATGTTGACACACTCTTACATAGATTGTCTTGCCCTAAACTAGGCATAGCCTGTACTATGGGTACAATACAACGATATATTTAATACAATATACTTACTTAAACATACATAAATACATATAAACATCTATGACTCGGAAGCAATCAATCATATTCATCATATAAATGATTTCACCTACCGGGATTCAAACCCGGGGTCTCTAGCTCAGTAGGCAGGTTCAATAACCACTGGGCTAAAGGGTCATCAATTATTATTATTATTTAAAAGGTAAGTCGGAGAAAAAACGGCAGAACGCTAATAACAATTTTTATAGCAATACAACACACTTTTTTAATGGAATAGGAGGACAAACGAGCGTACGGGTCACCTGGTGTTAAGTGATCACCGCCGCCCACATTCTCTTGAAACACCAGAGGAATGATACAGTCTACAACGTTTGCCGGGCCAGCTAAAACTATGTATAATATTAATATCCAGCCACAATTACCAAATTAAATTCGTTATTACATCTAATGTTCGGAATCTATTTACAGGAAGAACATGAATCCAAGAATATTTTTAAAGTATAATGACTTCAAGTTGTAAAGGTTGATGCATCCATTATAAGATATTTAATATTAATAAAATACATTCTTTAGGTATTACTTTTTATAAAATAATTTATATTATTTTAACACGGCTCATATATTGGATGCAGCACCTTACAAACTTTTTTTTATGTATATTAAAGTCATATTAAAATACTCTATTTGACTGAAAAGATTGGCCGTTGAGTTTCTTATATTATGTTCTTCTCACGAGCTCTACTTTTTACGAACATATCGTAAATTCAGTAATTTAAAAGAAATATTTATAGTGAAAGCGTTTAATTTAAGCTTAATTGAATAAAGTTTATTTTGCAGGTTTGCATTGCACACGGTCAAATGGTTCGAGCTGATACTGGGGTGCACCTGACCAGAGATGACAGCAATACTCCATGTGTGGCCGGACCTGCGCTTTATACAGCGCTAGACGTGTGCCGACTTGAAGTATTTTCGTGCTCTAATTCAAATTCAAATATTTTTATTCAAAATAGAATTCAAATTCACTTATTGAACGTCAAAAACTACCACCCATTCAAAATACTCCGACCTGAGAAGAACGGGCGCAAGAAGTTATCTCTATTTATGACGCCCAGTTTTTTCGTAGCCACTTTGACTTTGCCTTCTAGATGACCGCGGAAGGTGGGCAAGGCTTTTACAACAACCTAAATAATACTGAAATAATATATTTATATAGACTTAAAACGGAATCCAATTTGTAATTAATGTTTTTCTGTATTATAACATTTAAAAGGTTTTACTTCTTATTTATGGAAAAGGAAGACAAACGAGCGTGATTGGTTTTAGTGATCAGCACATTCAATAGAATGCAATAGCAACCTCAGAGGAATCACAGGAGCGTTGCCGGCCTTTAAGGAAGGTGTACGCGCTTTTTTAAGTCCCATAAATACCGCACAAGGAAGCTCATGCCACAGCTTTGCAGTACGTTTGTAAGGTAAATCCATTGAGATGAATTGGCTCCAAATATTTCCACATACAATTATTATTACAAATACCGCCGTTTATGTCTGTGTTTAACACAAAGATAAATATTATCATCATTTGTGCAAACAGTTGTAGCTCACGGGTGGTTACATCGCCCATTAGTCTTGCCACACAAAAACACATCCACAATTCAACGAAAACAAGCGAGTACGGTGCTACGGAACGACGGTAATTTGTCAGGTGTGAAGAGCAAAGAAATAGATTAACAAAAATTCTGTGTATAGGTTATAACACAATAATTATATTATTGTGTTTGATTTTAAGGCTGATAACATCATATTAGCCTTTATAATTAAGGTTTAAGTCAAATGGAATCCTGAGTGTTTTTGCAGATCGGTGAGAGTTCCCCCTTTTATAAAGGTGGATGTGGCACACAGTCATAATTGCGCTTACTGATTTTTTTTATGGAATAGGAGGGCAAAGGTCACCTGGTGTTAAGTGATCACCGCCGCCCACATTCTCTTGCAACACCAGCATCGCGACCACTCGTATCGTCCCGGAAACACCACACAAGGAAGCTCGTGGAAGAGAGCTCCTTAAAAACCGCACTGTGGAGAACCGTCACACATCCAGATGTTGGGGATGATATCCTAACTTGTGGCGTGTCGTGCGAAGGTGGAATTCGGTGGCAGGAATCAGGTTAAGCAGCTCTTCGGAACACTCCCCGTGATAAATGCGGTAGAAGACACACAATGAAGCGACGCGGACGTCTCTACGCAACGGCAAGTGATTATACATTATACAAGTACAAAATTAAAATAAGACAAAAGTTTATAAGTTTTTAATTAAGTATTTTCTCGATTCGTTAATTTATTAGCTAAAATAACTTTTGTTTTATTTAAAATTACATTTAGCGTGACGTCACCAAATGGCCCAACGGAAGACCAGCGTTTGTTTACAAACCAGCTAACATGCTGAGCTGGTACCATTTGTTTGTTTACTGTTTGTCTCCTTTGTAATTTTTTTTTTAAGTTATTTGTATATTTATGTTTCCAATGTCAAGCAACCTTGCAAATAAACGCGGGAAACGTTATACGTCCGAATAAACCAATCATAAACGAAATGTCTATTTGTAAACATTTTGCATTTTGGTTTAGTCTTAGGTATAACTTTATACCAAGTTTATTTGTAAGGCCGAAAACGTTTTGAATTTGTCAATTTTGAAAAGTTGTAAATTTGAAAAGTCAAAGTCAAAGTTTTTATTTCCATAAACATGTCAGATTAATAGTACATAAATATTATAATGTATATGTTTGCCACATGTAGGACGTGCAAATTATATAAAATTCATTACTAAATGATTAATTACAATAATATCATTTAATTCGAGTTTTTCTTAAATTTAACAATCATATTATTTTTGTATATAGAAGCAGTATTAATTATAATTATTATTATATCTTTATATATATAATTCTTGTGTGCGTGTGTATGTCACTGAACTCCTCCTAGACGGCTGGACCGATTCTAATGAAACTTTCTGTGTGTATTCTGGTGGATTCGAGAATGGTTTAGATTCACAATTGAACTACCTCCTAAACGGCTGGACCGATTTTGATGATATTTTTGTGTGTTCCAGTGAATTTGTGATTGGTGTGTGTCTTCAGGTGGATTCGAGAATGGTTTAGATTCACAATTAAACTACCTCCTAAATGGCTGGACCGATTTTGATGATTTTTTTTGTTTCTTTCAGTGAATTTGAGATTCTTAATTCCGTCCATATAATATAATTCTCCTGCTCATGTGTAAGTTTGTGAACTCCTCCTAACGGCTGTACCGATTTTAGACGTGTCTACAGGACAACGTCTGTCGGCTCCACTAGTTATATTATAAAAAATTGAAAATTTTTTATATTAAAAATATTTGTCTAATGATGTACGAGTATGTAATATTTTACTTCGCGTTCATTAATAACAAATTATATAATATATATTATAAGATTCTTTAAAAACACATCTTAATTTCAAGATAGTATACACTAAGGAGGGATTTAGACGTTACGTATGAACAAGGAAAACATCTATGTATGTGTGGGTGTCGGCAGAAAAATCAGAAGGAAAACAATTGTTTAATTTGACGGAAGCCGTGGGAACAATACCGGTTGCACACACGCACACAAGAAGCGCTAACATCTCACTCGAGGGGGATGAAATATCTGAACGAGACTCTCTTAATGACTCTCATTTATATCTCTCCTGAATCTCTCACTGAACACTCCTAATTATTGCGTTTCCAGTAGGGTTATTAAGTTTTGCTTCGGTTAAAATGAGAAATGTAAGCGTTCATTTCTTGTTCAACTTGATATCTTTTCTGCTGGTTTAAATTTAATTTTATGGCGCGGCTGATGGGGTTATTAAATTAATTGTAAGTATTGTAGAGTATAATTTGCATTATCAGAGTTTAGAAATATTATTGAATGTAAAAATCAATGAAAAGCTAAGCAGATAGTCTCTTGCTGTTAGACAATCGATAAAAACAGATCAGGAATATTAGTTTAGTATGCGTCACAAGCTACGTCTTACACTCGAAATTTGTATGACTTTTAGTGTTAGTATGCGTGGTTTGATCAAAGTAGAGGTTAGTTCTAAAGTCTATTTTTAGACGTTTTCACAACTATCATAGTCTATCTAGATGTATAAATAATCTAAGCTGTAGAATATCTTCATGTAAAAAATATTGAACAATTTAACAATATGACATATACGTATCTAAAAGAAAACCCTTGTCGCAATTAAATGCTTATCATATTCAGGATCGGAAAACTTATTGTAACTGACTTACCAATAATTAAACAAATACACATTAAAAATTTTATTTATATTAACATGATTAACATAAATTTTATGTCAAACTAGCCGTTTCCGCCTGCTTGGCTGGGTGAATTTTAAAAGTAAATAAATTAAACAGTTAAAAAATAAGTAACCATAAACCGTCTAGGATAAATTTCACATCGAATGGTGGTAGTTTCATGTCGATACGGTCAGTGGTTTAGGCGTGATTGAGCCTCAAACAAAGATCTTCATTATATATATGAAATAATAGATAATAGATAATTGTTGATATCTTGATTTGTTGAGTAATGAGTGACCCTGAAGATATAGTTTTCACAAGTTTCGGGGTCAGGGTTCACCCTTATTCTCTCATTGCAGAACCGTAGTTTAATTTTATTAAAATTAACAAAAAACCTACATGGCTTTACCTTACATTATTAACAAAATCCTACATGGAACATTTTTAGTAGTACAATAAGTAATAGGTAATTTATAAGTAACAGTTAAAGTTAGTTTTCTTAAAGTCCGGCAACGCTCCTGTGATTCCTCTGGTGCTGCAAGATTATGTGGGTGGCGGTGATCACTTAACACGAGGTTATCCGCACGCTCGTTTGTCCTCCTTTTCCATAAAAAAAATATATACCATTGGGAGGCTCCTTTGCACAGGAAGCTGGCTAGATT
Source organism: Leptidea juvernica (assembly GCA_949711755.1). Taxonomy (NCBI): domain Eukaryota; kingdom Metazoa; phylum Arthropoda; class Insecta; order Lepidoptera; family Pieridae; genus Leptidea; species Leptidea juvernica. The sequence goes on along the minus strand of CATIXQ010000006.1, from coordinate 7,686,508 downwards.
ACGGGTAACGGCGCCTATTTCTGCCGTGAAGCAGTAATGTGTAAACATTATTGTTTCGGTCTGAAGGGCGCCGTAGCTAGTGAAATTACTGGACAAATGAGACTAACATCGTATGTCTCAATGTGACGAGCGCAATTGTAGTGCTCAGAATTTTTGGGTTTTTCAAGAATCCAGAGCGGCACTGCTTTGTAATGGGTAGGGCATATCAATTACCATCAGCTGAACGTCCTGCTCGTCTCGTGCCATTTTCATTAAAAAAAACATATAAATTTAGTAAGTTTAGTTAGTTATAAAGAAATTTTATATTTGTATCATATCGCTTATCAGAATAAGCGCTGAAAAGCTCTTCGCAGACGAACGCTAGCCGAAAAACACAGCCTTTTCTAGTCAAAGCAGTGTCTTATCTGTGTGCTAGTTTTAAGGGCGTAGCTAATGAATTATAGGGTTACTGACACAATCTCAAGACTCAAAAGATCTCAATAGCACCGACCTCAAGGAAATAAGAACAATTGTGTGCAACCAATTGTTTTGGCAAATCACTAATTGTTTTGGCTGTTGGTAAAAGTGATATTTAGATAAAGAGCCTATTGGTATTGACATGTTTTCATTTCCAATACATTTCAGTGAATACACACTATTTAAATCTGTCTGGTTTTAATAAAATTAAAAAAATTACTTTTCTAAAAAAAAGTTATCTAAAAAAAAATGTTGAAACATGTTGTGTCCAGATATTTTTCATTTGTCTATCTTTCTGCAGTTACAAATGATCTAACAAAGAAATTCAACACAGTATAAAATTTTGTTAGAAAAAAGATTACGATTTGTTGTTGAATGCGGTCTCGGTAAGAATAGCACAATGTTAGTTAAAGCGATTTCAATGCTGGAGTTTTGTTGTCAAAGATTTTTTTTTATGGAATAGGAGGACAAACGAGCATACGGGTCACCTGGTGTTAAGTGATCACCGCCGCCCACACTCTCCTGCAACACCAGAGGAATCACAAGAGCGTTGCCGGCCTTTTAGGAAGGTGTACGCGCTTTTCTTGAAGGTACCCATGTCGTATCGTCCCGGAAACACCGCACAAGGAAGCTAATTCCACAGCTTCGTGGTACGAGGAAGAAAGCTCCTTGAAAACCGCACTGTGGAGGACCGCCACACATCCAGATGGTGGGGATGATATCGTAACTTGTGGCGTGTCATGCGAAGGTGAAATTCGGCGGCAGGAATCAGGTTGAACAGCTCTTCGGAACACTCCCCGTGATAAATGCGGTAGAAGACACACAATGAAGCGACGTCTCTACGCAACGCCAAGTGATCCAGCCGTTCACAGAGTACTGGGTCCCCGACAATTCGAGCTGCTCTGCGTTGCACGCGGTCAAATGGATCGAGCTGATACTGGGGTGCGCCAGACCAGAGATGACAGCAATACTCCATGTGAGGCCGGACCTGCGCTTTGTAGAGCGCTAGAATGTGGGCCGGCTTGAAGTATTGCCGTGCTCTATTTATGACGCCCAGTTTCTTTGAAGCCAGTTTGGCTTTGCCCTCCAGATGGCCACGGAATTGGCAATTGCTCGAGATTTCAAGACCCAGTATTCCGATACTAGGCGAGGCTTTAAGGGAAGTGTTCTCGAAGAGCGGTGATACAACTGAAACTGCTGTAAAAAAAGTCGAAAATAATTCAGGTTGACATACCTCACCATCAGGCGCGGTCATACCTCAATATCCACAAAAATTGGTTTCTTATAGAGTCGATTACAACATTTGAAATATCCAATAAAAAATTTGGAGCCATAAAAAAATAAACTTTGGAGTCAAAAATCTCCGAATTTTCAGATATAACAACATTATTTTTTTAAAGAATTTAATAGAATTAATACATTTCTAAAGTTTTAACCGAACAATTTTCAAAATCAGTAAAATAAATGCCCATTTGCAAGCTTAGCCACATGATCAACACAAATATTGTAGGGTTGGGTACAGCGTTTACAATCCTAGTCGGTCCGCGCCTTAACCTCTATTTTGAGCAATGCACGTACACTAACATAAAGTGACATACAAATCGAGAGTCTAAGACGTAGCTTGTTACGCACACTAACGAAATAAATCTGGCCTGTTTTCATCGGTTGTCTAGCACCAAGAGTCTCTATCTAGACGTATAAATTATCTAAGATTATAAAGAAATCAATCAAACCAATTTCATTTTCTAACGATATTGTAGTTCAGAGTAATTAATTTGGTTGAGATTTAATAATGGCAAGCCTTCAGACACTTATAATGTACTTGGCGCAATTTTAATGTAGGCTTAGCTTATAATGTATTGTTTAAAGCCCTCTGGTATTAACAAATTCAAAACTTTGGCCAGATAAGTCGGGAAGCGCCTCAAACTTCGCCAAGTATATTTGCATACACGAAAGCCTTTAACAACAATTTCGATAAAGTTTGTACAGATTTGTTTTACGAAAAATATACACATTTTAGATTCAGAAAAAGCGAATATTGTTGCCTATTAGATATATATATGTTTTCAAGCCAACCCTAGATGCCTAATTGGCTTATCATAAATTCTGCGACTTTTGAATGTTTTAATCCTTGTACGCTTAAGAGGGCCAAAAGCTATGAACATTTTAAAAACAATATTATAACCATTTATCATAAATGTTATACTATATTAGCAGCCGCCCGCGATTAGACTTCTATTCCCTTATTCTTTTTGTAAAATCTTTGTCCAAATTGTTTTAGCAGTTTCGGACGTTAGTCTATCTTGTGTAACTTGGTGCCAGTCGTGCAGCCAACTATGATCTTTCAGGACCTTGTCAACCTAACTATGTAGGAGTATTTTGCTAGGTAAACCAATGAACGACTCAAGTAGATACAAGCTCTTCGTCTTATTCTCCCACCGTTTCTAAACGTGCTATCCAAGATAGTCGTGCTGACCTAAAGATTACTTCTTCTATCCCGGTTTTTCCTCCCTCTTCAGGCGTTTTTTGCTCGGTTATTTTCATTATTCCCTTATTTCCTATCAAATTCAAAAATGTTTAATCAAAATAGGATATAAAATCACTTATTGAATGTCAAAAACTACCATCCATTCCAAAAGGTATGTCTCAGACCTGAGAAGAACGGGCGCAAAAAACTCAGCGCGCTTCATTTTCTATACAAAAACATGGTTACAATGTAAAATCGTATAATAAAATTTAATAGCATGTGGGTGGTCGCTCAATTCCCAGACAGTGGTATCATTAAGAAAGTTATTTATGTTATAGTTTTACCTTTGACCTTTACCACACAAACGTTTTTTAACAATTCTTTTGAATTTCGTAATACATTTGTTTTGAACATTATCCGGGATCTTTGTTGTAAAAGCATATACATCGCCCCAAAAAGATTTACTAACTCGTCTTAGCCGATTAGTAGGCATTATACGCTTATGTTTGATCCTGGTGTTAACATTATGGTTATGACAGTTTCTAGCAAATAATATCAGCCATCATTAACTTATTCTTCTTCATTGATTGCGTCCAAGTATGTCCCATGAATCCAAATTGGTCTCATGACTAATAGACATGCATTTCATTTATTCTCCTGTTAAATATTTACGCCAAGACATTTTTAAGGGATCTTAAGCATTAAATGCACTATTTCCTCCACCTTTTCTATGGTTGGTAAAGTACAGTGTGCATCCAAGTTAACTCAATTTATTTACCCCATAACACATACAGATTTTTTATGACTTTTTTAAGTGTTTTGTATCCGAATGTACATTTTAGCACGGTGTTGTAGCGATGTCCGTATACTATTAGTAAACAAATACAATACTATCAGGGAAATATTAATACAACTACATGGTATTATACGAAATATTGTATAATTCCCGCACACACGCCGGTAGTTATTCAAAGCAGTGAGGCGATTTGTAACCACCTTGTAGGCATGCGAGCAAATCGTGGTACACCAAATGTAAATGTATGCATTTGAAGGTCACTCTACCTTGTCATTAAAAAACATAATAATTATAAAATAAGACAGTTTTGTTTATAAGTCAGAAGTGGGATGCGGGTTTGATAATATGCTCTGTTCTTTATAAATATTAAATAGAAAAAGTTATAAACAGTTTAATTACATATGCTTTACGCATATTTGCTTCATAATGAAGTAGATTTCGTCTTATCTTAGAGTTCGAGATTGCCGAGGTGATAACGGCGATGCGATTAACATTACTATTAATATCAATTTATAAAACAAACAATGATTTTAGTCACTTTCTTGCTTTCTTAACATTTTTTTGATATTTAAATTTTATTACGATGTGAATACAAAAGAAACTCTTTAACTTTTTAAACTGTTATAATAGTTTTTTTAATATCAATTTTGTTCAATCATGAAGTGACAACTATCATAATACCGACATGTTTGATAATCAGATTATTACTTACGGGACAGTGTGAGACGAACAGGTTCACAATAATTATAACATTATATAATGTTCACATTAATTTAACAGCAGCTTTTTGACGGTAGCAATACTAGACCTATAATATTTTTATCGGTTTTTTGTTATAATACAAGTCACACATGAAAGTAAATGTAGATATTTTTTTGTTACGAAGCCTTCGATTGAGTACAGATTATTCATTTACTACATGTAAACTGATTTGATATCTGTATTACAAATATAACAGGCATTAGAAGCGTTCAGAAAACAGCTTAGATTTCAGGTAATTATTAAGTGGAGCATACTTCATATAACACACACAGTGGCTTCAGCTCCAAATTCTCGAAGACCGCCCGAAGGCACGAATGCCTCGCAAGACAAACCGAAATCTTATCAAGAGTCCGCCATGTTGGTTTCGTTAATAAGCAAAACTGCACACAAGCCTGCCATAACTTACCTGAAGGCTGTTTGTTGAACACATTGCGCCGCGCCATACGCAAACACTTCCCACAAGTTATGGACGCGATCCAGTATAACTTTATTAACTATTCAAACATGAATTATAGTTTATTCCAGTTCCCCTAAAATAGAAACAAACCGACTTCTAGGGCTGCTTAGAATTGAAAGAAAATATCAACTTCCCAAAAACAATCAATATAAACATATAAAAATATAAAAAATTGCGAAAAAAATTGTGATATATAACTGACTAACCTTGAGTTTTTTTAGAGAAACTTTTTGTCTTTTTCGGTCAAGAATCTGTATAGTTCTAGAAAAATTTTATAATCACATCTTGTTCCTCATATATGGACCGACTGCGGCATCAGATATTCACCGCAGTTCTGCCGTTGCCTTTATACATGCATTTGGATCGAAATATTGGATTTAAGTACATACGATGCATAGTACTCGTAACATTGATAATGTTTTAAGTACATCGACGATAAAAGCAAGAGTTTTAAATCTTCTTGACTGTCAACAAGACTGATTATATGTAATTGATATTATAACCAAACAAATAGCATAGCTGGGAGAACTAATAATGAAAAAATCGGCTAATATCTTGTGATGGTTGAACTTTTCAAGGTTATAAAAGGCTGGGACAGAAAAATGTGTTTCATTTCTGAGCTTATGATTTATAGATTGGCTTCCTGGATTGCCGGGAACTGCTGGCTCTTATACCGATACAGGGTACACGAATCAACTGTCTTCACCAGAAAATTTCCCTAACTCTATCGTGCAACCACAGAAAAAAATCGAGTTTCATTGAAGTGCGTGCAACCAAAAATGTCCCTAATTTCCAGTTTTTGTTATAATTTTAATTATGTTTTTGCGCAAGTCATATGTTTATCATAACTGGTGATCCAATTAAACAAATATAATCATTGAGCTAAGAACTATCTGTATCACAAGAGTTTTCAAACAGAAGAAAAGCAATAAAAATAGATCTATCCGTTTGTGAGGTACATTGCCACGCACAGACATACAAATACACTTTTAATCTTAGAAATCCGATTTGAGGCAATTTACAAATGAGATTGAACACAGTTTGTATTTAAAGAATGTTATTTTATGACAATAAGGGACGAGACAAGGAGGACCCAAAAACTCGAAGCGGCACTACAATTGCGCTCGTCACCTTGAGACATAATATGTTAGGTCTCATTTTCCCCAGTAATTTCACTAGCCACGGCGCCCTTCAGACCGACATACAATAATGCTTAAACATTTCTTTTTCACAGAAAAAGGCACCCAGGCCGGTATCCTGTGCAAACTAGAAGGATACTGGTGAAGATAGTATAGGGCATAATTTTCTATTATAATTTTAATTTAAAATTAGCCAGCTGAGGCGGACATTTTAAATGCAGTCGCTTAAGTTATACAATTCTAAAGTAATAAATTATATTAATAAGAATTACACTCTTATTTATAATGAACCACTTTTAACTAGAGTAATGTCGGTATAATTCTTCGAAAGGGTACCCGTTCATCTGTGACGAATCGTGGATCCATTGCTCGTACGGAGGTAACTAATTGCTATGAAATAAACCGCTCCCGTGGGACTCATCACCCGAATTCGTTCAATCGAAGTCATTCGTGAAAGCCCTTTCCAAATCAAATTAATGCAAGTTCGTACCAAGTTTTTGGAAATGTTTGTAATAAAATAATCCTACCACATCTTTGTTCAGATATTATAAACGCGTTAGTTTGCATGGATGATTGGCTGTTTAGTGACTACGTTTCAATTCTGTTATTTGTATTGTTTTAATTTTATTGTATTTGAATTTTTCTTTGAATTCAATTAAAGTGAAATAAATTTATAAATAAACTAGCTGACCCAGCAATTACGGGTATTAAAAATAGATGACGAGCGATTCTCGGACCTACCAAATACATACAATGAATGAATTTGCACCTTATATTTGCAGGCGGTGTCTTGTAGTGAAGTACTCTCAACACTCTACATCAAGCTTTTTAGACCATTTTCATTATCACCTTATCAACCAATTTAGCCTTCTCACAACGGAACTGAACGTCTGCTCGATATATCGACGCCGAGTATGGCGATATAGGTTATAAATTATATTATAATAAATAAATGATTTAACTTTATTAACAGCCAGCATGGCGACCCCCTGATGTTGGTAACGCGATGGTTTTCAAGAAGTTTTCACTCAATAAAATATTCGGTGTTACATGACCTCGTGTCAGTCTCAGTCTTAGTCAGTAAAGTGCACAGCACCCATAGAATTTTCCATTTAAAAAAAAAATATATTTTTATAGTCTTAATACTAGCTGACCCGACAGACGTTGTTCTGTAGATAATAAAAAAAATACTGTTTTATAGGAATTTGCAAAAAATATTTCAAAACATCAAGAACTATTTCGTAAAAAACGCTCCCTGCTGTTATAATGAAATTGTTTTACAGCGGAACTGTCAAACCGTGGGTCACTCAATTCTCTCATAGAAAATATGTGCTTACAAAACAACTATTGAAAATAAAAATAATTATGGGTCCCAAATCGAAATAAAAACTATCCTATCTCTCAAGTTGGATCGAACTACACATGGTGTGCGAATTTTATTATAATCGGTTAAGTGGTTTAGGAGTCCATTGAGGACAAACATTGTGACACGAGATTTATATATATTAAGATTTTAATTAGTAATTATTATAAATGGTTCCTCTTTCTATCTCTCTATATTGTTAGCTTATGTCCGAGCATTACATTCCTGTACTGGCAAAACCTTTTAAATAATTACAAACTTTAATAGACAAATCATCAAATGTCGAATGAGATATTTATAATTATATAAAACAAAAGATACGGGAAATGCAAGGGCTAATAGTGTACTTCTGAATACCCCCAACCGATACGACCCATCGAAAGTTCGTTAAAGTAATGCCACTCTATCGTATTTCCCCTTAGCTAAGAACAGAGACAAATATACTAGCAGACATTGGCGAGACAGAGACGGCTATAGCGAGATAATATCCTATAATCACAGTTTTGTTTCCAATCGCTACTAACGATTATTGGCGTGTTATTCGGGTGTCGTTGTTAAATTGCTTTAGTACAGTAAGGACAAGTCGTTGGCAAGTCTAATAAAAAGGGAGACGTACCTATTATGGATTAACAATCTTCTGTTATGGCTTATTATGGTCAAGAGACAAGTCATGAAACATGAATATTTAATTTAATTAACTAACGATACGGTAACCATTAGATTTTACGGTTTGGTACGTTATAATACTACCTGCCGTCTACCAAGCGCAGAGCTATAATGAGAAAGTAGTATTGCCTATATCGCGTGTTCACTCGCACCAAACACTCCGACCAGAGAATCATACGGTCATACAATGCAACTCACATGCAACCGTTACAAGTAGTTATATTGTACTAAACTTATAGTTCCTTTTTCTTATATATGATATGTGTACCTATATAGAAAGCCCGACAAAACTTCACGGCTTTTGGTCTGATATTTATCAAAACTGAATCTAATTTGCGATTAGTAATGATATCTATAAAAACACAAAATTTGTGTCTTTCTATTGATTTTTCTAGTGTTTATTTCTGGATATGTTTAGCTGTCTTATATTTCTAACCAAGACTTTATTTATTTGCGCATTATGTTAAAAATTATTACTATTGGAACGAAGTTGCTTACGGCAGGCTTGGAGGGGATAGGGATTTTGCTGCGCGACCGAACTGAAAAAAATGTGATAGTAAAACCGTAAGAAAAAATCCGTGGAAAAAAGTGTGTGGAATAAAACCGTTAAATGAGACGTGCGCAGGCGCGACAGTCGCATACACAAGCGAGTAGTGTATATATTATCAATATTATTATATTAACATATGATAACGATTATAGCAATATTAGAACGATTTTTTTTGCAATTTGTGTCGATTCTACATTAGCCGAAGGATCTTCGTTCCTACCTGGTGTCCCACGACACCACATCATTTTTACTAACATTTAACACAAATTAAAATATTTTATTTATTTTACCACTTTAAATCATATTTTACTTTAACTTCAATGTAAAATAAACACTATAAATAAAGCTTTTATCTAAACATTAATATTATGTTTAATTTGTAACCAAAATTTCTCGGTCTCGAACCCGCGACCCTCGGGTTCAGTCCGAGCGCTCTTCCATTGAGTTCGAGTAACGGTTCGTTTGTACCGTTCGTCTTGTTGAACTCTCAGAATGATTTTTTTTTTCAAGTTTATGGGTAAAATTTATTTTAATTAATCCCTGAGGTGAGGGATATCACTTGAAAAATAAAAAAATCTTTACATTAATATTGTTTTATGACTAATAATATGGTTTAACGAAACCCATTATTCCAGAAAATGCTGCGACGGTAAATTCTAATTCATTTTTAGGGAAAATTCTGAAAACAATAATTTGTAGCCCATCTACTTACTATTCTACTTTTTAAAAACTACTCAAATACTTCAAAGGATTGAAGAGTATTTGTTTACAAAGCAAGTTGTTGAATTATCACAATGTTTTAACAGATAGAGTACATTAACATTGCAAATTGGCTAGCAATATCCGTTCTTCACAAACTTTTGTCAAAATCATCAATATTTAAATTTTAAGACTAAATTATTAAAGCAATACTCAACAGTTTGTAAGTTCATAAAATTCAAATGCAATCTCATACACAAACAAAATTTATGATCGATGCGGGACTCGAACCCGCGAACAGCATAAATAACTTTGTAATATCATATATAATATATGGGATAGCATATATAACTTTGTAATCTCATATATAATATGTGATTACAAAGTGATTTATGCAGTTGGTGTATCTAGATACGACAATGAACGAAATTGAAAAATATTTTGGTTTTTCCTTGATTTACACACTCAATACTGATTGTATTCTTAATTTGAAGCTTCTATGTGTTTAAAAAGCGCCTTAAACTTTTCATGATCGGTCAGTTACAACCAAATTACAACCAAGCAGTTAAATTTTATAATGCACTAGCTGACCCGACAGACGTTGTTCTGTGCATAATAAATAAAATACTATTTTTTTATGAATTTGTCAATAATCTATAAATATAAAAGAGAATGTATGTTTGTATGTTCCCTAATAACTCCTAAGCTATTCGACCGATCTCAATGAAATCTTTTGTAATAGATTCGTTGAAACTCAAGGAAGGTTTACATATATAATTTATATGGCAAAACAACGTTTGCCAGGTCAGCTAGTATTTCATTACACCAAGTTTTATTTTGTAAAATATGCTCCTTGTCAATGATGTTCTATATTATTATAGAACGTCATTGCTCCCTGTTGTTAACAAAAATGAAATTGTTTCACAGCAGAACTGTCAAACCGTACGTCAATAAATTCTCTCATAGAAAATATGTTAACACTACAACATGACACGTAATTTTTATATATATATATATATATATATATATATATATAAGATTATGTTTTCTACTACAAGTATTAAAACAAAAAGCATTTTATTTATCATTATCAACATATCCACCAGGATTTTTGAAGCTCAACGTTTAAATTAGTTTATTCCCCTAAAGCGGCGTCGCACCGAAGGGTTGCAAATTTTAATTTAAATTACAAATAAAACCACTGAAAAATATCTACGAGTGGGTAGTGGGTAGTGCCTCAATAACGACTCCTCTTAATTAAAGCCGAAAGAGTTATAAAGGGAATTAATCTGGAAACTTGAATGGTGTTATTGTCAAAGACAAAGTGAGAAATGAATAACAAGCTATCAAAATTTACGCTCTTAAATCTATGAGCTCATGAATTAGTTATGTGCATTCGAGACGCCATGTCGAGACTGGCTGTATACAACTGGTTGGGCGTTTGATTTTATTTTTATTACATGATTGTTTTAAAATTACCAAAAATAATAGTTTAAAAGGCATAAGAGGCATTTATTTTCTCAAAATTGATTCGTTTAGAATTCTATTTGATGTCATTACTAATATACTAGATACTACGACCGCTTCAGAAACAAATGGCGCTCTGAGAGAGAAGAAGCGGCGCAAGAAACTCTCCCAGCGCTCTTTTTAATAAAATATACAATATTGTACTGTCATTGCTATTCCTATAAAATAATCATAATCTAGTTCCGGGATGTCCAATCACTTTGATAGTCAGCTGTGGAGTAGTAGGATTTACGACAGAGCCATTTTTAATAAAACATTTAAATTTATTTATAGATAATGCCTGAACAGGGACTGGGACCTTATTATAAAAGTGTATACATTTACCCTTAAAGCTATTATGTATCTTATGAAGCCTACTAGAATAAGTTACAAGGAATCACTATTTAGAGCAAAAAGGTGAAACGATAGTATATTAAATTTTCATAATTGTACTAAATATGAAAAGTCATAATATCAGTTAACCTAACTATAGGTTTATCAGTTAACACAACTGATTTCATTCGCGGAAAGAAAAACCAATGTTAATATATCATATTATTTAATTTAAACCAACGCTCAGGATTCTTGAGAAACCAAAAAATTCTGAGCGGCACTACAATTGCGCTCGTCACCTTGAGACATAAGGTGTTAAGTCTCATTTCCCCAGTAATTTCACTAGCTACGGCGCCCTTCAGACCGAAACACAGTAATGTTTACACATTACTGTTTCACGGCAGAAATAGGCGCCTTAATAGACGGCTTCCTGTGCAAAGGAGCCTGCCCCTGGTAAACTTAGTAGAATTATCATCAGAAATAATAAAAACTACTTACTAATATATAAATATATAGAATTGACGTATTTGTAAAGAGGCAATTTTCACAAACACGTTATGAAGTTACCATGTAGGAATATATCAGAGAATGTTTCGCTCCAATAGCCTGCTCAGTGAACTGTGGAGTAATACACGCGATATTGAAATATGTCCGAAGATTGACCGTCCCTACTAACGCAATGCCGGAGGACACTTCACTTCAAAGTGCCTACCTGTATTTGATCTGCATGCCTGGTTGAACTAAGGGAAATACGTTCGCAATATACAGTTACTGTCAGAACTATATTGAATCATATTTAGGATGGTTTACTAATGTCTGTTGCATAATTTTACATTTTACATATTATATTGTAATTGAAATGATCTGTAAATCTTGATATAAAAGAGTGGCAATGATTTTCTTGCTACTTCTTCTCATTAGCTCAACCCTTAACGAAGTAGCGGTATATTCAATAAGATTTTTTTTTTGACATTCATAAGTGTCATTTACGTGACTTACGTGAATAAACTGATTTTGATTTGATTTGATTTGAATGTCAGTCATAAGCGAACGAGGTTTATTGATTTTATCATTAAATTAAACCAAGGCATCTATTAGAGTTATCAATTACATTAATAATAGATTTTTTTACGTTAAAAGTATTACGTTATTTAACAGAATTGTTACAACAAAACGTTTGTGTGGTTAAGGTTACTATAACATGACTTTCTTAATGATACCACAGATTGCGGGCTCAGGCTATTATATAATAAATTTAATTGTAATATTACTAAAAGTAATATTACTTTGTGAACATACTTTTTGATGAAAAAAAAGGCCCGCTGAGTTTGTTGCGCCTGTTCTTCACAGGTCTGAGGCATTCGTTTTGGAATGGGTAGTAGTTTTTGACTTTCAATAAGTGATGTCACATCCTATTTTGATAGGATCACACATATAACCATTTTCTTTTTAAAACTAACAGAACTATGTCATGGTAAATAAAATAGCATGGATATATATAGTAAACACTCTTATACATTTAGTATGTTTGATGCATCATTTTACATATTATATTTGAAATTATTTGTAAATCGATGGAAATGTAAATTTTGATATAAAAGAGTGGCAATGAGTTTCTTGCTACTTCTTCTCATTAGCTCAACCCTTTACGAAGTAGGGGTACTTAGATGAATCTTCAATAAGAAAAATTTTTTTTTTTTGACTTTCATAAGTGTCATTTCCGTGACCTGCATGAATAAAGTGATTTTGATTTGATTTGAGTAGAAAAATAGTGTTCGATATCAAAATTTAATTAGGTATTGATATTGTCATTTTACTGATTGAGTAACGTACTTTCGATATCAATTTAAAGATTTTTGATATCTATAATAGTGACGAAATAATCACCTGGTCATAATTAACAACTACATCCTGCATAAAATATAGGTAGGTATACGAGTAGTATCAGAAGTAGGTACAATAGCGCGCTATTTCTTGGAATGTGCCAAATAAATGTTTTTTTCTAAAGTATTGGTAGGTCACCACGAAAGGGGTTCAGGAATGTTGGGAGACAGCCAGCAAGATAGACGAACGATTGGATGCGAGCGACTGGGAAGGACTGGATGCTGAAAACTCTGGACCGCACAAAACGGAAGAGACCTTTACTCAGCATTGGGTAGATCAAGGTTGAAGAAGAAGAAGATTGGTAGGTATACAGAAAATCTTCGTAAGTAACAATTTCAACATAAAATATTGCGTACCTATATCTTATTTTCCATTTCTTCGTCCGTTATACAGACAAAGGCTTCAAGCCCATGCAGCGATGTCTTCAGCGTTGTTTTTCTTGTAAGGTCTTCGAATGTTAAGGCCGAAAGTTTTTTTTCAAGGCCGAAGCCAAGTAAATATTTTATAATACTTATTAAATTTGCGCAGTTTTTTAAAAGTGTATTTCTGGTGCCTATAACATAAAAAAACTGTTCCAATCATGGAATGTACGCCGGTCGACTTTTCCCAACACTTTAAACTTTAATCCATAATCACTGTATGATTTTCTGTAGACAATCGACTTTTATCCATTCTACTGCGTTGCGGTGCCTCCACAACAGTAAAACATGGGTATCTTAAAAAAATGCATACAACAATTTAAATGGTACCGGTAAGGTACCCTACTTATCAGGTCGTAACTTAATAGGCCGTACCTATACTCGTTAATTGTCCTCTGCGATCAAAATAAAAAAACCTATAACTTTTAAAAATAACATAAAGTCTTCTTTCAGTAAAATACCCTACAAATCATTTAAGATTTCTTTAGTGTTAATTCCGCTAATATTTGTTCTTAAAACAATTCGACACGTGTTTCGCCTCTACACGAGGCATCCTCAGGACGTGTTGTCTCGCCAAAATCTGGCACGAGACTCACTTTGCCAGATTTTAGCGCCAATATACGCCATGCCCATTACAATGCAGTGCCGCTCAGGATTTTTGAAAAACCCAAAAATTCTGAGCGGCGCTATAGTTGCGCTCGTCACCTTGAGACGATAGATGTTGAGTCTCATTTGCCCAGTAATTTCACTAGCTACGGCGCCCTTCAGACCGAAACACAGGAATGTTTACACATTACTCCTTCACGGCAGAAATAGGCGCCATTGTGGTACCCATAATCTAGCCGGCATCCCGTGCAAAGGAGCCTCCCACTGGTAATTACATGTAGAATAGTAAAAGTGGTTTAAAAATAATGATAAATAAAGTACAACTGCAGGTAAATAGAACTTTCTAGCTGCATCTCGTTCTCAATGAAGGTCTATGTACAAAAGCGATATATGTACCTACAGATATATAGGAATATAACAACACGAAATTTGAGTATATCAACGATCAACCCACATAATAAGTGAGATACGTTTGATTAAAGAAACTTAAAAACATACGGCCTATGGCGCAAAAGGGAATGTAATGGAAAACAATAAAATTAATTTATCAGGTTTAATTATACTACTTCTGAACAGGAACCTATATCAGTACTTATTAAAAACATGTATAATAAGTTAAATAATTTTTTTCACATGAACTACAAAACTAATTGTATTAACACATTATCGTCTAAGATCTTTTGTAGTTATAAACCAAACGATTAATGCTACTCGCTTCAGATCGATCTCTCGTTGGTAATGTGTAGTAAGTATCGTCGTAACTTGCATATCGTTTTGTACTTGGCTTTATATCAAGCTGAATATAATCGTCTTTCTCACGCCGTAGTTGTCCCTTTTCAGAACCGCTGTATCGAGGGTCTTCGTAGATTGTAATAGTTTGTTTTCTTCTAGCGACTACAGGGGCATTCGCTGGAACTTCCTTAGCCACTGGAGCTGTCCGCGATTCATCAACACCGTACCCGTAACCATGATGTGGACCATAGCCGTAACCACCGTCGTGTCGGAAACCGTGATCGTCATAATATCCTGGGCCACCATAATCTCTTTCCCAGTCATTATGTTTATCCCAGCCAGATTGTCTATCCCAAGCAGGATCACTTCCAACCCTAGGTGGAGCCCAGTCTCTTCGATCTTCCCATCTTTGCCAATCCCATCCTGGATCATAATGATGGACGTGTGGTTGCTGATATTCGCGCCGATCATGGACGTTCCCTCTATCGTGTACTTTTCGTCCATTATGATATTTATTGTACGCTTCTGAATCTTTAAGATAATGGTTCCTACCATAGTCTTTATGACCAACTTGCTTGCTCCCAACATCATCATAGCGGTTATGACCACCTCCTCGGTAATTGTCACGTAGATATTCATGTCCATTTCTGTGAGATCCTTTATATTGCCTATTGTCTCGATTGTCATAACGATTCAGCCTATTATTGTAAGCTGCTTGATCTCCCTCATCGTTAAAATCATCAAAGAATGTGCTTTTGTTGGAGGATTCATCTTTATGATAAGAATTTTGAAATCCCTGTTTATGATGGCCTTTTTTATGCCCACGTTTAAAACCATTCGATTGACTGTCTTCTGCTTTATCCAGCTTTGCCTTGGATCCGCCAAACTCATCGCTATCAGACTCAGCCTTTATTTGATGGTCCTTTTTCAGAAATTTAACATCGTCTGTTGTCTTTGTGTGTTTGTTAGAATGATTGTCGTTAATTTGACTCTCGATGTGGTGATCCTTCTCTCCCTTATGCTTGTCCACCTTTAAGGATTCAGTCCCTTCGTCGTGAACAACATCCTTTAAATGTTCTTCCAGTGCATCTTTCAAGACTGATGCGCGTGTTCTTGAAATCACCAGAAATACACAGATAAAAAATACAAAACGTTTTCTCCACCATTTCATTGCTTCGTCGCTTGTCGATGATGTTGACTGTTGAATTAATCGATTTGTAGTAAATGGGATTTATATTGCGTAAGCTTTATATTGGATCTGAGTAAGTTGGACTTCGCGCTGAATTAAGGCACAATTGCAGGAAGTTTCCGTGCTATAAACAATGAATGGCCAAAACACTACTATGGTCCTCGCGACCGTGACCATTTTAAAGAGTACCGGAGTATATCTAGTATGGAGGTCGAGGTGCGAGATTATGGTACGATCATTTAACATTTTATTGAATATAGAGAGATAGTTACAACTGATGATAATGATGAGGGGTGTGATATTTTTTCGTCAATCTATATTTATATTATAAAGAGGAAAGATTTTATTTGCATTGAATAGGTTCCGAAACTATTGAACCGATCTGAAAAATAATGTAACTCAAGGTGTAAAAAATGTACTCAGACGTCACGGAGTCAAATCCATTTACATTTTTGGAATTTAATAAATGTGTCCCTAATTAGGACGAAACAGCATTTATTATTATCGATTTATTTATAATGCACAATAACTTGTTATAAAATATATTATGTATCACTTAAATTATAATTTTGAAGTAAGCTATATGTAATCAATCATCTTACATTTGGCGCGTGAAAAAAAAACTTGGGCGTCATTGCCCATGATGCATTAAATTGTATGTTTATTCCTCGCAGTTACTGCAACCCACAGCCTCGAGTATAATGAGCAACTTAGCTCAAATCTATATAATATCTATACTATTATGTAATGCTGCTTATCTCGGGAATTGATCGGAAGCACAGTTAAGGATAATACAACTAGGAGACGGTGGTGAAACCGGACATAACTTCAAAGTGTTTTTTTATTATAATTAATTTTCACCGTTAAGCATTGATGTCAAGCATTCCACAACCGCGCGATTCACTTTTCAAAATCTAACGACAGAATACCAGAAACGGAGCTATGCGACTAGTTTCCACTTTTTTATACCTTCCTTCTGCAGCTACATTTGACTCTCTGCCCAACTCTCAGCCGCATTTTTGCGGATTTGCACCCTCTAATCATTGACGAACTATAAAACAACTTAACTCCCAATCGCCTATTGAAAGGTCGTCAGAAAATGTCCGGACGGCGGTTTATATACGTACACATTAACCTATACAGATAACATTAAAGCATTCATTTTAATTTGCACCCTGTCTCGTGGCAGTAATGTTCAAAGTCTATTGTACATACATCAATAGAAGTGCTCTACGTCACAAAAATACACAGCAAAGTAATTAAACACGTCAAATTAGTTACACAACTTTGTTCATTTAAAGGGGCACTTGCCTAAAATAATAAGGCACACCAAAATTAGAAACATAACCAAGGCAAGAGATGGATTAGAACACGCTCGGTCACTAAAATGGAGGTGGGCCGGACATGTGGCGCGTCTACGTGACAAGAGATGGACGAAAACGGTGACCACATGGGCGGGTCCACAGGGAAAAAGAAAGAGAGGTAGACCTGTAGCTAGTTGGGAAGATGACATCAAAAAAACAGCTGGCTCCAACTGGATTCAAGTAGCCCAACCTAGAGAGGACTGGCTATCTTTGGAAGAGGCCTTCACCTACAGAGGAGTTCTTACAGAATGAAGAATAATAATATAGGATTAAGGAAAAACTAACACAAGTAAATTTTAGGAACCAAAGTTAATTACTTACAAAACTAATAAGTGTATGTAGGTAAACTAACTTAATCTAATATAACTGTTTTATAAGCTGTAAGAAATAAAAGGCTTTTTTATTTTTATTTACTTGCCTAAAATACGACACTCCATCCTTTTAAAGTTTGGATATGCTGTTATTTGGACAGTTCTTCACTGAACTCTTTGTCATTGCGTGGCATTTTATTCAAAGCGCGGTCGAAACTCGGCCTAATAGACGCCTGGTCAGAGTTTCGCTTCACACAATTTATCATTTTATCAGCGTAACTGTGAGTCTATTATTTATTTTACGTAAATGCCTCTAATATAAAATTGTGTTTCACTAATCTCTGTTGTAATGAGCTAGTCCTTGAATTTAAACGAGTATCACTTAAAATATCTAAATTAAAAACACTTTTAATTTAATTTCATTTATTAAAAAAAACAAAATACTTTTCGTAGGTAACAAAGAACTTTTTCTAATACAACTGCGTTTATAAATATTCTAAGACCTCTACAATAAATAATCAAAGCATATTTAAAAGTATAATAAAATTTAGACCAAGTATACACACGTATTTAAGTTATTGTAACATTAAATTAACATATTGGTAATAACTCGTATACAAGCAATTCATGCACACACAATATGTTATGTTGTCATTTATAAGAAATTAGTTGTTCATTTTTAATTTTGAAATTTATACCGACCAAATAATATTTTTTTTGTATTTAATAAACAATACATATAGATACTGGTCAAAACGCAAGCATTGAACTATGAATTTAATTAACTTTACTATAATTCACTTATACTCTTCGATGACTTACTCGTCTAGATAGACTGTGACAGTTGTGAAAACACCGAGAAAAATTGAGGTTGAGAGATAACCTTTATTTTGAGCAATGCACGCACACTAACACAAAATGACATACAAGTCGCGAGTGTAAGACGTAGCTTGACACGCAAACTATAGTAATAAAATTGGCCACTTTTCATCGGTTCTGTATATTTCATCTGTAGACATCGTAGAGTTTAGAGATTAGATTAGAATGGAACCAGTCCACATGCAAACTAAGCTGAGTATTTGAGGTCCAAAGTCAAAAGATAGTTATTGTTTTGTTTTGTGACTTTTAGTATATATTTTGTGTATGTGTTCAATATGATTGCTACAAATACGAGAAGTGAAATAGTTTCCTTTTTAAATTATAAATATCGGATAAGTTTTGTTCGGGGTGTCAAACAGTATTTTTTACGATTCTGTGGACTGGTTCCTTTCTGCTAATCGCTAGCCAAATCATTATAAACATGTGTGTAGTATTTTATTATCTGCTTCGTATTCCCGTGATTAACAATCGATTGGCTATTGGTTGCAAGAATAATAAGACAACTCTCTTTCCATAAAAACTAATCAAATTTAACATAAATACGAAACTGGAAAGGTTAGTTCAGTTGACGACAATATTACTTGTAGCAAATGATTATGATTAACATACTTTTTTATAAGCTGCTATTGTTAATGCAGAATGAGGAACTAACTTTTATTATTTCTAATTTTATTATCACTTTAATGAATAGGCACAATTGTACCCAACATGGTAATTAATCCTATTAAACATTCTTGACAGGTAAGTACAGTCAGTGTGAAATTCAATCGAAGAAGCTCGAATGTCGATATCAATATCGAATATCGAAATCGATATCGAAAATCGATACTTTACCCAATTTAAAATCTACAGCGCAGCGCTAAATTGACGACATTAAATAAACACACGGGTAGAACTTTTTTTTAATGAAAATAAGGGACAAGACGAGCAGGACGTTTAGATGATGGTAATTGATACGCCCTGCCCATTGCAGTGCACTGCCGCTCAGGATTCTTGAAAAACGCCATAAATTCTGAGCGGCACTACAAGTGCGCTCGTCACCTTGAGACATAAGATGTTAAGTCTCATTTGCACAGTAATTTCACTAGCTACGGTAGTAGTACTAGTAATTTAATCGTAATCATAAATAAATATTAAAAAAACTCTCCATAATATAATTTCGGAACAGCCTGTAAGAAATCTAGTAGCCGCGCGCTAGCGTAGGCACTGACACATACTTCGTGACGTCATATGCGACCACGTAAGGGTGATTAAATTTTTTTTTTACTAAATATATTATTTGTTTGTTTGAAAACATCAATTATTTACTTAAAATTATAAAATTAGTTTTTTACGATTAAGGTTAGATAGACCTACCCGTGTGTTCATTTAATGTCGCCAATATAGTGATACGCTGTACAGTAAAATAGACTATACTTCAACTTTTTTTTTAAATATATTCTAATATTATCGTAAAGATTCGAATACCAACTGGTATTTTTATGTCTTCAAAATAATTCCACTTTATTCTAAGAATTTTTTTTTTTAAATTTAAATGATGATAAAAATAGTCGCGCCAAAAACGGAACCGCCATGATCGTGACGTCATAATAACATAAACAAACAAAAATGTCAAATGTGCGTTGCAATCCTTATTGATTTTTATAAAAATAAAAACGACTTTTCATAGTCCGTATCGTTGGTGTGTTGCTAACGTCAAATTGTTACAGCTTTAGTGACGTCACAAAATGGTGGTCGGCGTTTTCGGTCACGAGACATACAGATAATAAAACTATGATTTTCATTTTGAAAATATAAATAATTCTAAAGTTTTTTGTAATAAATTAGTATTGAATTCGTATTTCTAATGGCAGAAATACTATAAATAACATACTTTCTTCATTAAATTTTGATGATACTGACCTTATGTGACTGTACTTCTCAATCTAGAATATTTATTATGTAAGACAGTTAAAGACTATCCTTTGATTTGTGGTCTTGATTTTTTAGAGAAACGAGTTGTAACTTTAAATGCACTATATAATAATACATATTCTTAGTGCATCTTCTTAAATGCAAAAAGAAATTACCCGACATGAAATTGTTTCATAAAGCATGTGAAATATTTGTACAACATAACCTCCAAGTGCAAAGGAACAATATTACTATAAAATATTATGATTAGCTATAAAGTTGTTCCATTTCTAAGCATTTAATAGTCGGACATGAAAACAATTACGGAACAAATTACTAGTGTGATTGGATCAAAAATTTAGAAGATTCAAGTCCTAATGATATAAAACTTGAAAAACAAAATTTTATTAACGATGCGGGATTCGAACCCATGACCTCCGGCGTTCCGTGCCGGTGCTCTAACCAACTGAGCTAACCGTTCACGGAACACCTCGGTTCATAAAATTTTGTTTTTCAAATTTTATTTGTGTATTAATCCTAGAAGTGAGGGTTATCACTTTAAAAACATAACAAATTGTTTAGATATAAAACTGTTAACATATTATAACAAATCCATTCTAAATTCAGTTATTTTTAAACCTTTTTGGCACCTATCCTCAAATTACGTCATTTCATATAGCTTATTGTTGTATATTTTTATTTCCGATAAAGTACCTAAAACAAACTGCAGCAAACAATTTTTCACTTCTGGGATTAACTACACAAATTAACGAACGGTTGGCTCAGTGGAAGAGCGCTCGCACGGAACGCGAAGGTCGCGAGTTCGAGTTCTGAATCGTTCATAAAATTTGTTTTTAAATTTAAATTGTAGCAATTTAAGCAATTGTTTACCAGAAAAGGTCCCTTATAAGCAACAACATGGGTTATATTGAAATAAAAAAAACTTATGATCCCTACGAAAATTGCACTAATTCAACTCGAGCAATCACAAATTGTCTTTTACAAATTTTGTCATTATTGGGCATGTGCTGCACATATTATTGTGTAATATATAAATTATAGGATTTGTACTTCATATAATATAATATATTGATGGTAACCAAAGTGAAATCAGAGACACGTTTGCAATAAACGCTTCAGTGACTCAATTTGATAATGACAGTATACCGTTTAGAGGTATGTCATTGAAGGTTTTTAAGTTAATTTAATTTAACTGTTTTTTGTCAATGGTCAACAGGTTGAGAAAACTGTTGAATCTTCAACGAGTTTTTACTTTTCAATAATCAATTAATGTATTAATGAATAATTTAATAGGTTCATATTATATTATTACCATTGCTAAATTTAATTTATACTAAGCAGCTATTTCTTCAATATAATATCAAGTCAACGTTTTCGCTCGCAACTTCGTCAGCTGTTTTGAATTAAGTACAACAAAAATATTGTCAGTTTATGACAGCAGATTAATGTTAACATTTTGTAATGAAATGATCTTCCCTTGCAAATCTGCAAGCAATAAAATGTGTTTTTGCGAGGCATTCAATCATCAATTTACTGGCGTTACTGTGTTGGAAGTGCAACTGAGAAAGGCATAGGTGCAAAAGGGGCGAAGACGTGGATTGAATTTACTAGCTTATAATTTTTCAACAGGTTTTTTCGTTGAAGAAAAACAGTTAATTAGTTAACG
>CATIXQ010000006.1:7626342-7664340 GCA_949711755.1 Leptidea juvernica | reverse complement strand
TTCAACAGGTTTTTTCGTTGAAGAAAAACAGTTAATTAGTTAACGAACATAAAACTGTTAAAAAAACAGTTTATTGATTTAACGACCACCTCTAATACCGTTATATTTGTATATTAGACCTTTATACATTAAGTACATTGTACAAAATGTGGGATCTAGTAAACTGATCCGTCCAGTTACACCCACAATATAAATTAGCCACTTTTTCGAGCAGAAGAATAAAATTGATCAATTTTATCATATAGGAACTGATCAACATATTTAGCTCTTCGAAAAGTACAGAGTAATCTTTGATTAGAGCGAAATCCCGCCACATCTAATCAAAACTAGCTAAGGGGATTTAGAGATTCAAAAACAATACCAAACATATAACAAATACATATTTTATCTATGACTATGTCGTGATCAGTTCCATGTTGACAAATAAACGACAGGTAGATGACCAAACTACAATATCACAAGTTTATATCTAGCCACTATACAATAATTCGTAATAGCCACCAGCAGAAGAGTTTTATAAGCAACTCCATACGAATAATTGATGTCTTTAACTCAACTATCAAACAACTCTTTTTAGGTGATTTCTTACAACAAAACAAAATTAAAAATTACCCGAGTTTAATATTACATAATACATCAACACCTCAGTTCCAAAGTGTAACAAGTCCGAAATTCTACAAATGATTTAAGTTTACTTTCCTCTCTCCAGACTGAGTCTCGTGCCAGATTTTGGCGAGACAACACGTCCTGAGGATGCCTCGTGCAGAGGCGAAACACGTGTCGAATTGTTTTAAAAACAAATATTGGCGTGATTAACACTAAAGAAAACTTAAATCATTTGTATAATTATGGATTTCCGCAAAGTAACGCGTAATTCGATAAATTTTCTTAAGTCCGAAATTCAGTAATTTTTCAAAATTCAGTAATAATTCAGTAATAATATAAGTATGACAATGTTCCATAAACGATAACCCACCTCTACCAAAGAGCAATAAGTCGATATGTGAATGCAGTTTAGTTGTTACTTCCAATATTACTTAATAAAAAATTTTCTTTAATTAATGTAATTGGTGTAAAACCTATAAATTAAATAAGTAAATAAATTACAGAAATAAAATTTGAAAACAAAATTTATGAACGATGCGGGACTTACACCCGCGAAATCTCGCGTTACGTGCGAGCGCTCTTCCAACTGACCCAACCGTTCGAGTGACGTATCGTTAATAAATTTAGTATTCTTTGTTCAACTCTCAGGTTGTGGCTTCATCTACAGGATCTACTTTAGAGTTGATAACCTGCTCAACTGTTTCAATTTCCTAATATTTGCATATTAGGAAATTGACTTGAGATGTCGCTCTTTCAATACTAAACAATTCGTTATTTTTTTAAATCACTTTAAAACTATTAACTTTAAAAAAAATCGTTCATAAATTCAGTTCAAAATTTAATTCCGTAATTAATTCCCAGAAGTGAGTTTATCACTTTAAAAACAACAAATTGTTTAGACTCAGAATATTTCTTCATAATTCTAGAATATATTCGTTTGAAACAGTAACAACTCGAGTTGTTTTTTTGGAACCTTTTTCGGAATTTTTATACTTTGGAATTTAGGTTGATATATGATGAAATTATTCATCTTTTTTTTTATTCATTTAAGTTTTCTCAGCCCGTAAAAAAATGCATCAATGGAACAATTTCAGCACATCACACAACCGGTCCATTCATTACTTTTCTATCCAGCGCATCTATCTTCACCTTCAACTCTTGAACCAGGTCATCCTGGGGCACCTCGACCTCCTCTCTGGTGACGATGTTCCGTATCTTGACCACGCCACGTTTGAGTTCAGCCTCGCCCAGAACCACAGCGAAGGGAATACCATTCTCTTCACAGTGCTGCAACTGTGTCAGCATCTTGGGATTCTTTTTGTATGATTGCTCGGTCTGCGAAATGAAAACAAACATAAACTCATAATGCCTACTACTCGGCTAAGTTAGTGGAGTGAGTAAGTAAGTTGGCGTTGTATGTGCTTTTCCAACAAGATCCCAGTTAATGTATTACGAAATTCAAAAGAATTGTTAAATAACGTTTGTGTGGTAAATGTTACTATAACATATGTAACTTTCTTAGTTCCACAAATTGGAATAGAGCGACCGCCCTCAGGCTATTAAATAATAAATTTCACACTATAACCATATCTTTATTTAAAAAAAACTCCCACTGAGTTTCTTGCGCCCGTTCTTCTCAGGTCTGAGGCATAACTTTTCGAATGGGTGGTAGTTATTGACTTTCAAATAAGTGTGAATTTGAAATACATGTTTAACTACGTCATCTATTTAATAGCCGCCAAACGCACGTAGGTTTCTCCAGGCAGTTGGGCATTCTCAAGGTAATTATTGGTATATAAATATATATAAAGTCTTCTCCAATATAGAACGGTTTTTTTTACATCAACAAAAGCGGTAACAATATACCTAAATGGCTAATTAGGTCAAGTAAGTAGGTAACTCATTCTATTGTCTCGTAATTTGGTTACAGCATGCTCTATCTTGGTCCAGTGGTTTATTAACTAATGATTTTATGATGCATAAGTATGTAAAAATTTCTTTTATTTTCACAAAATAGATTCCTTAAGAATACTTTTTGATGACAGTTATACGCCGCTTCGGAAACAAACGGCGCTATGAGAAAGTAGAAACAGCGCAAGAATTTGTTTTGAGCTCTTTTTTTTAATATTACAATTGCAATACATAAGTTAGTATACGTCTTTGTTTCTAAGTCATGGAAGTTTATGCAATAAAAAAAAAGTTATGGAAAGTTGAATGCCACCAAATGCTGGAATAATTTACCACCGCCGCTACGGGGTTTACATTCAATCTCCAATTTTCGGACAAAGAACCGAAATTCCTACATCCCAGACATGGTGAGCTCTGTTTCATTTTTCCTATATTATATATAATACAATAAGTTTTATGAAACAATTACATTTTATTACTTCTTATATATTTACACACATACATTTTTTATTATTTTTACTATTGCATTTTTTTATTTTTAGTTACATTTTTAACTCAATTTTGTATAATATCTATTTTAGTTCCACAATTATTTATATTTTTACTACCAAATGTCACGCAAAAGCAACGAGTTACACTCGCGATGTGTATGACACTTTGTATTAGTGTGCGTGCATTGCTCAAAACAGAGGTTAGTTCTAAACTAAATTTTTTTCGACGGTTTCACAACTGTCATACCTAGTCTATCTAGACCTATAAATGACCTAAGTGATTTTGTTTGAATGTGTGCTAAAGATTTTCTTCCCAGATAAATTATTCATTTTCATTTAATTACAAATTTTTAGGCAGAATTGGACGTAGTTCCTGAAAAACGTTCCAAGCCACAATATTCACATTTTAAGGAATTCGTGTTTAATGTTTTATAATTATTAGTGTATTCCATACATGTGGGTTGAGCTACTAAGTCATAATTTCATTTAAAGAGTGACAGAAGGGCTGCCATTTTTTATCAGTCCGTTAATGGATGAATCACATGACCAGTTTTGTGTTCTAAACTCAATTTCGAGATGATTGTGGTTTGGAACGTTTTTCTGGAATTATGTCCAATTGTAATTTGACCTTGATGCCAGCGTCCCACAGTTGAGCACATATCTTCATCCGCTCGTCCAGGAAGTTCTTCTGCGCCGACGCGACATATACGTCCACTTCTGTCGTTCGCACGCTGATCTCACCCGCCGCTAGTTTCGCTTCCAGCACCGAGAATATACGCTCCACACCTATACTAACACCCACACAGGGCACCTGGAACGATATTTTTTTGATAAGAAGAAAGAAAGAAAAATGCTTATTTTGAGAAATACAAAAGATGTAAAATAAACTTATGATGGACAGAAATAATAAAATGAAACATTTATACTAAAAAATACTAAAAATGAATATGTCTCTTCGTATATATTTACTAACACAATTAGATTATATAAGTTTACTAAACTTATGTTATATAAGGAACTAATATAAGTTTACTAACAATGGATCGTAGTTATATGGAAATAAATAAATAAATTTATTATATTATACTATTAAGTTACAAAAATGGTCACGATAAATATATTATTATATAGAGCAAAACCTTTTTTAAGTAGCAAACTAAAAAGTAATGTTAAATAAAAACTAAATCTTTTTATTTATTTCATAAAATCTACAGCACATTACATCTCTTATTAGCTAGCTAATAAAGTACAGATCATTGGCCAACAGTGATTTTATATTATATAGGCAAATACTAAAAAAAAAAAATAATCTACACGAGATAAAACAAATATTTGCTATATGTGAGCGAGGAAAAAAAATAAATGTCCGCATAATATCATGTTTTCTGCTTTGTGTGTGTGTGTGTTTGGGTGTGTAGTGTGATGTTATTATGGGTATTTTTTTAATAATTTAGGTGGTTTGGTGGTTTTCTTGTAAACTTAAATATGACATAGATAGAACTGATTGATGAAAAATGATTGTTAATACCAAAAATACTACTTAAATTATTAAATACGTGTAAATTATATCTGAATTTAAACATTTCGTATTAACGCTACTATTTATTTATCCCCATGTTCTGGCTTTTATGGTCACAGACGAAAATCACAAATTAAAATTTTAAGTTTACAAATAAATAAAATAATAAGTCAAGTTTATTGCTGATGATTCTGGTTCTGCCGTAAGTGTAGTATTGTTTTTTTATATATATAACTAGCTGACCCAACAGACGTTGTTCTGTACATAATAAATAATAAACTGTTTTTTTATGAAATCATCGATAATATTTCGTAACATCAAGAATTATTTCCTAAAATATGCTCGCTGTTGTTGAAACGAAATTGTTTCACAGCAGAACTGTCAAACCGTGCGTCAATAAATTCTCTCATAGAAAATATGTCCATAGAAAACAAATATTGGAAATAAAAATAATTATGGGTCCCGAAATAAAAACTATCCTATCTCTCAAGTTGGACTAAACTGCACTCCATGAAGTAATCCCCATTAAAATCCGTACATTAGTTTAGGAGTCCATCGCGGACAAACAACGTGACACGTAATTTGTATATATTAAATTAAAATAGTATTAACAAAATATTTTTTATTTTATATTAAGAATGTTCAGAAACTTATTACACCATTCACAGTTTTTAGTTTTATCATAGTATGTGTAATAAATACAAATAGGAAGAAATAAATTGTTAGGTAGAAAAGGGAGAGTGGCGTCCCCCTCCTGCCTCCGCCGACTGCGGTCGTACCGATTCATTGCATTGCAAGTCGGTTCTCATATTTACTATTTAGGCGTGCCACGTACGCGAATTCGCGTTAAGTGTTCTTGTGCCATAACACGACATTGCTACTTTGTGCGTGATATTAATTGTAAGTTATTATTTTTAAGTAGTTATTATACTTCAAATATGATTACCATCTTATGTTCATTGTACATATGGTTTTATCCATGAAACATTTTAAATAAAAAATAAGCAAACTATACCACCGGCATCATTCGTTAGTGTTTGGGTCAATGTGAAATTGGTAAAAAAAGTCATTCATAACTATATATTATATATATTCATAAGTACATCATAAATATTTAAACATATATCTTGTCATGCGCCCTCAATAAATCTTATGTGTGTTATTTATATTCACCTGTTTGTTCTTCGAGTCAAACATTCCCACCAGGTTGTCATATCTCCCCCCGCCAGCTATAGATCCAACTGTTTGCTCCTCATTGCCTATTTTGATGGGCTCTGAAACACGAATTAAGTATAATTTGTATCACATCATAACAAAATCGGCACATAACAATATCGATAAATTTGGTAGTACATGGGGCACACTAAAAGTTTTGCACTTCTAGCTAATCGGAACTATTAGAATTTCGAATGTACTATTGTTTGAAACGTAAGGTTGCAATCTTCTTAGTAATTAAAAAAACAATTGGCGGGAAATCATTTGTCAATTGTTTTTTATAACACATCAAAGTTCTACGTACGCAACGAAAATTGAATTAAGTCGCAAAGTTTTTAGAGAGATGATTTTATATGATTTTAAAAGTTCTCTCTCTCTCCACAAGACTGTGCCGCTCGTCTTCATAATGCTTTTGGGAGAGAAGCATGAAGAGAAGCAAGAAAATAATTTAATTATGCCAAATATTGTATTAACTAATTCATTTAGTTTTATACCACTACACTTAAATTCATACCTTTAATAAACGAATCCTTTGTACCTATATGTACATTGTATTTATTATTTTTTAACAGATTGCAACCCCCTTTAAAAACAAATTCTAGACCCTAAGGGTCGTGACCCCCGCTTGAGAAACGTGGGACTATACATTATACTTATAATTGAACAGTTATAATAATTCATCTACTTACGAGTCAAGACCGCCTCATAGATAACTCCAGTATAATAATCCAATCCCCTCGCCAGACTCAGATCGAACACTATCTTGTCTTTGATACCAAAAAGACTGCAAAAATGCAACAATAGTTTGATCCCTTCGAGTCCCTCTACCGCACTTTTGCACTTGGACAGTTTCTCATCAGCCAGAAGCTTCTCAACCAGCTCTGTTCCACCATTCAGTCGTACATATTCACCAATCTGATCTGCTGCGTCCGGTGTTACGCCTTTCTCGTTTATCATTTCTGTTCTCACTTCATCCCAGCTCATCTAGAAGGATATTTATTGATTTTTTTAAACTCTTGGGTTAGATCCGGTAGAAAGCTATTTCTCAGACTCATGTCGAAGGCTTATTACAATATTAATAATGATTACGTAAACGATATTACAATATGGAATTACATAGTTGTTTTTTTTATACATTTTATGGTTCAACCTTGTGATATTTTACTAGATTGCATTATTTTTAAAATATATATGTATAACGAAGACGAAGACAGAAGACGCAGTATAGGTAGGCCCCCCACAAGATGGACCGACAATCTGATCAAGATCGCGGGAATACGTTGGATGAGGGCAGCGCAGGACCGATAGTCATGGAGATCTTTGGGGTGGCCTTTGTCCAGCAGTGGACGTCTTCCGGCTGATGATGATAATATGTATAAACTTTTGTTAAATTAGCATGTATTTAAATTGTATTTTTAGTGATTGACGTTGACGAGCAATCTGTTGATTTTATGCCACTGAAGTATTTTTGACTTTTACTTTGACTTCAGTATGGAACAAAGTGCGGCAGGTAGTTAACTCTTAAGATCCGCAGACCCTACACATATAATGTGTGTTAAAACATCCATGAAGACAAATTGTTTAAAATAAATTTTGAATTTTTTAACTGATAAAAAGTAATAATATTATAGAATACTAGCTGACCTAGCAATTTTGTATTGCCATACAAACTAATAAAAAAATGTTTTTTGGGCTATCAAAAATAGATGTTAGCCGATTCTCAGACACACAAAATTTCATACAAATCGGTTTAGCCGTTGTGGTACACATAATCCAAACATCCTTTGCGAAGGAGCATCCCACTGGTAGAAACTTTGCGACTGGTACAACTTGGCAATGAACTAATTCCGTTCACAAATACCAATAACTAGTTCTGGCCTTAGTACAGTTCAAAGGTGCAATACTATACAGATAAGGCTAAACGAAAGTCACTGGGACATGCCAAATGTTATACAAGGATTTAAAACTACTTTTACTCGAACATAGTAGTAATAATAATATAATAATAATAATTACTGTGTTTTCGTCTGAAGGACGCCATAGTTAGTGAGGTAACTGGGCAAATGAGAGTTAACATCTTCTGTCTCAAGGTGACGAGTGCAATTGTAGTGTCGCTCAGAAATTTTTGGTTTTTTCAAGAATCCCGAGCGGCACTGCATTGTAACGGTCGGGACGTATCAATTGCCATCAGCTGAACGTCCTGCTCGTCTCGTCCCTAATTATCATCAAAAAAAGGGCATATACTCCAAATTCTTAGACACAAAAAAATTTAGATTTATTGCCAGAATTCACTTGAATAAAAATCGTTTAGAAATTAAAACATGAACGAAAAGAATCGCGCGCAATAGTCGATCGTAATCAATAAAATTATTGCAGTGTCATTATGTGAAAGCGTCCGCAAAAAGTATTACAACAAAAAGTTCTCAATCATGATTCATCGTTTGCGCAACAATTACCTTATCGAGTTTATCAACCGTAGAGCACGTTGACCGGAACTTGTCAGCCGGCACGCCGCAAGCCTCGAACATTCCGTCCAGCAGTCGTCTGTGGTTCACCTTGAGCACATATCTACCAATGTCAAGTGCGTCCAATATCTCCGTCACCACTTTCAAACACTCCGCGTCCGGTACCATGGGGTCGAACTGGCCCGCTATGTCGTAGTCCTACAAAACATTCATTTATTACACATATCTGTATGTGCGTCTGCGATTGCCATCTTGCAACCCAATTGCGGATCTGTGGATGGAACAGAATAATAAGAAAATCGCGATACAAAAATAGGTGTTCATTGTAGAGAGGTGAAAATTTGATGTTATGTGTATTTTTCAATGCTGAATCATAATAAAAAAAATAAAAATTGTCAAAAAAAAAAATTTTTAGAACTTGGTCACCCTTATCAAAATATAGGGATTTACGATTCTAATATATAAAATTCTCGTGTCGCGGTGTTTGTTACCAAACTCCTCCGAAACAAACCGATTTGTATGAAATTTTGTGTGTGTATCGGATAGGTCTGAGAATCGGCCAACATCTATTTTTCATATTCCTATATGATAAGGGTAACCTCTAAATATTTTTTATAAAAAATGATGAGAGTGAAATTTTAAGATGCGCGCGCATCACTGTAACACAAAAGCAACAGGGTGAAGTTGGTTCCTAAAATTGTCTGACGTTTGCGACATTCGTTTTTTTTTGGTTTCTTCGTCCATTATTAGGATAGGCAAAGGGTTCAAGCCCATACAGCCGTATTCGTTGTTTACTAATTAGTTGTCAAAGCCATCGTTACAAGATTTTTACAATATTGTTGTTTCTACAAACGTAGAAATAGCAGGAGGAATACATAATTTAATGATTTTTGCTTTGTTACGCCAAAGCAGTATAACTTCTTGCGTGCATAAATACGTACACACCCTTTTTTTATTTTATTATGATTCAGCATTGCAAAATACATACAGCATCAAATTTTAATTAAAAAAATCAACACCTATTTTCGTATCGCGATTTTTATATTATTCTGTTCCATCCACAGATCCGCAATAGGCAAACGAATATAAGTAATAATTATTGTAGTACGATATATTTTATGTAAAAAATTATATAATATTTATGTGGAGGGTTGGCCAGCAGTGGAATAATTAAGGTTATTAGTAAGAAATTATAATAATTGAGGGTTCACAATTCATTCGTTTTTCAAGCAGGTATCGATACTTTAAAAAGAAGTTACCTACTCATTTTAGTATAAAGAAAACGGTAATAATCTTATTGAATTTTATTGTGATTTACTACTGATTTGAGTAGATAGTTCGATGGTGTCGAAACATCCATATAAATAATAACAAGGACTGTCATGTCAAAAAAATGTAGATGTCAATTGCGCAAAACGTTCCGTTAGTTGTCAATTGCGCAATACGTTCCGTTATTTGTCGATTGCACAAAACGTTCCGTTAGTATAAGTTGACTTATTTTTTAATAAATTATAATAATTTCTTTCTTTCGCCTCCCATATCTTAGCGCCTCAATATTTATTATATAGACATCGTATAAAATTATGTTTATAATTTATATAAAGTTGTACGATGCTTCCTTATTTTCTTATTTATGTGGGCCAATTCTCGCTATCCTCCTTTAGCACTTTCTATATAAATATGGTTATCTTCCGCCGAAAACCTATTCATATGACAAAGGTCAAATATGCGCAATTACCAACACAGCTTATGCAAAGGTGAATAGGAAGTTTATACTTATTCGTAACAGGTTATATATACATGGCGACCAAGCGATTTCGTCATAACCCGGCCCCGACCTTGAAACTATTCTAGTTTGCGGAGTGTAAATCTCCTAACAGGATACTTTCCTGTATGCGGTCATTCCATCCCAATATTATTATGTTATTTTAGGATGCATGACCCACATTTTTGAATTGAAAACTTCTTTTAGCGCGGTACGCGTATTTTTAGATGAGATAAAATCTCTGGACTCGCGACACCGTTACGAGACGCAGCTATTGTGTGTGCATATATGCATGTACATATAGCAGATCGCCAACGCGTCTAGATAAATTAAATGTAGATATATTATTTTTAAATGTGTAGATTAAGACAATTATAAAAACCATTTCCAATATACATAGATATACAAAAAATAAAAAGTGTTTGTAGACAGTTATACAGAATGCACGCAAAAAGATAAATATTCCATTGGTGTTTATGATTGTAGAAAGAACAATAATGTATTAAAGGTGTAAAAGAAAACCCATTAAAATATTATTATCCCGCATAATTTAGTTAAATGAATTTATTTAAAATATTCATTAAATTATTTTTAACCGACTTCAAAAAAAGGGGAGGTTCCCAATTCGTCTGTATGTTTTTTATATGTTTGTTACCTCAAAACTTTCGACTGGGTGAATTGATTTTGATAATTCTTTTTTTATTTGAACGCTGCTGCTTCCCGTGTGGTCTCATTGTAATTTAGTCTAGATCTGACAATGGCATCCAAGAGAAAACCATAAGTCTTAAATTTGCTATACATACGTATAGCAAAGTGCATGATACATTTACTAATAACTCAATATCGCGCCAACCGATTTCGATGATTCTTTTTTTATTGGAAAGGATGTTTTGTCATCCAAGATAGGTTTGTTACTACATACAAAGTTATACGTGAGATGTGCTTGAGTTGTGCGGAGGCGAGAGGCGAGAGCGGGTCGCGGCAGAAGGAGCCCGACTCCAAAAATAACAATAATCGTAACTAGAATTAGATAAATTAATTAGATTGTATAAAATTATTTATTATAATATTATTATATCAATTGTTTTTGAATAGTGTTTTTGAAGTCGGTTGTTTTTTTGTTAAATTTTTTTGAAGAACGCGATTTTCTTTTAACTTTTTGAAATTTAATTCTTGTCCACTGGTCGTTGTTCAAACAAACATATTATGACAATTAAAAGCTTTATGGCAGCTGAAGTATGATACAAATTGTCTAGGTGACTTACGGCCGTTCGCAATATTCAGTCTATCTCCGGTTGTAGACTACTTGAGATGCAAAATCGTAACTATCGTTGACTTTTCTGTCCCAATAAACTTATCGAAGGTAACTCACCTTATCCGTACACGCTGTCTGTCAATCGCTGGTATGCTATACGTCCTCCGTATAGCTTACCAGCGATACAAGTTTATATAGAAATTGCAATTCACGCGTCCCAATATAAGGCGATAAGAATGACTTATCGGGTATATTGGGACAGCTTCAGATTATTGACAGCTAATTACTGACAGTAGAAGTAGTAATTTATCTATATCTGTAGATAGTATATTAGGAAAGGCGGTAAATAACATTAGGGTGTCGATGTGCGAGCGCATCGTAAAAATTCACTCTGATAATTTTTCTAACGCGCCAAAAGTAGTATACCTTGTAAAACATTTATAGCGCTAAACTGGAACGCGAATAGACAGGTACCCTTGACAATTGCTTGTAATAAATCTAGATCGGTCAGTACACAGTGTAGATGTGAAATGTACTTGATAGAAAATGAAAGGCGCGGTGAACGGCGGCTAATGAATGACGGTCAACATTCGATTGGGGCTTAGTGCAACATTTTAGATGCGGAACATTTTGTGAAGTGAAAACTAACGACTTATTCTGAATGACACTGAGCCGTCAAACTCCGTTACATAAACACTGGTATGACTAAAGACGCATAAGGAAGTGCGATCGATCAAAGCATCATCAAGTAATTCATCGAGTAATATTTTACCAGAGAAATTTAAAAGTAATAATAACTAATTAGATAATATTTGTAAAAGTAATTAATCCATTATGAAAGAGAATTAAAGAGCAGTTAATTAAAATATTACGTAGCTCACATCGATTTTACGATATAACACCTTATGCCTTACACTTTAAGGTGCAGTGTGGCAAAACTAGCTGTTAAATAAACAATTTGTTTACTTGTTTATTCTTTCCTTTTGCTTGTTTAATAACTTATTTATTTGTCTTAGCTAAACTTTCCGAATTTATTTAAATGAAATCCCAAACAAGATTTTTGAACATGTAATATGCAGTTTTCACATTATATGCTTATAAGATATGTATGTACAGACTCACAGCTAGTGTGTGAGTAATCTGGCAATTCTATTAGGCTGTGTCTACATTTACCTATAATTTATGGTGCATAAAAGCAATGAAATTAAAGATAATGTGTAGGGAGATGAGTAAAATAAGAGGGTATATTTTATCGTTTGTTCAACATCATTCTATGTGAACATCGATTTAGTTAGTGGTGATAATCTACCATAAAAAGAACCTTTAACCATGCAACAGTATCAAATAAAATAACAATAGAGAAGTGTTTAAATAATACAGGTACATACACATTGATAAAACTCTCGATATCTTCCCCTGGTCATTGCTGGGTTATCTCTTCGGTAGACCTTTGCAATGTGATATCGCTTTAGGTTGTTTATCTTGTTCATAGCTAGATATCGAGCAAGCGGGACTGTTAGATCATATCTCAGTGAAAGTATCTCTCCACCCTGGTCTTTAAGATCGTAAATCAATTTAGAATCTTCTCCATATTTGCCAGTTAAAACATCCTGCAAAATGTGTGCACAATCAAGTTACATGTAAAATAATAATACTATACACACTAAGACATAGCTAGTGAAATTACTGGGCAAATGAGACTTGACATCTTGTCTCAAGGTGACAAGCACAGTTGTAATGCCACTCGTAATTTTTGGGTTTTTCAATTATCTTGAGCGGCGCAGCATTGGAATTGGCAGGGTGTATCAACTACCATCAGCTGAACATCCTGCTCATCTCTTCCCTTACATTCAAAAATGTGTACCAGCAATCCTGACCAGATTGTCAATAGTTTGTATATTAAATAAATAATAATTAATATAATTAGTGAGGAGTAGTGGGGGTTAACTTAATCAGTTAAAAATATCGAAATATTTTGGAAGTTTTAAATAAAATTACCTTTAATTCAAAAACAGGGGTATCAAGACACTCTGCACCATGCTTCTTAAAAACATTTGTAATCTTTTGTAGCACATTGTTCCTTATTGTCATCTGTTGTGCATTATAATCCCTTGTCCCCTTTGCTGTTTTAAGTGTGAACTTCTGTGGTGTTGCTTCTTCAGGCTTAAGTTGAGCTTTCAATGCCAATAGCTTTGACACTTCTTCTTTTATCTGTCAGAGGTGATAAACACTTGAATTTAAAGAAAGTTCTATGATATATACAATCAAAGATCACATAAACATCATACAAAGATGCCATTTGCTACACTTAAAACTATAATATCTATTTACACACTAAAACAATTACCCCCTTATTCATAATAAGGGGGTAATTTAAGTCTGCTAACTTAAAGCATTGCTAATTCTCACTCTGGCTTCTTCTATTGACCTAAGTCAGAATGAGAAAAAACACTCCTAAGCGGCTGTTTAAAGTTAGCGGACCATTATGAATGAGGGGTTAAACTACAATTTCTGTATTGATACAGAGTGATTGTAATTCCATATGGAACTTTAAGTGGCACGTTTTATAATCGCATCAGAAGGTTTGCACAAGTAGCCAATTTGCAACCTAAGATTTTTAATTTTTCAAATATCCCAAAGAATTCGGTAGAAGGCGGCAGAATCCTAACTAGATAGGCATAATCCCTATAGGCAAATGAGTTTAGATAAAACCATGCCAACATTCCAATTTTGGGTATACTTGCCACACAAAATGCACATGATTGTAATTTGGAATTATAAATTTTTTTTTGGTATAGTTGTATTTCTTTTGTTCTACAATAATGTTAACCATATTTATAAAAAAAAACTATTTATTTTAAAACAACTACCTCGTTTAGACCTCTAATATTATAAAGATAACATAGCTTTAAGCTGTTAGATACCTTACAGTAAGATGTTGTTGCAATGCTTTTTGTGAAACCACATCCATTATTTGTGTTGTGCAACAATACCGTAGCACTACTTTCTAGTAATTTGTATGCTTTGAGCAACATGCTTTTCTACTTTACGTTCAACCTCTTACACCAATATGATTCTTCGTCACCACTGATGTGTTATTACCGGAAAAGGAAAAATACAATCATCATCAATAACAAACACAAGTGGCAACGAAACAACCATATGTGGAGTTTCAATTAGGTTTCTATGATATACTTGCAAATAAAGAAAAAAAGTGCAATGAACGAGAGATAGTCTTCATAATAGCAACTGACCTTATCATCAAGACTTTCATTGTTTTCCTGCACTAAGTTAGGTACATCTAGTAAAGGTTTAACATTTGAAAACATTTTAATATCTG
Source organism: Leptidea juvernica (assembly GCA_949711755.1). Classification (NCBI taxonomy): domain Eukaryota; kingdom Metazoa; phylum Arthropoda; class Insecta; order Lepidoptera; family Pieridae; genus Leptidea; species Leptidea juvernica. The sequence goes on along the minus strand of CATIXQ010000006.1, from coordinate 7,649,776 downwards.
AATCTGTGAAGCTCCGCATATGGCACCACCATCTCTTAAAATGCTTATATTTGGTAAAATCTGTATTAGCATCAATGGTTTTAAATAATTCGATATCATGTTTACTAGGTGAAAAACCACTTATATAGCTATATTGAGACAGGTGTCGGTCAATTTGAGCAAAATCTTGAAATGTTTTAGAGTTCTTTTTAACCTACAAAATACAATAATTAGATGATGCAATACAATAGAAATGTAACCTGTAATTATGTGTGGTATATATTTTATTTACATAACCACCACCAACCTTGTCGTTTGACTCCTTCGATGCCTTTAATTTTCTCACAATATCACCTTGTTCTTTAATTTTTTCTAACAAAATATTTTGATCTTCTGCCATTATAACCTAACAGTATGTGTGTGATCCTATGATTATATTATTAACATAAAAGAAACTGACTACGTAAATACACACTTTTTAAAGGTTAAAGGAATAAATCAAACTATTAAGTTTTAAATAATAATTTTCCATTCAAAAAGTTCATTTAACCAGATTACAGATACACTTAGCCACACTTAAAAACACTGTAATTGGTAACAACTAACAAAGTCACAAGTAAGCGCACAGCTGGCCCCTGCCAAAGCACCCTCCAAAGATGAAAAGAGGATTCTGTCACTTGTCAGCCTTTGCTGTCAGTCTGGATCTAGTGTTATAGCCTAAGCACATGATCGGATTTGGTACGGCCGAACCATCGGATGCGGTCTTGTAGCGAATCATGTTCTATGCTGCACATTATCCGCTAAAAATTATTTATTACCGTCCGGATCGTACCGAGTACGACGCCAGACCGACTGGTGCGAGGTGCCCACTGGACCGTCCGATGCTTCGGCCGTACCAAATCCGACCATGTGTTAGACTATTATTTGTAATGTGTGACTATAAAACTCGCAGTCTCGTTATCATCAGACTTTGACATATGCGGTAAGCCGCCAACGATAATTAATTACCTATACTATCCAAACCTTAAAACAATCGAAATTAACTAGGATGCTGCAATCGCTCGTCGTACCGCTTCGCTCCGGCGTATAATTGAGCGAATCGAGGTAAACAAAGTCTGTGTACAAAATCAAAACAAAATTAATCCAAACAAAAACAATAAAATGAAATATTTTTGAATTTGGCGCCATATTTAAACATTAGGAATTAGCGCCTTATTTGGTCAAATGAGAAACTTGTGCTAATTTGCAAATTCGTCAAAAGTCGAATCACTCTCGATTGACAGCAGTGTTACAATTAAAACTTAATGTGATTTGATCAATCGACTCAATTTTTAAATAGATATAAATAGCGCGTGCTAATTTAGAATAATTTGTAAATCAGGTTTGTTTTTAATTATAATAATTGAATCAAGTCAAAATTCAAAATTCTGTCTCCACAATAACCTGTTATAGAAAATTTTGAAAGATTTCAATTAGTTCAAAAATGTATGCTGAGAAATAATTTAAGACAGAAATCAATTGAAGTCACCCGGTGGGAGCTCCGCTCAGCATCGCTTCGCTTCGCTTCGCTCACTAATATATTCTATTTTCGCGCAAAGTACCTATTAAAGGTAAAATTTTGTGAACCCAATTTATTTTAAGTATATCAAAAGATTACTTACCAAAATTGTATGTCAAATTAAAACTATTAAACTATTAGTATAGACATGCACAATAAATACGTAAACACAGCCATCGAAGATCGCGTCAACTCTTACCTCGAGGATAAGAACGATGCGGGAAAGCACAAAAATAAAAGATACACATAATTATAAATAAAAGTTGGGTGATTTATATAGGTAAGTTAAATAAATTTCTAATAAAATCTGAATATTCTGAATGTACATATGTAACCTAAAACCAAAAAAGAAGTTTTAAGAATTTTCGTCTATTGTTTGTTCACAATTCATTCAGAATTGGCTTAGTCGATTCGAATGAATTCACTGATGTCTTATAGCGAGCTCTCGTTAAGAATTACCTTCTTTTATAAGGAGTTATAATCAATAAACAAAAAAGCTGTTTAATTTTAAATAGTTTTAAATTAGCGCAGTGTTATAAGAGGAATCGAACTGTAATGATAATTCTACAAAACACTACACCGAGTATTTAAAGCTGAACAGATATAATATGTTAAGTGTGTTCTTATAAATTATTCCGTAACTAAAAATAATAATAATTAATAAAACTAACCAATACATTTCATGTATTAATTTAAGTGGTTATTAATTTTGGTATTTGAGTGTCGCCACTTCAGTTTATTGCGAGAATACCCGAAGAGCAAGCCTTTCGTAAAGATTTCGTAACTGCTAGCGCGACCGCTTTGAGTAATTGATTATAAAACACATATTGTATTTGTTCATAATTGTACTACTTGTAAGTTCATTTATTAATAAACACAATTAGTTTTTTCTACGGAGAATTTGACACTTTCGACCTATACGTATACAGTTAAAATTTTATTGTTTGGCGAATGCTGTTAAAATTCAGCGTACCACAAATACGTAGAATTACTACGTATTTGTGGTGAGAGCGACAACGCTACTCAAGTCTGCCCTATAAATGTCAATGAAAACCATCACTTTTTTGAAATGAAACTTCTTTAAGCGCACGACGGTACATTTTTTACAAATGAAACGGAAACGGAAGCGTCACGGAAATATGAGTTTGTTCAAGAAGAGGAGGAGGTTTTTGTTCAAGTGAGAGAGCGATTGATACCGATTTAGGAAGAGAATTTCTTACCCTCGGGCTTTCGTACTAGCCTTGTATCGTGCAGGTTTAGCGCGCGGCCGCTAGTACGTAGAACATCTTCCCTACTAGCCTTGTATCGTGTAGGTTTTTTTAAACATTAAATATCGTATCAGAGGTTCTCGAGGGTACAGCAAACGAAAATGGGATTATTTTTAAAATCCAAGATGGCCGCCGCGTAAATTCATGATTTCAACAATATGGATATCTAATCCGAGGTTTTCGAGGGTACAGCGAACGAATATGGGATCATTTTAAAAATCCAAGATGGCCGCCGCGTAAATTCATGATTTCAACAATATGGATATCTAATCCGATGTTCTCGAGGGTGCAGAGAACGAATTTGGGATCCTTTTTGAAATCCACGATGGCCGCCACGCAAATTCATGATTTCCACAATATGGATATCGTATCCGAGGTTCTCGAGGGTGCAGAGAACGAAATTGGGATGATTTTTGAAATCCAAGATGGCTGCCGCGCAATTATTACAACAATATGGATATAGTATTCGAGGTTCTCGAGGGTGCAGAGAACGAATTTGGGATAATTTTTGCAATCTATGATCTGCCACTCAAATTTATGATTATAACAATATGGATATCGAATCAGAGGTTCTTGGGGGTGCAGAGAAGGAATTTGGGATCATTTATTAAATCCAGTAAGCAGCATATGTGCCAATATAGTGTCACGAAAATGTGGGACGTTTTTATCCAAGAAGAGGGAGAGGGAGATTGAGACCGATTGAGATAGAGTGAGAAAGGGTGAACGTAGCATAAAGTGCATGGCACCGCTAGTAAGTAGAACAACTTCCCTACTATAGTTATATATTACAGCTTCAGCGCGCGGCCGCGAAAACGTAGAACATCTTCCTCACGAGCTTTGTATCGTGCATGTTTAGCGCGTAGCCGCGAGTAAGTAGAATACCTAATAATTTCTGATATTGACAAAAAATCTTGGGTTAGGGAACAGATTAGGATAATTGATATAAACGAGATTTAAAAATTAGTTTTCCAAAGAAGTTTCACTTCTAACATATGTACGTTGTACGCACGCCATTTTTTTATGGAAAATTAGGACAAACGAGCGTACGGGTCACCTGTTGTTAAGTGATCACCATCGGCTGGATTCTCTTGCAACACCACAGGAATCACAGGAGCGTTGCGTGCGATAACATACTGCGCAATATTGAAATAAAATGACAAATATGCCGTCTGTTTAAAGTCAGCCATAGAATAATACTCCAAGTGTAAAACGGGACCATTCTTATAATATAGTATCAAAAGTAATAAGCCAATAAGATTTACTACCACAAGGTATTGGAAAATTAATGTCTCAACACCAATGCTTCCAATGCAAATCACATGTGTTATGAAAAGTTGAAAGCATGTTAACTCCAAAAAGCATATGGAAACGACAAAACATGTATCACTGGAGCCAAAAATTTCCCATTTATTGAGGGAATCTGCTCTCCCTTTTTTCATCAATGAAAACCTGAAGGCACAAAATATTCTACAGTATACTGCAAACCGCCCAATAACAGTATATTTAGAAGGATTGTCTGTGATAGATTACAAGTAGGTATGCTTACAGCTAGACGGGAGCGAGCTTCCCATGGAGATGATCCTCGCAAGGGTACGGCTAATCAATACCATGATCCAAACAATGGAAACAAACACTGGAATTTGCGCTACGATATTCTGAGCTGGCTTCCAAAATTTTACGAGCTGCTGTGATGTACAATAATAAGTTTATTTCAGTTATGACGCCATAAAAATGTGTTAGTAAAAGAAAATATTGTGAATTTTAATCACATCGCAAATTGCTAAACAAATAAAAGGCAGAGCTGACAAAATCTGATTTGCTGGACATTTATGCAGATCGTTCCAGGAGTCAAGGTACATTGTCTAAAATATTATGATCTGTTTACTGATTTTATTTTACTTTAAGGTTTCTTAATTAAATAAAATATAATGTCACTATACTGTGGACTATCATTACTTGTATATTACATATAAGTGAAAAATGAAAAGACGTGATTGTCCTGAAAAATAAATCTACCTAGTTCACTCGACTCAAGCTGACTGTTAACTGCTAATTGTATCTGGTTATATGATCCATTTCTGCTTGATCAAAATGAGATCCGTAGACACATGTACGTATCCGTAGACGTGAACGTGGTCATCGAAATCAAATGTTTCTTTATGAGCACATAAGGAATGTTGACAGCTGTTGTGGAACAGCTTTGAGGCCAACCCTCTAGATAAATATATAATTAAAATATTCGCCTTCTTGATAGCGTGACCTTGGTATGTAAGCAACCCATTTCTTCTTATCTTGTAACGTTGTTCGCAACGAACTGGTATAAAATTGACGCGAGCTGCCGCTAAGTTCTGCAATTGTAATGTGGTAGATCCGTACCGTCGAGCGAAGTCAAAGAAGATGTAAATACTAGCTAATTGTCAGCGACGCGAAGTAAGCTGAGCTTTAGTCCTTTAATGAGAAAAAATCTATTGTCACTTGTGACTTGTCTCATAAGTACGTTAAAACTCAAATGTCACAAGTAGATTTCATGCCCGAGAGAGATTAGCTACCTCGCGTGAGTCGAGTTCGGAAATTCAGTGATCATTTTTTATGGGCTTTGTCTACCGTAGCCTATTGTTATTTTGACTACAGGAGTTTACCTGTCTCTCATTTGTGGTGGATTGTTTTTATTTTGGTAAGATTAAGTACTTAGTCATTAACAATTTTACATTATAAAATAAAAAAATAAAACTTTTTCATTATACTAACCGTTTAATAATGGAGATTTCTCCCCCGGAACCTCCGGACCCTCCGGATATCCCCACACTCGCCGGGTCAAAACGGCGTATACATACAAGCAGCTCAGAAGAAAACGCTGCAAAAAAAACTATAACTGATACGGATCTGGCTTCGGCGTCCATTCAGAATGTATGTTGTGACCCAAGTTTAGTTATTGGTTTTAAACAATATACGGATTTTGGTAAAGGTCCATTTATTATCCATGTTTCTCGTATCGAGGAAGACCCTACCTCAGGCCAAACTATAAAGCCCATCAAATTCGGTCAACTACTGCATAGGCATAAAATTCCAAATATTTGCCCTGACGGCATAAAAAAAATCGGTTGGAATAAAATAGCTGTTACATTCAAATCGTCTGGTGATGCAAACAAATTTTTAGATAACCCTGTATTATCTGCCAATAAATATACAGTCCCAAACTTCAACATAACCAAGATGGGTATAGTCCGCCGGGTTCCTGTGGACTTATCTATGAACGAGTTTGTGGAGTCTGTCAGTCTTCCCACTGGTTGTGGTAAGATTTTAAAGGCTCGCAGATTCAACAGAAAGGTCATTGAAGAAGGTAAAGTTACTTGGTTACCTACTCAAACAATTGTAATAACTTTCCATGGTCAAGTGCTTCCTGAAAACATATTCCTCTTCCATAATTCCCTCGCTGTTGAAACCTACCTTTTCCCTACAATCCAATGCCTTAACTGCTGCCGATTTGGTCACATCAAAACTATGCAGATCTAACCCAAGATGTTACAAATGTACTCAAGCTCATCCTGGTAGCTCATGTGATACAACTGAAAAGGATGCTATCTGTATTAACTGTTCAGGACAACACTTTGGCACAAACAAGGAATGCCCTGAACTGGGCAGACAAAAAACAATTAAAATTATTATGTCCCAAGAGAACATTTCCTATGAAGAGGCCTCAAATCGTTGCCCAAAGGTGATGAGGCCATACTCAGAAATTCTCCGTAACCCCTCTGTATCCCATAACTACTCCTCAGCACACATGAGCCAGACACCCACTCCTTCTCCCACAGTCAGCTATAAGAAAACTGTATTTTCTTCTCCACGTTCCAAACCCTTATTGAGTAAACCTTATGATCGAGCTGCTCACCAAGCTATCATTGCTGATGTACCTTCAGCCTTCTCAAATGGCTCTGCCCTAAATCACCAAGTTTCTTCTTCTTCATCAACACAGGATGATAACCTCTTGGAGGCCCTCCTGTCAATCTTACTCTCTTTGATTACAAAGAACAATCTTAGCCTACCGTCCAACGTTGCCCATCAACTATCACAAATCTTATCTATTGGTAAAATTCATGGCCCCAGTGTCCATTCTTCAATGGAACACCAGAAGCCTACGTCCTAAAAAACCCAGCCTTATACACCTAATTAATAAATATCTTCCTTCTGCCATCGCCATCTCTGAGACATGGCTGGTCCCTGGAACTCACTTCACCCCCGGCTATATGTGCCTTAGGGATGATAGAGCAGAAAGTGTTGGTGCGGGTTGCGCCTTATTTATAAGACGCACCCTTCCCTTTTCCCCAATTATCCTTCCTACTCCCCATCCTGGTATAAACATTGTTGCGGCAAAGGTAATGAACTTCTCCTTAGTATCAATCTATGTGCCCCATCCGCAATCAACTATGATTGCAGATATTCTCCTTATGTTATCGTCTATTCCCCCTCCTATTATTCTTATGGGAGACTTTAATGCTCATCATCCCTCATGGGGTTCAAGTCACACTGACTCTTTTGCCCTTTCCCTGTTGGATGTATTTGATGAAATCAATCTCTGCATTATCAATGATGGCTCTCCAACCCGAAGGGTTTCACCTTCTCAAAATCCCAAAAGTGCAGTTGATCTCACCTTATGTTCTCCGTGTCTGGCTCCTCTCCTTTCTTGGAATATCTTACATAATTCCCATGGTAGTGACCATTTTCCTATAATCATTTCTATCCCTGACAAAGTAATTCCACCCCAAAATTTTTCCCCATCTCTTAAATATAGATTAATAGAAGCAAATTGGCCTAAATATTCTTCTTGTCTTGATAAAAAAATTGCTGAGTTTCCAGTCACTAACCATTTTAATGCAGTAGATAATTATAATAAATTAGCTAATGCCATGATTACATGTGCTGACAACAACTTCCCTTTAAAAAAAAACTGTTTTAAATAAGATTTCAACTCCTTGGTGGGACTCTGAGTGCACTGCTGCTGCTAAAGAAACGAAATTAGCTGAATTAAATTATAATAGAAACATGTCCGTGTCAAACTTTATTTATTATAAAAAAGTGGCGGCGAAGGCTACCCATTTATTCAGAAAAAAGAAAAAACAAGGTTGGATTAATTTTTGTCAGAATTTAAAACCAAGCACTCCATCCTCAACTGTCTGGAAACAAATTAAAAAATTTAGAGGTTCATTTTGTGATCAAGTATGTGATTTTAATGTGGATCCTTCTGTATGGCTTGATTCCTTTTCAGAAAGGGTGTCCCCCCCTTCAGTTCCAAATATGGACTATTTTCCATCCCCCCCAATCCCTCTTGCCTCAACTCACAGTTTAGAGTCCCCCTTCTCATTCTATGAACTTCTTCTTGCTCTGGATGGCCTAGTTGACTCTGCTCCTGGGGTAGATGGAATCCCATACTCTTTCATTAAAAATTCATCATCTACATCCAAGGAATATTATCTTAGCATAATCAATAACCTTTTTGATCTTGGTTCCATCCCTCCACCTTGGAACAATCAGGTAATTATTCCATTACTTAAACCTGGTCAGAATCCATCTGAAGCTACCAGCTATAGGCCAATTGCCCTCTCTTCTGCTCTTGCAAAAGTTTCTGAAATCATGATTAAACAAAGACTTGAGTGGTTTGTTGAAAACAATAATCTCCTTTCCAACTCCCAGTATGGTTTCAGAAAGGGCAAGAGCTCCTTAGATAGCTTATCCTTACAACTGACATTAGAATAGCACTCCTCAGAAAAGAACACCTTGTGGGAGTTTTTCTTGACATAGAATCTGCATATGATAACGTTTCACTTCCTCTACTCAGGAGTAAACTCAACCAGCTGAGTATCCCCGTGAAGTTATCCCGTTTCATATGTAACATGTTAATGGAGAGATCCATCACTATTAAAGGTCCATCCCCTTACCTCCCTTCTAAGTCAATTTGGAAAGGTTTACCTCAAGGCTCAGTCCTTAGTCCCCTTCTTTATAATCTGTATACCCATGACCTCAACAGTACCGTTACACCTTTCTGTCAGATATTGCAATATGCAGATGACATTGTCCTGTATTCTTCTGACAAGTCTATACAAGATTCATCTAATCATTTAAATAATGCTCTTGATTATCTTTCTGAATATTTAACACAACATGGACTGTCTCTATCAACATCTAAAAGTAAGGTAGTTTTATTTACAAATAAAAGAATTCTTCCACCTATTAAAATTAAAATTTATGATGTAGATCTACCAATTGTTAATAATGTTAAGTTTTTGGGTATTTGGTTGGATCACAAATTATCTGGCGTCAAGCATTTTGATTATGTCTCACAGAAATGTGAGAAAAATATTAATATTCTTCGCTCATTGTCTGGTGTCTGGTGGGGAGCTCACCCCGTCACTCAAAAATTACTATACAATGCCATAATTCGCACTCATTTAGATTATGGCACTATTTTCTTAATCCCAGCAAACAAAGCAGGTCTAAATAAATTGGACAGAATTCAGGCTAAATGTTTACGTATAGTATTGGGAGCTATGAAATCCAGCCCTATTAATGCAATGCAAGTAGAATGTGTGGATCCTCCCCTCTCACTACGTAGACAATTCCTTGCCAATAAATTTTTCTTTAAACTAGCTGGCTGCCGAGCTCATCCCTTACTCCAAAAATTAGAACAATTAGCTGTTTTATACAATGATAATAATATTGTACCTGAAGACAAAAGACCTTGAGTTATAAATAGTTATCTTTTATTTTCTCAGCTCTCTAACCCTCTCTTTCAATATTCTAAATTGCCTTAATTTTCTATGCCTTTCAATGCTCTTACTTTCCAACCCTCAGTAATTTTAGACTTAGGTGTTGATAAGTTTTCTATAGAAGCAAATAAAACTTTTTCTCATATAATGGACTCAGATTTTCGACACTGGTATAAAATCTACACGGATGCTTCAAAAACAGACATGAGTCCGGTTGGGGCTGCAGTATGGATTCCCTCAACAAGAATTATACTGAGTTATAGCTGCCCATCTACCACTTCTGTGTTTAAGGGGAATCAATCGCCATTCTTGAAGCTATTCTATTTGTTAAGTCTCACAACATGAACAATTCTATTATCCTTTCAGACTCTAAAAGTTGCCTCCAATCAATTCTCTCAAATCCGTTTAAGTCAAAAAGTCAGTTTCCCATCATTCTCAAAATAAGAGAAACTTTGAAAGAGTGCTATGAACTCAAAATTAACATAGTTTTAGCTTGGATTCCAGGTCACATGGGCATCTCTGGTAATGAAAATGCAGATGCCTGTGCTAGATCAGCTGCTCATTCAGGTTCCTTTCAGTCTTCTGAAATATTCACTCATGACTTGTGCTCTACCCTGCAACCCAAGATGTATGAGAGTTGGTCAAACATTTGGCAAGTTTCCAAAACTTTAAAAGGCAAATTTTATGGAGAACTCGAACCAGAAAATCCTCAAAAACCTTAGTTCTCAAAATGTAGGATTCATAATAAAACAATAATCTCAACTATATGCCGCTTACGTTTAAACCATGCCTGCACTCCAGTCTTTCTAGCTAAACTTAGAATTAGGGATCATTCTCTATGTGATTGTGGCCTTGATGAGGGAAACATGGATCATTTATTCTTTAGTTGTCCCTTAATGCAATCTTCTCTGCACAATTATATACCCGCTGAAGTCCCCCGTCCAACCTCCGTTAAATGTCTCTTCTCCCTAGTTTACACTCCTTTTGTAAATATTTTGTGTAAATATATTAAAATAAATAAGATTAAGTTGTAAATATTATTTAGTACTTATATTTATTAATTATTTAAGTATTTCTATTTGTGTATGTCGTTTATAGTCTTACAAGCATATATATTATTTGTTTCAGATATTATTAGAAAATTAAACTTTATGTAATCTGAACACCGATTATTACCGTTAAACTTAGAAGACATATACTCAAAGCTTGGTAGTCTAATCTAACGTGATTCTGGCAAATCTGTGGTATATCTTCCACAGAAGCCACAGTAGGAAGAATAGAATAGAATAGAAATGTCATAAGTAATGTTTAAATTCTCTTTGGTTGTAAGAAAATATAGGTAAACTATAGAGTCAAAAAACAAAATCAAAACTCGTAAATAATTGTAATCTGAATCTGAAATACAGCAAGTAATAATACTTTTTATATTTTTTAATTCTTAAAAGTTATTCTGTTAATCCTGTACCAAGTTTTGAATTTGTGCGCAATTTTATAATTAAATTGTTATAAAATACTATTTATTATTGAATAAATGTTGATTAATTAAGGTCTAATTATAAATAAGATGCAACCCATTATAAAAATTTTCTTTCATTGTTGTATATTGTGAATACATCCTGTTAATATTATAGTGAACTTACATATTTTATGATGTAAGTATACTTACGAGTAACGATTATTGTACTGAGTCCTGACTGCAAGATACATCTTGTTCATGGAGTCGATTGATCATTAATATTTAAGTAAGTTCTGAACTACCTCAAGAAAGTGAGAAATGGATAGATTTGAGTACATGGAAGCTCGTTTATTTGAAGGCGAAACTTATGTTAAACGCGACAAAAATGTTAAGCTTTATGATGGTGAAGATAAGGTAAATATTTATTTAAATTTACATTAAAATTATTACTTAATATGACCAGTTGGTTTATGTTGCTGCTAGTATCCTATATCACTATACACAAGCCTAATTTAATATGAAGTTGTATTCTTTATCATTTACTTGTTTCAGACTCATTATGTTGATGGTGAAGTAGTCCTCACTTCACATAGATTACTTTGGGGGAAGCCTGGAGATATTCCTAAAGGACTTATTTGTTTATCACTTTATTTATATTATGTATTTTGTTTGGAAGAAGAGAATGGTGGTATGTTTGGTCTGGGTAGACCAAAACGTATCATTTTACATCTAGGACCATCTCTTCCAGGTAAGATAAAAAAAATATCAATAGCATTTTATTTTTATTTTAGAGCAGCGTCCTGTCTTCCAAAAATTATTAGAACATTTCATTCTTAATAATACTTATTTTTACACATGATATTGAAGCTTTTAAACTATTTTTATAGTTGATTTATTATTTTATATATCCACTGATTTTATAAGTGTGGGGTTGTAAATTTTTTGGTCTATCATCTATTGATTCTGTAGAAACCTCAAGAGCAGAGATTAAGAGAAATGTGCCGAGTTGCCATGGGGTCTTGAAGTAGAAAATGCTACTGTTGTATTAGTCAATTATTGATTTTTATTCCATGTTAATTATTTCTGATAATACATACCTTTTATTTTGTTTTATTACTAGGTAACCAAATACAAAATATATTATTTTATCTTAAAAATATGTTTAAACTCAATGGGTGACCATAACATTGCAACATAACTCAACTGAGATTTGAATGTCAATCAATCAGTATATATGATCCTGACTGATTGACAGAATATAGCTTTTTTATCCAGCACTTAAAAGTTTTTAGGTTTACATTTATTTTAATGATCATGTATCATTTCAACTTCTGGGTGTGCAATAGCATTAATTTAACAATCAACTTCTTTGCAAGTACTCTCTTTGGAAGGCTACATTGGACCTAAACCAACCGAAAAGAACCAAACCACCCCTCAAGCTAGATGATGGTAAATGGTCCAGAACCCCACAACAACCAATAATCACTTTCTCAAACCACCTATCTAACATATTCCAACCTAATGAAGGCACCCATATAGAAGACACTGACATTGATGATACACTGAACCAAGACCTACAATTAGATGTCCCTATAAAGCAAACTACCACTAGAGAGGTATATAAAACACTATCAAAACTAGACAATAATAAGAGCCCAGGATTTGACCAAATTACCAAAGAAGTTCTTATACAACTGCCAAAAAAAGGGATAGTCTTCCTTACAATACTCATCAATTGCATTATGAGAGTTGGTTATTATCCAAGCATATGGAAAATTTCACTAATAATAATGATCAATAAAGATGGAAAACCTATCAATTAAGTTGGCTCATATAGACCGATTAGCCTCTTACCTGTAATGTCTAAGCTCTTTGAAAAAATTATATTGTCAAGTATGATAACAATCTTAAAAGAATGATCCATTAACCCACATCACCAATTTGGGTTCAGACAAGAGCATGGCACTATCGAGCAAGTACATAGAGTTATTTATCAAATTAGGAAATCATTAGAGAAAAGAGAATACTGCTCGGCAGCCTTTTTAGATGTACAGCAGGCATTTGATAAAGTATAGCACAAGGGCTTATTGTGTAAAATCAAAACCCTATTGCCATATCCTTTCTTTGGATTGCTTAAATCATACATCTCAGTAAGAATATTCCAAGTCAAAGACGGTGAATACACAACTAGGTTCTATGATATTAAGGCAGGAGCGCCCCAGGTATCGGTTCTGGGTCCGGTACTGTACACAATCTACATGTAGATGTAGTAACCGCTACATTCGCTGACGACAGCCCTATCCTTGCAAGTGATAACAATCGCAACCATGCTTCCCAAAAGCTTCGGTGTGGACTTGACAAAATTGAAGACTGGCTAAAAAAATGGCGAATTAAAGCTAGTACATCGAAGTCAACCCACGTTACTTTCGCTCTGCGACCAGGAGACTGTTCACCTAGGAGACGCCACACAACCACACAATGAGTCTGTTAATTACTGTTGGGTATGCACCTAGATCGAAGGCTTACTTGGAAAGCTCATCTTCAAAAGAAACGAGAGCAACTCAACCATAAGTATCGAGGACTATAATGGTTTCTCAGAAGAAATTCAGTCCTAAGTCTAGACAACAGTCTCCTTATATACAAGGTAGTTCTAAAGCCAAATTGGACTTATGGTATCCAGCTCTGGGGATCAACTCCAACATTGCAATAATTCAGAGAGCCCAAAATAAATAACTTAAAACTAAAAAGGAAGAAATTAAACAATATTTTTCAAATTACAAAGATAGCCTAGCAATTCACCCAAACCCATTGGCAGTGGAGTTACTAACTTTAAAGCATCCAAAGATACTCAAGCGAAATAGCATAGTCGAATTGCACTTAAGTTAAATGGAAGAAAGGTCGATGGACCCCTCTTCCGACAATATCCTAGACGTCCAACACATCTGCTCATAGCTTGGGGACTGATTGCAGATATAGTAGAGAAAAAAAAACAATAAACTTTTCGTTTCAGTAATAACACTAGCTTATTACTATTGTACTAAGTTAATCAACATAAACCACATCAAACCAGTTTTTATAGTTATAGTTTGCAACCAGTGTGTGTTGCCAATGATGATTTACGGTACACAGACATGGTTGCTAACTTGCGGGCCTGATGAGAAAGCTCATGGCTGCTCAGAAGGTAATTGAGAGGGCTATGTGCTGAGTTTCCTTGCGAGATCGAATCGGAAATGAGGTGATCCGTAGGAGAACCAAAGTCACCAACATAGCCCAAATGATTGCCAAACTGAAGCGGCGGTGGGTAGGGCACATTTTCAACAGACAGATGGCCCGTGGGCAGAAAAGTTCTCATATGGCGACAATGTACTGGCAGCCTCAGTGTTGGTAGGTCCCCCAACGAGATGGACCGACAATCTGGTCAAGATCACCGGAATATTAGGGCAGCGCAGGTCCAATTGTTGTGGTGATCATTGGGGGAGGCCTTTGTCCAGCATTGGACGTCTTCCGGCTGATGCTGATAATGATGATATAATATTTATCTGGGCAAGTTTCTTTGACTCTTAAGTCTGAACTTGGTTCGTTAACAATCTGCCATCATACAAAAATTTCTCAGAAAAAGTTTTAAATTTGGAAGGGAGACTGGATATTGAAATTATTTGATTAATAATGTATATGAGCAGCATAGTATTGTATCAAATATTATCATGTGTGCAAAATTTATTCAATTTTCTTCTTGTTTAAGGTAAAAAACCAGGACCTGCGGTAATAAGTACCTATCATTTTATAAAACTATCATTCAAAGATGGCATAGATGCAGCATTTTATAAAGCTCTTAGTGATGCTGTCTCGTCAAAGGCATGGGAGCGACAGCCAATAGAAACAAATGCCTTTTCAAGCCCTAATAGTCCGAAAGCATCGGTTGCTCCCACTAGTTCTAAGATTAGATCGGGAATTTTGGGTATCGAGAGAAGTATTGAAGAGCAGCATAGAGCTACAGATGAAAGTATCAGTGTGGCTTTTCAAGATTTGACTAAATTAATGGAGAAAGCAAAAGACATGGTTTCAATTTCTAAAACTATATCATCAAAAATTAGAGTGAGTATGTTTTTAGTATGGGATCACATTTTAGTTCAAATATATAGATTTCTCGTGACAGGTATCGTCATGCTCGCTTAAATGCCTCTGCTTGTGGCGGCGACGTAGGGCGGGTCGTTCCCTTCCCTAAAATGTGGTCGGGGGGGCGATGGCTCGTCCATGCGTTAGGCTCTTGAACGGGTGCTGCTCGTAGTGGCTGGATGATCTTGTTACCGGGAGGTCTGCTTGTTGTGTTTTTTATTATTATTATTATTTCCTTTAAAGTTATTATATATTTTATTTTATGAAATGCTCACATAATGCCTCTATTTGTTTACGGTGTGTGTGGATTGATGCATCTACTATACTCAATAACTCTTATGTATAGGTATTAATTTACTTTTTTTTTCTTTTTTTGACTTACTCGTGTAAGCCTTTCAGTTTTTGACATTTGAGTGTTTTTGTTGCGTCACTTTGCATATATTGTAATTGAAATGATTTGTAAAACAATTAAAATGTAAATCTTGACTTAAAAGAGTGGCATGAGTTTCTTCTCATTAGCTCAACCCTTTACGAAGTAGCGGTAAATTCAATAAGAAACAATATTTTAATTTTTTTTTGACATTCATAAGTGTCATTTCCGTGATCTACATGAATAAAGTGTTTTTGAATTTGAATTTCAATATATATTTCTCACAATATGTTGTATAGTTACAATAGATTATTATAGATATTTTAAAATAAATTTATTATCTAAATCTGTAGTGGATATATTTGTCACTAGTATTTATCGTACTGAGTTAAAACCCAGCTGATACTGTTGAACTCTTTATACTCCATACCCCGTATCTAGTCCGTATCCGTAGCTACATCGTTAAAAGTTAGCTTACTAATTTAAATTATAGTTATAAGTATATATATCAAACAGTTTTAGTAATACCTCATGGTTATTTCTAAAACTTATGAGGTACTTACCTAAGTGAGTATGAGGGACGACAGGTCAAGATTTCTTCGAAAACATTCGTATAGAAATTGACTTTGCATATTTAATCCCAGAAGTGAAAGTTTACAAATAAACCAGTTTAGATTTGAAAGAGCGACACTCAAGTCAATTTCCTAATATGCAATTATTGGGGCTGAGCAGGTTATCAACTGTAAAGTAGATCCTGTAGATGAAGCCACAACCTGTGAGCTGAACAAGACATATCAAGATTTACGATTGATGCGTCAGTCGGACGGTTGGCTCAGTTAAGCACTTGAAGGGAATCCGAAAGGCTGGTTTGGTACTAATTAAATTTGTATATTTAAAAGAAAGATATTTTCTGGAATTGATTTAACATAATCAAATGAATAAAATATAACAATTAACTCTTAAGTATTGTATCTATCTGTATGTAATAACTAATAAGAGATAATTTAATAATGCGTCATAATTAACAGGACAAACAGGGCGATATATCAGAAGATGACACTGTCAGATTTAAATCATACCTAATGAGCCTTGGTATTGATGATCCAGTTACCAGGGATGCATTCCGATCTGACTCGGAGTATTATATGGGCCTTGCGCAGCAGTTATCTGATATGATGGTCGGAGTTTTGCTGGTAAGATGATCCATGAATTTTTGGGAATGTAGGCGCCCTGTTACAATGAAAACAGTGGCCGTTGAGTTTTTGAATGTTCTTCTCACGAGCATATCGTAGATTCAGTAATTTTAAACATTTGTGATGAGTCAAAAGCGCTTAGCTAAAGACTAATTGAATAAAGTTTATTTGATTTTGAATAAAATATAAATAGCGGCTGGTATTAATTATGTGACTGGTTTAAGGGAATACCATCAGAGGCTGACTCACTTTCACGTAGGGAGAGTGGGGCTCGGTAAATGCCGCGATTTTTTTTTCAGAAATTGTTGGTAAAGCGGCTTAAATTAAATAAAAATTGTGTTTTAAAGAGTATGTTTCTAAGTTTATCTTTAAAAATAATAATCATGATTGTTTTTTTTTAAACAAATGCAATCAAACCTAAAATAAGCTACCTGTGCATCTGTGCATAATTTTGCATTGGCGTATGGTCTGTCGCAATTGGTTGAGTCGCCAACGCGGCTCCCGGATGTGGATAGCCACATGCCGTCCTTATTGAATCTTCTGCTGACTACACATCCCGATGGTTACCAGGTCTTTGTCGACGCCCCTCTCGGAACGTCCGACCATTGCCTGGTCAGGAGTGTAGTGCCGATCCGACGCCAACATCGAAGACCACCGCCGCGTTTGGCACTACAAGTCAGCAGATTGGGATAGGATGCGTTCCTTTTTTGCATCCTACCCTTGGGGCAGGGTTTGTTTCCCTTCGGATGATCCTAGTGCCTGCGCCGTTGCAGTAGCCGATGTGATACTACAGGGCATGGATATTTTTATACCAAGCTCTGTAGTACCGATCGGTGGCAGATCACAGCCCTAGTTCGATGCGTCACTTAAAGCAGCATCTGACTGCAAATAACAGGCGTATCAAACTTGGGTTGCGGCGCTGGGCACAAAGGATCCGAACTGCATAGTTCTTAATAGGAAATACAACCGTGCCTCCAGATTTTTTAAGCGGCAAATCGCCCGTGCAAAGTCAAAACACGTCGTCATAATCGGCGAGCAGCTTTCCAGTTACCCGACCGAAACACGCAAGTTCTGGTCGATGTCGAAAGCTGCTCTTGGTAATTTCAGTCCATGCCGCCGTTGCACATGAGGAATGACACCCTGGCCCATACGGCAAAAGAGAAAGCCGATCTCTTGTGCACTCTTTTCGCCTCCAACTCGACTCTTGACGACAACGGAAATACACCGCCGACCATCCCGCGGTGTCAGAGTTCTATGCCTGAAGGACAGTTCAGACAGAAAACTGTTTGGCGAGCTCTGTTTTCGTTGGACGTCAGGAAGTCGAGCGGGCCGGATGGCATTGACGCCGGTGCTAACGCGTTTATTCCGGCACATTATTCTAAAGACGTAGTCCCTGACTCACGGAAGTCAGCCCTTGTCCATCCGATCCAAAAAAAGGAGACAGTTCGGATCCGGCAAACTACAGGCCTATTGCTATTACCTCCCTGCTCTCCAAGATCACGAAGAGCATAATTAGCCGTCAGCTCTTTGTATACCTAGAGGCTCACCAAAGGCTTGGATATCCTAGTTCCGCTACTAGTCAAGATATACCGGGTAAGCTTTGCCTGGGGCTATCTTCCAGAACAATGGACTAGGGCTAAAGTACTATTTATACCTAAGGCAGGCAGAAAGGACTACTCCCTGCCAAGCTCCTTCAGACCCATAAGCCTTACCTCCTTTCTCCTGAAGGTTATTGAGAAAGTCTTGGACAGACACATAAGAGAGCATGCTCTAAGCCTAAAGCCCATTCATAGTTCTCAACACGCCTACTGTAGAGGCAGGTCTACAGAAACGGCCCTTCTACAACTTGTGAATAGAGTCGAGAAGGCGTTACAAGACAAACAGATTGCACTCTGTGCGTTTCTAGACATTGAGGGCGCCTTTGACAATACCCCGACAGACACGCTAGTGAAGGGACTAATTAACAAAAATGTAGACTCCACCACTGTCAAATGGGTAAGGTCAGTGCTCTCAAATCGCAAAGCTCTAATCTCCCTCCATGGGACATCACTGGAGCTATACACTACGCGAAGTTGCCCACAAGGTGGCGTTCTTTCGTCACTTCTATGGACACAAGCAGTAGACGAACTACTTAGTAAGCTGGCAGAACTCAGAATTGATGCACTAGGGTACGCAGACGACCTAGTTATTATCGTCAGAGGTTTCTGCCAAAGCTTACTAAGCTCTATATTGCAAAAGGCGCTAAACACCATCTCACAGTGGTGTACAGCCAACAAACTGTCAGTCAACGCAGGAAAGACTGTTATTGTGCCATTCACGAGGAATCGGACACTTAACAAAATTAAGTCTACAAATTATTTAAGTTTTCTTTAGTGTTAATTCCGCCAATATTTGTCTTTAAAACAATTCGACATGTGTTTCGCCTCTACACGAGGCATCATCAGGACGTGTTGTCTCGCCAAAATCTGGCACGAGACTCGTCATCATCATCGTCATCAGTCAGAATTAACACTAAAGAAAACTTAAATAATTCGTATAATTATGGATTTCCGCAAAGTAACGCCTAATTCAATAAATTTTCTTAAACTGAAGTCTCCCACCTTGAACGGCTCTACTTTGGAATTCTCAGCTGATACTTAATATCTGGGAGTCACATTCGACCAGAAACTCACATGGAATTCTCACATCACAAAGCCGTGAAAAAGGCTAAAACAACCTTGGGTGTATGTCGACGTCTGGTAGGGAGACATTGGGGAATGCGCCCCAAGATCCTCCTATGGCTATTCAAAGCAATTGTGAGACCAACAATCACATACGCCTCCATTGTGTGGTGGAACGAAGCCAACCAGAAAACAACTGCAGACAGACTAAATAGCCTGCAGAGACTTGCCTGTATGTTGGTAACCGGAGCCATGACGTCTACTCCTGGTGCGGCCATTGAAGCAATGCTAAACCTACCGCCTCTTCCACTGTTCATACAGCAAGAGGCGAAGGCAAGCATGCTGAGGGCAATCGCCCAGGGGGGTTCATGTAACTGGATGTCGCAAACGCTTAGGACCTTAGAGGACTCAGTTCTGCGAGACCACATATTAGGCATGTTACCTGATCAGATGATTCCACAATTAATCTCTGTTAAACACTATATCGTGGAACTACCTTCCAGGGACGACTGGATGAACAACAAAGTCACGTGGAAGGACGGGAGCCTCATGTGGTTCACCGATGGGTCCAAAATGGAAAATGAAGTCGGCTGTGGGGTCTATGGAGAACGCCCCAGGTTTAAATCCAGCACAAACCTGGGAAGCTTTACCTCCATATTTCAAGCAGAGGTGTACGCCATCCTGGAATGCGCGGAAACCAATATCCAAAAAGGCTACTTCAATCATAACATATACATTCACTCTGATAGTCAGGCAGCATTGTTGGCTTTAGACGCTGACTTGACGTCGTCTAAGTTAGTCAATAATTGCGTTGAATGCCTGAATTCATTAGGCATGAAAAACAGAGTGATTCTCAGATGGGTCCCAGGGCATGCCGGAATCATAGGCAATGAAATGGCCGATGAGCTCGCAAGAGCTGGGGCTAAAGCAGTCCGATATGGTCCGGAACCCATTTGTGGACTGCCCAAGAGCGCCATCCGACACACCCTGAGTAACCAATGTAAACAAGAAGCACTTAAACGCTGGAACAACTCTTCAGGTTTAAACCACTCTAAAGCACTGATAAGGGCATTCAACAGTAGCTATGCGAATGAAGCCCTATCATTGAACAGGAAAAATCTATGCATACTCACTAGGATGCTAACCGGGCACTGTCGCCTAAACAAGCACCTCAGTGTGGTCGGCATCAGAAGCGACAAAGCTTGCAGGTTCTGCCTTGAGGATGATGAAACACCTATTCATCTACTCTGCGACTGCGGCCCACTAATGCATAAGCGTAACACAATCTTTGGTAATTACTTCGTACCACCAGATAGTGCATTTGCAACACTCGCGTCAAGAAACTACTGCGGTTCGTAAAGGCGGCAGGGCTTGACGATGAGCTTTAGTATGAGTGGCGAACACAATAGTCCAATTCTGGACGCGGTGTTACTAGGAACCTTTTAGGACCAGGAAATAGCCACCCTCTTCAAATAATAATAATAGAGGCTCACCAGTTGATCAACGACCGACAATACGGGTTTCACCACATAGATGGGCTGCGGCTATTGAAAGCAAGGGGGAAGGCCTGGCAGTTAGCCTGGATATAGCGAAGGCCTTTGATCGTGTATGGCACAAGGTGCTCCTCTCCAAACTTCCATCATTTGGGCTTCCCGAGAGCTTGTGCAAGTGGACCTCCAGCTTCCTCACTGGGCGCAGCATACAGGTCGTTGTCGGCGGATATTGCTCGAACCCGAAGCCCGTGAAAGCTGGAGTGCCCCAAGGCTGTTTGCTGTCTCCCACGCTGTTTCTTCTGCATATCAATGATATGTTGGACACCTCCAACATTCATTGCTATGCAGACGACAGCACTGGTGATCCCGTACACATGGGCCATGCAGGTCTCTCGGGAAATCGTCGACCAGTGCCGGGAGAAACTTGTGTCTTCTATCGAGTCCTCTCTTGAGAAGGTCGCGGAATGGGGTAAATTGAACCTTGTCCAATTTAACCCCCAGAAGACTCAAGTTTGCGCGTTAACCACTAAAAAAAAACCATTTGTCGTATCACCGCTCTTCGACAACACTTCCCTTAAAGCCTCGCCTAGTATCAGAATACTGGGTCTCGAAATCTCGAACGATTGCCAATTTCATGGTCATCTGGAGGGCAAAGCCAAATTGGCTTCAAATAAACTAGGCGTCATTAATAGAGCACGGCAATACTTCAAGCCGGCCCACATACTAGCGCTCTACAAAGCGCAGGTCCGGCCACACATGGAGTATTGCTGTCATCTCTGGTCAGGCGCACCCCAGTATCAGCTCGATCCATTTAAACCTAGATCACTTGGCTGGATCACTTGGCGTTGCGTAGAGAAGTCGCTTCATTGTGTGTCTTCTACCGCATTTATCACGGGGAGTGTTCCGAAGAGCTGTTTAACCTGATTCCTGCCGCCTAATTCCACCTTACGACACGCCACAAGTTAGGATATCATCCTCACCATCTGGATATGTGGCGGTCCTCCACAGTGCGGTTTTCAAGGAGCTTTCTTCCACGTACTATAAAGCTGTGGAATGAGCTTCCTTGTGCGGTGTTTTTCGGGACGATACGACTTGGGTACCTACAAAAAAAGCACCTTCCTTAAAGGCCGGCAACGCTCCTGTGATTCCTCTCGTGTTACAAGTGAATGTGGGCGGCGGTGATCACTTTACACCATTTTCCATAAAAAAAGGAATTAAACCATATTATTTTTGTTTTCAGGAATGTGGCGGACTTATGTCATTAGCAGATGTTTGGTGCAGGGTCAACAGAGCTAGAGGTCTAGAGTTAATATCACCAGAAGACTTATTGAATGCTTGCAAGTAAATAATCAAAAATTATTTATAATTTATTTATTTAACCAATACAGCCCCTATCCTTACAGGGTAACCTATTGCGATAGAGGCTTGACTTAAAATTATTTAAATTAACTTATAGAGTTAGAGTTAAATTATTAAAACTTTCGTGAGACATTGTTGACTAATTTATTCACGATTTATCGGTGTGGGTACTGACTAATTTCGGATCATTCACAGCCGATCAATTGACCGTCCACCAAATTTTCAGGGTTGAGCTCTGCCAATAAGACCCATAGTGCCGATGATCACGTAGTGGTCATTGTGAGTTCATTTTGTGCACCCGTGGACACCAATAGTGACATAGTGTCAGTGATCCAGCCGCGACTACGAGCCGTAAGAGAAGGGACGTTATCGCGAACCCACTATACTCACGCTGATGAAGGACCTCCGAATGGTCCAAAATAGTCGGTACCCAAACCGTTAAATTGTGAGTCGAACATTGAAAAAATTGTGTGTAAAACGAACGATCTTTACCTATTATACTAGATAATTAATATTTGTAGAACATACACCAACTACCCCCATTATAAACTCGTTCAGTGAGCAATCAAACAGTTCAGTAAAAGTTTTTTTAAATCTAGCAATGTGTCTGTAAAAGGCGTGTGTCGCATAAGAGTGGTTCTATTTTTATGTATCTTTTTCTTCGTTTGCCTCTAGCGGAGGTTGGCAGTCAGCTTTGTAAATTCAACTTTGTTCTTCGCGAAATAGTTCTGCCGAAATTCCTATCCACTTTCGGATGTTGCGCGACCAAAACTTTTTTCTTGCGAAGGACGCCTCTTCTTCCGCGGAAACTTTTACCATCATGATGAGTTGCAGGAGTTCGTACCTATCCTGCCTAAATAAGCGACTTTCCTCATCTTGATGGTTCGCATGAGAACGCGTTTTTGATTGATGCGCCGCAGAATCAATACAATTTTAATTACAAGCCAGTGGTTAGTAACTCTGCCTGTTGAGCTAGAGGTCCCTGGTTCGAATCCCGGTTGGTGCAATCATTTATATGATGAATGTTTGTTTCCGAGTCATGGATGTTTATTTGTATTTATGTATGTTTAAATAAATGTATTGTATTAAATATATCGTTGTCTTGCAACCATAGCACAGGCTATAATGCCTAGCGTGGGGCAGGATAATTTGTGTAAGAGTGTGTCAATATTAATATTATTATTAATTGTATCAAAGTTTTTTAGATTGGTAACTGATTCT
>CATIXQ010000006.1:7614597-7626332 GCA_949711755.1 Leptidea juvernica | reverse complement strand
GTATCAAAGTTTTTTAGATTGGTAACTGATTCTGTCTGTATATTGTCCTAAGATTGCTGCAAACAATAGATGCCCCGATGTCTCTACGGAAGTTCCCAAGTGGAGCGTGTGTTCTTCAGCTCAACAGCCAGAGAGATGAGGAAGTGGCCAAAGCGACTAGTCAGATGGTAACTAGTATATACTTAAAAAACTGTCAATAGTAATAGCATATATCAGAGATAAAAACCTTCTTGACTTCATTACGGAATACTGGGTCTCGAAATCTCGAGCGATTGCCAATTCCGTGGTCATGTGGATTGCAAAGCTAAATTGGCTTCAAAGAAGCTGGACGTAATAAATAGAGCATGGCAATAATTCAAGGCGGCCCACATTCTACAAAGTGCAGATCCACATGGAGTATTACTATCATCTCTGGTCTGGCGCAGCTAAGTATCAGCTCGAACCATTCGACCGCGTGCAACGCAGAGCTGCTCGAATTGTCGGCGATCCACTGTCAACGGCTAGATCACTTGGCGTTGCATAGAGCCGTCGCTCCATTGTGTCTCATCGCATTTATCACGGAGAGTGTTTCGAAAAGCTGTATCACCTGATTCTTCGCACAACACGCCATAAATTAGGATATCATCCCCACCATCTAGATGTGTAGCGTTTCTCCACAGTGCGGTTTTCAAGGAACTTTCTTCCACATACAACAAAACTGAGGAATGAGCTACCTTGAGCGGTGTTTCCGATACATGGTTACCTTTTTAAAAAATCTCGTACTACACCTACCTAAGTCTACCAAAACGACGGCAACGCTGTGATTCCTCTGGCGTTGCAGTAGAACGTGGCCGGCAGTGATCACTTAACATCAGGTGACCCGTACGCTCATTTATCCTCCTCTTTCATAATTAAAATGGTAAGTGGAACACTAGAGTGACCAGAAAAGAGTTGGTATCCTTCAGAAAGAACTCTCACATATACATATATATATCACATAAATAGATCTCTTATATTACAAAATAATGAGTATTTAATAACTTTATAAAGCAGAGGTTCCCAAACAATTTCAGTTTCTATTGTGTGATCATACATACTGTTGTTATTTATGTAAAAATGTTATACCTACCTATATATTATTATGCTCATTCTTACAGATTGAAGAAAACGGCGCACTCACACCAGAAAAACTATCACAAATTGCAAATGTTTCCGTCCTACTTGCCCGAGAACGACTGTTTACTACAGAAAGATTGGGTTTAGCTTGCAGAGACGAATCTATTGAAGGATTAGCATTTTATCCAAATCTATTTTTATCTAAAGTGTAAATTAAAAAGAATATAATGATGATTATATAATTATTTTCAATGTTACTCTTGTTTTATAATTTAACCTGCTTATCTGTACAAAGCTGTTAATCCATCACGTGCGAGTAGCTAATAAGTACCTAAGTTTGGATGAAACGCGCGCTTATAACTGCCAATATGAATTTTATTCAAGGCATCCACATGCTAACGCAAGTTTGATAAGTGTCTAAATGACTGCACGCCCGTTTTAAGGCCTGCAGCAAATTATGATAATTTTCTAGTAGAAAGAAAATCCTCGCTTTTGTTCCGGGGCCCGTACACCCTGGGAAATTTCTCGTAACGACCATTCAGTTCCAATGCGCACCCGATTAGACATCACCAAAACGAAAAAATTTCGAGAGGCCCGTCCTAGTTATATAAGTTTATTGTCTATGGGCCCGTCTGCACTCCCCCCAAACTTGTATCAGTTTGGTAGACGATGCCTGATTTTACCAAAAAAGGCAATTTTGGCGTTCATTTTCAATAAATACATATTCGAACCGGTTTATAAATTTACTGTAACGAGTACATTACCTACAATATAGGTACAGTATATCTTAAGGAGCATACAATGCGCGCTAAATGGACATTCTGTGGCAGTATTGTTGCCGTAATAGCATATTATTGCTACTGCTATGAGCCAGTACAATGGCAGGCCCATCACAAATTCCATTTTTGAATCTTCACGAATGACTTGTTTTTTTTTTAATGGCACGGGATGCAAGTCCATAGGCCCATAAATGACTGGGGTTGCGCGATGTTGCCAGGGTCGTAACGCGCGTAGCGGATCATCGGCTGTTTGGTGATAGGTAGTTTGCGACTCTGAAAGTGTCTCTTTTATGGGCAGACGATGCCACTTATTACTTATTAAATGAGTCATATTCATTCATATGCTCTTTGATAACAATTCCCATAATTAATGACTCGCCTAGTTCCTAACATTGATTAATTAAAAATCATAAGGTTAAGAAGTGTTGTAACATTTCGAAGTTTTGTTATGAGGAAAAGTGACCGCCACTTTATATTCGTTTCTTCATTGGCACGGTTTTTTGAATTTATATATTATACCTAATGAAGATACCCACCACCTCTAACACTACCAAACCGGGTTAGTACAAATAACAAACACATTAAGCAGAATATACTTTATTGAAGCAACTTCACAATCCCTTTACTTGAAATATAATTTAAGCATGTTATGTTCACATTAAATACTCACAGGATTTTGGATCTAATATTTACTTACGATATATACTTACAATGTACTTTATTTGTATTGAAAGCTTTATTTCCAATCTTAGAACTTTATGTTCTAATGAACGAAAAATTTGAAAAAATAGAAACCTTATTTCATCAAAAATATATTTGATTTGGTATGCAAGGATACAAAAAAATAGTAGCAGTAAAAAAAAACAGTAGTGCTTTAGTACAAAGTACCTACTCACATGTGATTAGACTTGGATTAGTTCCTTAAAACTTATTTAATGCTAAAATCTTGTGGTTTTATAGCCAGAGAGATGTTAGAACACCATAATATTAAAATTAAGCTGATATAGATTTTAACAGACTTAAAAAAATCCAGTCTCTTCGCAATTATGATTTTTTTTAATGCCTATGATAAATCTTAATATATATAAATCCAGTGTCCTGATGTTTGTTTCCAGTGAACTCCAAAACTAATGAACATATTTTAATAGGGATTACTTCATGGAGTGCAGTTTAGTCCAACTGAGAGATAGGATAGTTTTTTATTTCGATTTGGGACCCATAATTATTTTTCTATAAGAGAATTTATATATGCACGGTTTCTGCTGTGAAACAATTTCATTATAACAACAGGCATATTTTACAGAATAATTCTTGATGTTATGACTAACTGCACTGTTTGGACAATGCCAGTGTACATTGGCATCAATTATTATTTAGACTCTGATAGATGGATAATGGTCATCTGCATTAAAGTCTGTATTTTTACAAGACAATAAATATACTGTAATTCTGTCAATACATTTTCACCTTAATGCCTATAAAAAAAAACATATCCACTGAACCCCCAGAAAATAACATGCAAATATTATTGTTTTTCTTAAGCAGATAATATCAGAAAGATATTAATGCATAGTACGTTCACAAATAGCAATAATGCAATGCATCAAGCAGAAATGCTTACCTTAAATATCTAATAAACCACCAGCTTATATATAAAGGTTCTTAAATTTAATGATAAGTATTCATCGTGTGTCTAACCTCCAGTTGCTGAAGGCATATTTAAAGTTGATGCTTCATTATATCACATGCTATCTTTGATAGTCATAATGGAAAAGACAATGACGGTATTATATTTAATGTAACATTAACTTTAAGGATGCTTTGTGCAACTGGCAGTAAATATACTTAATTTACCATTAAAAGCAATTACTTAAGGGTATCTAGTCAGTTTGAGTATTTTTGCCCTCAAATCAGGCCTTATAGAGTGCAGGTATAATTTAACTAATAATAATTTTCAGTACTCATCAATATAAACCATTTAAAAAAAAAAAATTGAAAAGCCTAGTCTTTTAGTGCTTTGTCACAAGGAATCAATGGTACTGAATTAGTTATTTTTATAAATCCAATAGAATTTTTGAAGGTGGAGTTAAAGTAAATAGCCTATTAATAATAATTAAGTAGCCTATAAAATTATATTTCTATTTGTGACAATACTGACAAATTAAATTTGAGCACAAAAAGAATCACATTAAAGTACAAAAAAAAAGTTTAATGCCTTCATGGCATAATTTCTCAGGGCAATTACAGAACAAAATAAAATAAAAAGGTCCTAATTCTATATTTTATTATTTGAAAGGAATGTTAATACTCAATTGCGTTTTTGAAACCCTTTGGTACTTCGTTATATTTGTTGCACAATTCCCAAGCTTTGAAATCATCACAGGACCGAATACTATCTATGAAGCATTCAACTCCTCTAACAAATGGTAACATCATTTGTTCGTTTATAATCTCTGATAAACGGTGAAGGAAAGCTATATTCTTCGCCAAGCTTTCCAAAATGTTTATAGGCAGTGGTCTTTCAGTACACTGCACAATGTCAAGCTGAAATATTTTATTTCAATATTAAATTGTTGAAAATTAATCATTCTATTATGGTTTTGTAATAAAATGTAAGTACTGTATTTTTTGTCTAATTAGGTATGTAAGAAACTTAAATCCTAAAAACAAAAGAAACCTTAAAACCTGGTTAAACAAAATGTTTTTAATTATACAAGTGACACTTCAGTATTAGCTGTAGAAATAACTTTAGTTGGATGATAAAAGTATTAAGTATATAATATATTCAACTTAATATTTAAGTGAATCAGAGTGTAAATATTATGTTTTGTGTAACATAACACTTACATGAGTTTTGACTTTATTGAAGATTATTGAATTCATTCAAATAAAAATGTGTATATTTTTTCAAGGCCTATATTATGTTTTATCACATGAGTGTCTCTTAAGATAGCTAAAACATGTTTTATTAATAATATTTATCTTTGTTTTTAAATTTAAGCCATTTTTAACTTGTCACACTCACCTTCTCATTTACTGTGTTTGCTTTTAATCCCAAGTAAGCATTAAGACATTGAGCTAAAGATTTCACATATTTAGGAACATGGCCAACTTTATTCCTTGATATAATAAGATCTGCCACCTGAAAGACATAAATTAATTATATTGTGTATACTGCACTCTTTATTTACTTTAATTACATCAGTGTGATATATTTATTATTATACTACCTATAAATCAAATTGTACATAGTATTTTCTTTGATTGTTACACATTTAAATAAAACGCATGTAATTGTAACGGTTTTAGATGATAATTATGATTAACATTAGATGTTTGTGTAAAAGTTACATTTTTATTTTAGTTAACCCGATGTTTCAAGACCTTTCCAGATCTCGTTTTCAGGGGGACTGCAGATGAAGTGAGTCAAAGATAGTATTTTTTGTAGTTGTCATTATAAAGTTTAGCACCATTTATTTCCTCGGAGGTGGTATTTGCTGTACACAGATGGTTTTTGGCAAAATTTACTGACAGTGTCCTCTTCTTTTTTGGTATGTGTAGTTATGGGTTTTAATTTAGAGATTATTGGATCCCAGTAATTTTTACACAAACATCTAATGTAAAACCGTTACAATTACACGCGTTTTAATCCTTTAAAAGTGTTTTATTTAAATCAAATTGTAGTTAATATTTCAAATATTAGATTAACCACTTTCAATAAATTCATAAAAATTAAATATATATACTATCATATTAGACACAAATTCATAGAGCAGATGACCATGTAAATTTATATGTGTGATAAATAATTTTAGAACTTAGTCAAACACTTGGTACAAATACAATACACACCTGAGTATCAAAAATGGACTTCAACTTTACATTATGCTTATGATATAAACAATCAGATAGTTTTCTACAATCATGGACAATCTTTTTAACATTGTCATCTTCAAGAAGCTTTTTCAAGCCAGCATCGAATGCATGATACTGCATAATATGAATATCAAATACATAAATTTGATGAGGTGTTGACACAACTAGAAAGGGCATTTTACATTTTCTGCTCATGTCCACACCATCTGTACTCACAGCTATGTAGGTATATTGATACAAGTCATCAATAGCCTTATGAAAGCTAGCATCGACCTGGTTTAGATATTTATACTTCATTGAAGTTTTCAGTATATCTGCATACTCCTTTAGTGAAATTTTTAAGAATGTTGTCTCATTCTGTTCTTGAAGCTTTACAATGTTTCTCACTTCAGTGTCATAATAGTGATATATGCCTTCACTTTTATCACCATCAGGGAGTTCCTTAACATTATACAAAGAAATTTTAGACTTATCCAGTGTCATACTATAGAATCTACCTTCAATCACCTCAGATTCTTTTGTGTGAATTTGTAATAATTCTCCCTTCATGTAAAGACTGTCCATTATGTTAAATATTGTGATATCTGTTAATATAAAAATGAGTATGGGTATAGCCTAATCCTTTTTAACAGGTTTGGCTGGGGTATGTTCTGTTTCACTGTAAGCCCTGTATATATATAAACCTAAAGTAACATGTAACACAATTACAGCTACAACAGCAGAATATACACTGCTTGTAATGGGCTCCAATCTTAGAATGCCATCAAATAAAGTCTTCGCAGAGAAGAATGACAAAACGGGCACGATGATTATGAAGAGGCAGTATTTTATAACAGTGCGAAAGACTAGAAAGTCGGGAAGTTCCTGAAAGAAGCATTACATTAGGTTATAACATATAATCATGTGAATTGTCTGTTATCTACTTACGGGCGTCTTAAATTTAACTCACATTTGCTCTACCTTCAATCATTATAAGTAGTTAAAACAAAAAAGAAAAAATAATATGGGTGTGAATAACTGAAGTATTCATAAACTTGAAGAATATGAAATAGAATTCAATAGTTTGCTTTTAGAATGAACATAAACTGGGAAGTGGAAACATGATTTTCTTTTTTCAGTACATAAATTCAAGAAGAGAGAAAGGGAGGAATATATAATTGCCGTCCATAGAGCCACGGTTTACAATCTTACAACATTGATACTATTCGGTAGACAATTTTAATTCCCACTTAGGAATAGAGATGGCGGTAACATATCATGCTTTTTTTATTACATGTAATATATTCCTATTATAAACAAATTAATTGGATTATTTTTTATTATTATATTATATCCGGAGGCCTACACCCCTCCTCCCAAATACAAATGGCAGCACGGACTAAAAATAGATTACTCCAGGACGGTACCAGGCTATGCAGCCCTGGAGAATCCGTCCCTGCGCGTCCACAATTAGGACCTGTACCTAATAGTGGTTGCCCAGGCTGCCCCGAGTATTCTGGAGGGGGAAAATCTACGCATGCCTGTATAGGTCCCATAGCAGAAACGCAGAGACTGACCGGCTCCTCGAACACACCCAAATGGCTACAGATTCCGTGTTGGAGCAGATCCCCACTGCAGAGATCGTGTTTCTTGGCGATTTAAACGCCCACCACGCCGAATGGCTAGGCTCACGTACCACCGATCATGCAGGGGGTCCAACTCGACTCTGGATGACCAAGGTGCACCACCACAGCATATTCCGCGGTGCGAGTCATACATGCCGGAGGTAAAAATCCGGCATGGCGCCGTGCTTAAGGCGCTTCTCACCTTGGACATTCACAAATCGAGCGGGCCCGATGGCATTCCCCCGATAGTGCTGCGTAAAAATATGTATAAAGCCACCGCCTGCAGTTAGGAATTTCTTGCATCGCACAGCCACTTTGTGGAATCAACTACCGGCAGCGGTCTTCCCGAACAGATACGACTTAGGGACCTTCAAGAAAAAAGCATACTCCCACCTTAAAGGCCGGCAACGCATTTCTTGACACACCTGTTGTTGCGGATGACCATGGGCGGTTGCCTCACCTCTCCCCATCGCGTGAGCCTCTTGCCCGTTTGCCCCCTCTCATATAAAAAAAATATTGTTGGTTTATGTATCAACGGTAGTTTTCCAATCACATCACTAGAGCGCATTTATGCGGCATAATGCTCAACGTTGAGTGTTCCAACTACACCAACGCTTCGCACAATCGAGCACTCTCAAAAGTACTGCTTTCGCGTGAAGCGTAGATGACACCAACTCAGTGGCAGAAAATTATCGAGTTTTTTTTCTATAAGTTGGCATTGATCCAAATTTTGTTTACTATCGGTAGTAATATTGTTTATTGTTGAAAAAATTTACAAAGCTATCGTTTCGTTGTAGTTTCTTAGAAATAATAAAACTTAATTCAGACTGTGTTAAAAAAATGTAAGTATGGATAAAGGTACAAATTTAACGAAAAATGATTTAAATATTCTTCGTTTATTGAATTTTGGTTTGAGCTAATGGTCTTGTTACCAATGCTCTAAATAAATAAAACTAAAACTAATGAATGTACAAACATTGACTATTTAATTTTATATACCACATTTAAAATGTGAATACAAATACAGTTTAGAATTCTAAGTATACACAAATTTACTGAACAGAAATATACTTTTGTCAACATTGCAATGGCTTGATCGAATCATTTACTGAAACAGACAATATCATAAATGTTTTCGTAGAAATGAATATATTTATCAAAATGAAGACGACAACATCTTATTTTCTAATTAGATTGCTAATTCTATGAATATTTTTTTCAACACTGAACTTAGTACACACGCACTCTGATGGTGCATTTTAAAACTAATTCATGTTCCAATACAGTGCGTTCACAGTTATTTTACCTCTAGCCGTTAGGTTACCTAACCTGAGCGTTATATTGCCATATTTAGTTTCTATGACTCCATCAAACAACAAGTTAAATTTTACGGTATTGATGATATTTTTTTTCTTACAATATAATGATTTGAACGTAAAGTTTGTAATAAGATCTTTTATTGGGACGGTTGAACGTATTTAAATTTATATTTGGAGTCATTACAGAAATTTGCTAACCAAATTTTAATTTTTGTTATTCAAAGGTTAATTTTCAATAATAATTACATCAGTGTGATATATTTATTATTAAAGTCTGTTTTTCCTAACTTCCTAATAAATGTGGCATACAGAGAACCAGCTCGTACCGAGAGATAATTCGTACAAATGGGAATAATCGTACGCATAAACGATTGAACTTAATTGTATTTATGCAGTGAATGAATAGTATCGGGTAGAAGAGTAGAAATAATACGACAAGTTATTTAAATAGTTTTACTATTCGGATTCCGATTATAAAAAATATACCTATCTTATAATATTATTATACCTATCTTATAATATTATTTATACCTATCTTATTATATTAATTTCCGTTTGCTTTTTTACTTAATGTAAGACTATACCTTTATATATCTTTAAGAATATGCCTATCTAATAATATTATTTTAAAATAAAAAAACAATTAAGTGATCGAGAGATTTCCGTCAGGAGCGAAGTTCGTTATTCCAATTTAATAAACTGTTCAGTAAGATACGAAATGATAATAATTACAATATGAAAATAACTCAAAAAATATGTATAAGCTTATCAAAAGTATTTAACTAGTATCAAAGAATTACCAACCCATTTATGAGTACTTTGTATGTTAAAAAAGCATGTTTAGTGTATTAATTGTAAGCTGTCTATTGTATTAGTTAGGTACACAGTAATAACCACAATATATTTATCCGGATAATTATCTTAATCGGAAATAAAGTAATCTATTTGCGTTTTAGGCTACCTATCATTCATAGCTATCAAACGTTTTTCACGATATTTCACTTTCTCACAAGAAATAGTGAAATAGAGTTTCGCACAGCATTTTTTCGTAGGTAGGTATAATTTTCCATAATGTAGTACGACCTCCACGAAAATTTATATCAATTTTTAACTCTGCTAAGAGTTTCCCCAAAGTCGGTACGTCCTTTCTGACGGTGTACATTTCAAGTATTTTATTTTGAACTGCACACAGATCAAAATCATCAAAATTTTTTTTTTCTTGGCTGCGTTTTTTTCTGGGTGTAGAAATCTTTTGAAAAGTGGATGCAGCAACTTCGCCTTCTTTAGTTATGGTGCTTACGGTTTTTTCAGATATTCCTGAAACAGGAAAAAAGTTTTATTTTATAAAGCCTATTTTATTTTAAATTAAAAATAGCTGTATATATTTGTAGAGAGCTATTTCTTACCAATAATGTTCCTATTTACATTTTTACCTAATCGTATCAAATGCTACCAAACGAAAATTGTAGTTCTATTTAAAAAATAGAGGTCAGCTTGGCATTTATTTTATTTATTTATTCAAAATAAAACCACTCAAGGCGACTTATACTAATTGACAATGATTACTATATTAAATTATGAAATCATATAATATATTAAAAAGACAAATATAAAGATCATAGAACTTGTATATCAAATTCAAGCAAATGATTGATTATATTACTATAAAAATAAAACATACAAAAAAGTCAACATCTCAGAATCTCTCAACAAGTGCGCGTGTGCCGCCGAAGTTTTTACGTCTATTTAATTTTAAAAGTTCATTATTTACAATAATAACGTTTGTTAAATAAAATTATAATATTGATTAACTTGTACAAGTATTATCAAAGTGAAAGAAAATATAATTTGATTAAATTCAGTGCAAAGAAGTTCATACGTATTTAAAATATTTTTTTTCTACCCTCATTAAATAAACTAGATTTTTTTTTAGTGTTGTTGAGGCATCTGATAATGCTTCAATAATTGCTATACATCCTGTTAACTGACCAGTTATATTCCTTTCGTGTTTCTCAAATTTGTTTGTGCTGGTGCAGTAGTTGTATCAATGTCTATTGATTCACTTCAAAAATCGTTGGTCGATATGACCACAGCTTTTGCCACAAGATTCGAGCAGTTCGAGAATAACCTCCAAAACATTAAAAACACAGCAGCTGCTTCAAATAATAATTCAAACGTCAACGACGTAGCCGGGGACTTTTACGCTTTTCGGTCATTTGTAATTGCGTCACTGTCGACGCTTCACAGGCAAGTAGAATTACTTCAGAAAATATCTGACCAAGCGAAGATGAGGTCCAGACGTAAAATGCTACTGGTGCACGGAATACCAGAGCATAGTAAAGAGGAAACATCGGCAGCTGTCGTTAAGAACCTAACCCAACATCTTAAAACCCCCAAGCTGGATGTGACTTCCATTATTAGGTCACACCGTGTTGGTAAAAATAAAGTGATAAGCCACGGCCCATACTTGTAAAATTTGAAGACGTGGATTTAAAAAAATCAATATGGTTTAGTAAAACTGCCCTAAAAGGGTCTGGAATTACTCTGTCTGAGTTTCTTACCAAATATAGACATGAGACTTTTATGACTGCCCGTCGAAAATTTGGGGTGAACAAAACCTGGACAAGTAATGGTACTATTTTCATACTTGATTCAAAGGGATCGAAACACAGTGTGAATTCTGTCGCTGAATTAAATGCTATTACCACCGACACAACGCACGAACAATTGAGAGCTGGAGAGTGTGGTGCTGATCAGAGGCAGGAGGCTGCAGGTAACACCAGGCCAAAGAGAACTAACAGGAATAAGTAAATAAGCATAAACTAAACTTAAGTAATAATTACACAAATCAAATCCTAAGTTCTTTTTCATTTAAATTACTTGAATTAAACTCCTTGATTTAGTGTTTCTATAATGATTTGCAGTATGTATGGCTAGGAATTTATTATATCTAAGTATTAATCTCCATTTAATTCTATTTTGTTTAATGTCTCCATACTCCTCAACTTGTATGTCTACTTTATAAGGCTAGCAACATTTTGTAACAAATTATTTGTTATTAT
>CATIXQ010000006.1:7528505-7609597 GCA_949711755.1 Leptidea juvernica | reverse complement strand
AAAGTACCTTTGACCGACTGCTATCAATCTATTGACAACCAGGTCAATAGTTTATGGGTCGAATTTTGGAAACAAGACCAAGAACAGAAGGGTAAATGGTATGGAAATATTCAAGCAAACTTACCTGTGGCACCATGGTATAACAAATTGAAAATGGCCAATCGGGACTTTATTACGACTATAAACAGACTGCGTTTTGGTCACTCCACCGTCCCAGCCCACCTGGCTCGGTTGGGTATAGTGGAGAGTAGCTACTGCACCTTCTGCAATAATTCTGTTGGTGATATCGAACATTTCATATTTAAATGTGAGTGCTTTTCGTTTGACAGATTGATTCTTGTCAGTGAAATTAGTGAAATAGTGCAAAATCAATTGACAGTGCAAGATCCCTCCCGCCGCCTGAGTGATATGTTGAAAAATAGATCGTATTACGTGCCTCTATATAAATTCATCAAAAATACAGTTGGGAAATTATAATATACCTAATAAAAATACCCAAGACTTGGCCTAAAGGCCTAGATACCAGGCCATAAACTCCAAAAAAAAAAAAAAAATTTGTTATTTATTAAACACTGGGCTCTTGTTTATAATACTAATCTCAATTTATTCAATGTTAAATTGATATCTAATTTCTAACTTAGACTTCACTTATTTGATAGAACTGAAACTGAAACTGTGAATCTTGAAATAAGTTTGTACTTTAAAGTAGTATATGATAAATGTTGTACAATATGTAAGCATTACTTGATTATATGTGCCTAGTCAACATAATATAATATTAGGTAATATTGTTTACATTTTTGTGTCACTATTTACCTACAAGAAATTTAATTAACTATATATTTAATAAACTTAAAATCAAATATTAAGTTTAGAGTTAAACTATATACTTACTTTATACTACTTTTTGGTGAACAATAAACTGCATTTAAACTTTATTTATAGT
Organism: Leptidea juvernica; assembly: GCA_949711755.1. Taxonomy (NCBI): domain Eukaryota; kingdom Metazoa; phylum Arthropoda; class Insecta; order Lepidoptera; family Pieridae; genus Leptidea; species Leptidea juvernica. Next base: position 7,608,651 of record CATIXQ010000006.1, on the reverse strand, counting down.
TTCTAATTGTTTGGTTCATAATATAATATATCTGTTAATCCAATTTAATAACTTCTATTCATAAAACATATGCATAAATTGACAATGTTTGTGGGTCTGTTCTGTAAGTATCTTCATTTATATTTACTATACATTTCATTGTAAAATAATATAAATTTGATATTCTAATACTCTTGGTGTAACATTGTAATAATAAAACATAATAATACTAATACATAAATTGACAATGTTTGTAAGTCGGTTCTGTAACTGTACTGTGTCATCATTGTACTATACATTTCATTGTAAAATAATATCAATTTGATATTCTAAATACTCTTGGTGTAACATTGCATATCATTATATAGCAACATAATCTATACATTTTATAATGTTATTGTTAATTTGATTAGTTGTAATAATTTGCGCTAATAATTTCTGTTCAATTAATTCATGTGAGACTGGCGTTAACAGGATACAGTTTTTTGAATAAAACCACTAATATTATATTAATTTCAAACACATTAATATAACTTGAAAACGCAATATAATATATACATATATTTTTCATTGGATTTAGATACATAACATTAGTTATAATTAATCTAAGTATTATTGTTTAGTTAGTTAGTTTTGTTATAATTGATCTAAGTATTATTGTAACATACCTACTTATTAATTATTATTTATTTGTTCTGTACTTTTTAATCTTGATAAATTGTAGCTGGTAATGGCAGATACTAGTGATAGCAGTGAAGTTGATTTTTTGTCCTTGAATTCCTCAAGCAGCCAAAGCTCCGCTGATGAAAGCTACTACAGCATCTCACCTACCTTCTCTCTTCGTAGTGAACTTGAGAAAGCTTTTATAGATTGTGTTAATAATTTCAATGTTTTACATATAAATGCTCAGAGTGTGCCTTCTAGCTACACTGATATGCTTGCTTCATTTGATTGTAATAATATTCATGCAATTCTAGTGTCTGAGAGCTGGCTCAAACCTTGTCTTCCTTCCACTTCCTACTCCTTACCGGGTTTTCAGCTTGTCCGCAATGACCGAACCGGCCGAGTCGGCGGCGGTGTTGCAATATATATTCGTGAACGATTCTCATATTCTATAATAAGTGTATCTCCTCAGCCACCCCCCGGTGACTCTGCAGAACATCTTGTACTTGAAGTCAGCATATCACACTCCAAAGTACTATTGGGTGTGTTTTACAGTCCTTCGTTAGGCGTTGATTATTTTAGTTCATTTGAATCCATTCTTGACTGTCTTACTCCACTATACGAGCATGTGATCATAATGGGAGATTTCAATACCTGCATGTGCAAAGTTAATCATCGCAGCAGAAAGCTCCAATCAATAATTGACTCCTTCAACTTGCAGTTACTTCCTTTAATGCCTACTCATAACCTACCTAATTGTGAATCATCGTTACTTGATCTAATAATTGTATCAAAAAATAACCTTGTACATAAGCATGGTCAGTTCACCTCAGTGCCTTTTTCATATCACGATCTGGAATTCTTGTCATATAAAGTTCGTTTACCTAAATTAAAACCTCAAACAGTCTGGCTACGTAACTTCAACAATCTTAACATGGATCGTCTCAACTATGATGCTAGCAATATCGATTGGACTGTCGTATATAATACTGACTCAATTGATACCAAAATGAGTTTTTTCAACTCTCTAATTTTACAGCTTTATGACATGCATGCGCCTCTTAGACCTGTTAAAAAGAAACATCTCCCCGCTCCTTGGCTCACAGATGAAATTAGAACATTAATAAATGCAAAAACTCGGGCATTAACAAAGTACAAAATTTGCAATTCTAGTTCCGATCGAGTTAAATATAAAAGTATCCGAAACCGATGCAACAGAATATGTAGGGATGCTCAACAACGTCACATATTTAAATCAGTCGATAATCCCGATCCTGCTAAAGTTAGGAAATTTTTAAGATCACTTGGTGTTGGGAAACAGCAACAAACAGTTCTTCCTGCTTCACTTAACGTCGATTCTCTTAATAGGCACTACACTAAATACTCTCTCTAATTTCATGAAACAAGCTCCTGAACCTTTCTCTTTCGTACCCTTTACTGAAAGTAATGTCAGGAATAACTTACTATCTATTTCCTCAAGAGCCATAGGAAGCGACTGTGTAGGCCGAAACATGATTATTCCAATTATTGACATTCTTCTTCCTATAATAACCCACATCCTTAATTTTTCGATTAAATCTAATACTTTCCCAGAAACATGGAAAGAAGCTCACTTAATTCCTTTACCAAAAATTTCAAACCCTCTGACTTTTCGCGACTATCGCCCAATATCTATACTTCCTTTCCTTTCTAAATTACTGGAATGGTTAGTTTATAAACAACTTAGTTATTTCCTTAATAAATACTGTCTTCTAAGCCCCGTGCAGTCAGGTTTTCGTCCTGGACACAGCACCGAGACCGCTTTGGTCAAAGTTACGGACGATATTCGTCTTGCTATGGATAACCAACAGCTTACTATTTTAACCTTACTTGATTTTAGTAATGCATTTGGTTCTGTCGATTTCGACATCTTAGTGAAATCATTATCTTCTTTCAATTTATCAGCAGATGCCGAGAGTTGGTTCCATAGCTATTTGATAGGGCGACGACAGCGTATTAAAGTTGCGGATATACAATCATCCTGGGTTCATATTTGCCGGTGTTCCACAGGGAGGTGTCCTTTCTCCCTTGCTTTTTTCAATATTTATAAATTCCATCACTAGCAATCTAAATTCTTCTTTCCACTTATATGCTGATGATGTTCAAATTTATAGGCACTCCACGTTATCTGATTTACAATCTACAGTTCATAGTCTTAATAAGGATCTCGCTACCATATGCGAGTGGTGTAAAAATTATGGTGTAATGATAAATCCAGGAAAAACGCAGGCATTTATCATAGGCAGGCAACATCTGATCTCTTAAATTGACTGGGATGTACTGCCTAGACCTCGTGTCAATGATGTTTTAATCCCTTTTAGTAGTAATGTCAAAAATCTAGGCTTACATATAGATTAAAATTTTTCTTGGCAGACGCAACTGAATGAATTAAGTAAAAAAGTTTTCTACGCACATGGATCCCTGCGCCGGTTACGTAATCTTCTCCCAGTACCTAGTAAAATATGTCTTGCGCAGACTTGCCTGCTCTCCATTCTTGATTATGCAGACATTTGCTATCCCGACCTTACCGAGGTTCAGCTGGATAAACTCGAACGCCTACAAAATTTATGTATTCGCTTCATTTTTAACCTACGTAAATACGATCATGTCTCCTCCTACCGAAAAAAACTCAACTGGCTTCCTATACGTCTACGTTGCAATTCCCACATTCTACACCTTCTTTACTCCATAATTTTTCACCAAAACACTCCTCTTTACCTTAAAGACAGATTTGAGCTACTAGGGTCTCAGCATGAGCTTTCATTGCGCTCTGCTGCGAAACAAATACTAAATGTTCCTTTCCATAAATCTGATAGCTATCACTCTTCTTTCACTATTAATGCCATCACTCTTTGGAATCAACTGCCGCTTACTATCCGTCAAGCACAATCATTAGCATCCTTTAAAAATCAACTAAAAAAACATTATCTGTCCTCTATTTGATAGAATCTATCTGTATGTATCCACCAACATATTTCAACAATTCTGAAATGTCAATTATTGTTCCTACTTTTTACATATTTTACTTTCTTATAAATTTATCTATATTTTAGTATGGTATATATTATGTGTGTCTATATTTTTGACACTTCTTACCCTTTTAATGTACTGCCTTTCTCTTTTATTGTATTACAAATGGTTGCCTGGAAGAGATCACTATATAGTGATAAGGCCGCCATTTGCACCATATCATGTAATTATGTATGTTAGTAATTAAGTTATATTTTGTTAATGTGGTGTCAAAAAAGTGTAATAATAAAAGTCACAAGATAGTTACTATACTCGCAAGAACAATAACAAGCAGTGTAACATTTATGGTGAGAGAAAATAACAGTTGACGCGACAGAAATTATGTACTGATGGCGGTAACGCTAGGACATCAAGTTTCCACTAAAATTGGGAAAAATATTAAAAATGGGTACCCCTAATTGACATACCCCTCATGGCGGCAACGCGTTGACGAACATTTACAAATGGAATTAAAGGAGCATTATTTTCTTTTTCTCTTTCACAGGAATCACGCACCGATAGAATAATATTTCTTCTGCTACTTTGAATTGTTTTCGGCATGTTAACAGATGAAATATCACAAATATTAAAGAAAAACGCTAAGAACTTCACAGAACGACTTGACAGGAACACCAACATAAAGAAAACATATAATGTCTTCTGTCAGAGGTAAAATATCTGTGAACGGACTGTAGTCCCCGCGTGCCCCTTTTAGATAGCAATAGTTTTGACAGGATTAGTCTTAGGTGCTGTCATATTATTATACACATCAAAAAAGTCTAAGCATCAGGTACTAATTTAAATTTTAGGATGGTTTTTCACATTATAACGTTGTATTTTATTTTTAAAATAATACTTTTAGGGTCCTATGATGTAAAAATAACAGCTGTTGTCATTATAAGTTCTTTTATTAACATAAATTAACAATATTACAATATACTGCAGAAACTGAGGTACATAAGCAACTAAACATTTTTTTAAACAAAATGAAATTTCTAAAGAAAATGAATTTATTGTGAAAGAATAGGATAATTTAATACAAAGTATGGCCTCCTCTGCTATTCGGAACTTGTCGGCAACGATTATTCATTGAATTAATGAGACTGTTTATGTCATCTTGCGGTATTCGCTCTCAATGGAATTGTAGCAAATCCTTCAGCTGTTGGGTTGTTGTCACTCCGTCCAAGTCCTTCAAAACACGTCTCTGGAGCATGTCCCATGCGTGCTCGATGGGGTCAACCCCATCTGGTCTGGCGATTGTGCAGGCCAGGGCAATACCCGGACGTACCCGCCCATACCATAACTGTTGGGCCGCTGTATGGATGAACTTCCTGAATGCACATGAGCCTTTTAGTATTTCCCGGCCGACGGTACACTCGCACCCTTCTTGTATCAGACCTAAACCCGAATCGGAACTCATCGGAAAACATAATTTTATCCCATTAATCCTGAGTCCATGTTCTGCGTTCTCTACCCATTCACTTCAACGACCGCGATTCCCATGACGTATCGGTGGACACCTAATTGGGCGTCGAGCTCGCAGGCCTTACTCATGCAGTCAATTTCGCACAGTTTGGGATAGAGATATCTGAGATTGATTACTTCCCGCTTGCAACATCCCTACAGTTCTTTGCATTTCATTTGTCGTCAAATGACGTCGCTCCATGACGTAAAGAATATCTAACAATTCAATTTTGTCGCTAACTTATTTTAAATGAATAAAAATCAAGACTAAACGTAGCAATAAAAACGCACTAAATTCAAACAAATTCCCTTTCATTTAATTTCTTAATTTATATTTAATTCCACCTTCGCACGACACGCCACAAGTTAGAATATCATTTCCACCATCTGGATGTGTGGCGGTCCTCCACAGTGCGGTTTTCAAGGAGCTTTCTTCGTACTACAAAGCTGTGGAATTCTTCCTTAAAGGCCGGCAACGCTCCTGTGATTCCTCTGGTGTTGCAAGAGATTGTGGGCGGCGGTGATCACTTAACAACAGATGACCCGTAAGCTCGTTTGTCCTCCTATTCCATAAAAAAAAAGCGCGTACACCTTCCTTAAAGGCCGGCAACGCTCCTGTGATTCCTCTGGTGTCGCAAGAGATTGTGGGCGGCGGTGATCACTTAACAACAGGTGACCCGTACGCTCGTTTGTCCTCCTATTCCATAAAAAAAAACATAATCGATTTTTTTTTGCAACCAGCCAGTATGTCATCAATAACAAAAAAAAATTTACATACCTATGAATTTACAAATAATTTTCAATTACAATATATGCAAAGTGATGTAACAAAAATACGTTAATGTCAAAAACTAAATGGCTTACACGAGTAAGTAAAAAATGTATATTAATAATTATAAACAAAAGAGCTATTAAGTACAGTAGATACATCAATCCGTAAATAACTAAAGGCATTATGCGAGCATTTTCTTAAATAAAATATGTAATAATTTTAATTTTAAGTTAATTAAATAAAAGAAATTAAATAAAAACACAAAGCAGATCTCCCGGTAACAAGATCATCCAGCCATCATATTATGTTCACGAACATGACGCGTGGACCAACGACCCGCCCCACATTGTCGCCGATTATAGACCATTCGCAAGAACCAGCGCTGGTACGTATTTGTAGTACGAATTATTATTATTACTAGCTGCATTTTTAACCGACTACAAACAGGAGGAGGTTCTCATGTCGACGGTATTTCTTTTTATGTTTGTTACCTCAGAACTTTCGTTTGGGTAAACCAATTTTGATGATCCTTTTTTTATTTGAAAGCTGGTGCTACCCGTGTGGTCCGGTACCATTTTTATTTGGTCTAGTTCTGACAATGGCATCCACGAAAAAACCATATAAGTCTTAAATTTGAATTAAGTAGGTGTGCGACAAATGGACGAATAATTCAATATCATGCCAACCGATTTTGATGATTTTGTATTGGAAAGGATGTACTTTAAGGGTAGGTTGACGAGAGTTTGATTAAGTTCTAATTATGGGATCCATCACAAAGTAACAGAAATCATCAATTCTTAGGGGCAAATTAACGATATTTCGCTGATTTTTTTTATATGTTATCCGGATATTTGAGTAATCTACCGTAACGTCGTTATGCTCAAGTAATTGTCGTGGTCGATTATGATGATCAATGGAGCCCCTTAACAGCTTACTTACTTTACTCCTTATGTGTGGCAGAATTTCTGTCTGTAATCATAAAAGCGGTTACGTTAAATTTTTATTATATTTTGCGCTCTTCGCAAGTCTCTTTTGAAATTGTCCTCGAGGTAGCTTTTCTCTATATATAGGTGTATCTCCCTGACTTCTTTGGTTTCATTAAAACAGCGCTGTCTCATGTGAGCAGCACGTTCAGTAGGTCTTCACGTATTATTCAGACAAATTAGTTGATGTACTTCAGATTTACGAAAAATTTAAAAAAAAACATTCGACTTCAAAAAAACTTTTCCAAAACAATATATTAAAATGCACTTAAAAGTATAAAAATAATTGCGTTTTTATCTACAAAATAATAATTTTACATGATTCACACTAAAAGTTTTGCACTTCTAGCTAATCTGAACTATTTGAATTTCGAATGTTTTATTTTTTGGAACGTTGCAACCTTCTTAGTAATAAAAAAAAACGATTAGCGGGAAATCATTTGTCAATTATTTTTAATCACACATCAATGTTCTACGTACGCAACGAAAATGGAATTAAGTCGAAATGATTTTAGAGCGATGATTTTTTATGATTTTAAAAGATGTCTCTCTCCGCAAGACTGTGCCATTCGTCTTAAAAATGCTTTTGGGATAGAAGCACCTTGCTTGAACACCGTGAGGCGATGTTTTGTTGAATTTGAAAGAGGTCGGGTTTCTTTACATGACGAATTTCGAGAAGGGCAGCCTTCAACTGCCGGCAACGACAATAATGTGGCTACTGAATTAAGCGGCTAATTGAAGAAAACCCGAGGATTACCTATGAGACAATTCGAGGACTATTGGGGATTGGTATGAGCCAAATTCAGAAAATATTACACGAAGAATTGAAAGTTCGAAAACTTTGTTGTCGTTGGATCCCTCTGACAGCGGAGCAGAAGCTGGCTCGCGTGGAATGGTGCTCACAGATGCTAATGAAGTACGACCACGGACATTCTAATGCTGTTTGTCACAGGCACGGACTAGTAAAAAAATAAGGACTCCGTGTTACCGTACATAACAGTGTAGCACCAAAACAAGCCGATTAACGTGTAAATACATAGCCCCACGCACACACTTACACTACTACGATTATGAGAATTGTCATCGTCTGTGACAGATCAGTTTGCGTCTCAATAAAATATTTTAAAAATGCCGTAAATTTGAAAAACAAAATTTTAATGAACAATTCGGGATTCGAACCCACGACCTCCGGCGTTCCGTGCCGGTGCTCTAAACCACTGAGCTAACCGTTCGATTACCGCCTCGTTATAAAATTCTGTTTGCTTTGTTCAACTCCCAGGCTGTGGCTTCATCTACAGGATCCACTTTACAGTTGATAACCTGCTCAACCCCAATATTTGCATATTAGGAAATTGTCTTGAGATGTCGCTCTTTTAAATCTAAACAATTTGTTATGTTTTAATTAATCCTAGAAGTGAGGTTTATCACTTTAAAAACATAACAAATTGTTAATAATAATAGTGCTAATGGACACTTTCTTATTTTTACTCTACTTAGGGGCTGTTTCACAATGTCCAAGTAAAGTAGCAGATTGTCAAAGGTTAGAAAAACTAATTGCTACATAAAAGTTCCAAATATAAATCAAATCAAATCAAAATCAGTTTATTCACGTAGGTCACGGAAATGACACTTATGAATGTCAAAAATAAAATATTTTTCTTATTGAATCTACCGCTACTTCGTAAAGGGTTGAGCTAATGAGAAGAGGTAGCAAGAAACTCACTGCCACTCTTTTATATCAAGATTTACATTTAAGTACATCGATTTACAAATCATTTCAAATTACAATTACAACCGAGTCTCCGGCAACAGGATCATCCTGCCACCACAAGCAGCGCCCGTTTACGAGCATGAACATATAACAGATTGCGTTTCACAATCAGCGTATTTAATTTCTAGATAAATTATCTGGCAGATCGGTCTGGCAACCTTACAATGAAAATTTTAAAACGTGAAAACGATACTATATAAGTATTTGTATATGATTATTTAAGGGAGAAAAAATTTTGTGACTAGTATCCCCCGTAACCGCACACACACTAGCATCACGAAAATATAAATGTATAATTCATGTTGTGAAAAAGTGTAAAAACGATACTATATAAGTATTTGTGGCCATACATGATTATTTAAGGAAGAAAAAATTGTGTAACTCGTATCCCCCATAACCGCACACACACTAGCATAACGGTGCTTCACTTGTTAATATGACGGCGCGGGGTCCTTCTTTTTTTACTCGTCCGTGGTCACAGGAGACGAATTAACATGGATTTATTGTTTTGAACCCGAAAAAAAAAGGTGTTTCAAAATGAGAACAGGTTAGCCTAGCAGGCGAGAAACGTTGGTTAAAAAAATGACTGAAAATATGGGTCCAAAATGCGCAATTCGACTTGAAGATCAAAAGAGTGTTATTGCCGAGTGGTATTCCACCATTTATTTACCCAGCGTGTTAAAAAAAGTTCGCGAAAGACGACCAAAAAGCCGCGTTCTCCTACATCATGACAAAGCTTCTTCACACACGGCAAACAAAACTAAATCATTTTTATCCTCCGAAAAAGTACAACTCGTCACCAATCCTGCACATAGCCCCGACCTAGCACCCTGAGAATTTCTGTATTTTCCCCAAAATCATAGATTTGATGAGAGATTTCACTTTTACCAATTACCAAAGCACGTAGAAAACATGCGTTCAGATCTGTGGTCCTCCTGTTTTAAAAAATGTGAAGGAGAGTATTTTGAAACGCAATAATCACAATATTTTGGTCATAACATATTGTTTTTTTTAAGTTTGCGTAAGTTAGAAACTTTTAGTGTGACCAATAAATTATTTTTAGAGTTTTCCTAATTAAAATGAAATAATAAATATTAGACTACCTAAAAGTCTATCAAATTATTACGACAATATTAATATGATGTAGTCACAATTATTGTTATTTATGGAGTCGGTGTTAGCCATGGTAGATTTGTAACTACATACATAGTTTTATTATACATAGGGAATTTATTCACTTACATGCATAAATTTTAACTGCACCTTCAATGTGCGGTTAGTTTGTATTTAAGCTATTGCATAGCTTCTATCGCGGGCCTTGAGCGTGGAGACCGAATCCAGAAATTCCGTAACGAAAATAACCTAACACTTACTAGATGTATATAGATATTTCGGCACGGTCATTACAGTTGCCGTGGAACAGCGGTTATGCGTTTGTGCAGAAGATCCCAGATTCGAGCCTGGGGTATATCTTGAATTTTTTTAATATTTTTTTATCATGTTTTTTTTTAATTTTTATGACTATGCCAAGCATTTTTATTTAGTTTCACCTGCCCGTTGTCTGTCTGTAATCAAATCTTGCAAGTTAAATTTTACTCACTTCCCGTTTGCTTTTTTTAAAATTAATTTTATCAAAAAAAATACTGCATAAATAGAATAAATAAATATTTATAATTGCATAAGTTGATAAAAAATGCTATGCAATATCTTTACCGCGGCAGTCCCCGAGTGCCACACGTCTTTTTTTTTGTTATTTTTTGTGTCGCATCAAAGTGGACTGAAGATATTCTTGCATGTTTCTATGGCCTATAAATCTGATTGTCCTGTTTTTCTATCCATTTTTTTTGTAAGGATCTAATGGAAACCTGAAATACATTATTATTTTAAATACACATTTTTCAACATCCTTACATCATGTTACTTCTATTATTATCAATCACAGGAAAACGTACAAATGTCGTTCTGAATAGTGACTACGATCAGTATCATACTCCGTCTCACTGTCAAGCAGGTTCATACGCTCCAGCGAAAAAGTCCAGCGAAGGTATTGAAGGACTAGAGTATTCGTCTTGCTCCAAACGCTGTGAGGTTAATAATATGTGATTCTCTTCATTTTATTTATTATCACTTTCGTCAGATCGTGACTTAGTAAAGATAACTAACTCTAATATTCGGTTAGTTCTCTATAAGTAGATCTCTATAGTATACGAGAGTCATAGTGACACGTGTTCACTTGTGGCCATATTGCTCTAGCCGTTTTTACGGTCTATATCTGTTGATCTAGTAGATAGGTATATATTTAATCGAAAAAGGGTTGAGGTAAGCTTAAGGCTTCATGGTCTACTTGATACTTACTGAAATTTATACAGTCCTTAAGCAACAGATCATATACTTACTTTAATATAAAATCCAATATGGTTGGCTGTGGGGCACAGCCTACTTTGAATCTAAAATTCGCATGGTGCAAAGTTATCGAAAACTATTAAACACATGCATTTGGTTGGTTCTAACTCTAACATAAATATATTATTAAATATAAACACAGGAACAAAGGTGAATTAGAAACACCAAACTGAAATGCAAAATCTGACCTACTATTGTAGAGGCGACGGAGCTTAACCGACGACATAATAATTATTATATGTATTAAACACCCCTATCTATTTACAGAGAAATTCTTAATAAGCATTAAGGAATCTGATCGCCATTCATCTCGGAACGCATAGTCGTGTTACCTTGCTCACAACCTCATAGCCCTCAAGTTTAAATAATATTATATTTTTATTATTGCTTCCTGGGTATGGTACAATTATCCTCTTTTCTTTAAATACGTCTATACATACCACACGTAGTAACGTATTTTAAATAACGTAACCTTCATTATTTAGCTCCAAAAATCTCGTTGCGTCCATTGGCGAAGATTATAGGTACAATACAGGTGACCTAAAATACCTTTTCCCGCTTAGTATTAAAATATCGTAAAAATTTATATAGGAACTTCAATAATTGTGCACTGTATATTGTATTTTAGCTATGGTGTCATTAAAATGATTTAAACTTTCACAACTTCACGGGTTTATGGACACCAACAAATTATAATTTTATATTTAACTGTACGTTTAGGGTTAGGGTTCTGTGAGAACTTATTGCACGCTAAATTATAGGATTTATTTCATAATATAAAGCCTTGATATATAATTATTATTCACTTTTTTAGCCAATTATAGTTACAAAGTTAGAACTTGAGTTCGATCTTAGTGTGAAGTTTTTAGTCCCCAAAAACCCCAGTGTAATAAATTTCATTCAGGTCGTTTGATAAAAATATTGAAATTTTGAACCTATATCAGACATCAACCATAGACAGGTAGATGACGTATTTAAACGCATAGCATATTATTATATTAGTACAAGCTGACCCAGCGATACAAAAGTAACTGTTGATCGTAGATAGGTGAAATAATCAATCAAATTTAAAAAAAAATGTCAAAAAAATAAAAAAAAAAAAAAAATTCGTGTGGACCACCCTTAACATTTAAGGGCATGTAAAATAGATGTTGTCCGATTCTCAGACCTACCCAATAAGCACTCAAAATTTCATGAGAATCGGTCAAGCCGTTTCGGAGGAGTTCAAAGTTTAACACCATGACACGAGAATTTTATATATTAGATATCCGACAACTATCGCAGTCGGTCACTAGTCGGCGATTATTTGGCAGAAAACGCCGACTATCCGGCTTCTTAGCTTGTATGTATTTTTATTTTTCAATAAAAAGTATGTAGGGGAATTACAATAAATAAAAACCTTGATTGTTTATTAATATTATAATCAGTCTATACAATTCGAAATGTAACTTTTCTTCCGTAGGTAATCAGTTTCCAAATTTAAATTATACTTGTTAAAAAAAACATAATATGTATTATATTGGTAGGTTGTATGATATTTTAAATTCACCACGAAATTATTCAGAACCCTTTTAGTTGTCACAAAAATAGTAATTGACAATAACAATGGACACGAAAGGCACGTGAAAGCATATTTTATTATTTAAAAATATATGCTTGAGGTAGGTCAAATCAATACCGATAACAATTATTTAAAAATTGGTTTTAATACAAAATACGTACTTCAAAGTGTGTTATAAACTTAATTCCATTATGATTATGAAAGTGAAGATCACTATTACACTCGTATTTTTTTTATTTGTAAGTACCTGCATATATTTTTTATCTGAATTCTTAATCAACGTGCCATAGATTAAGGATTGGTCTCCACTGCGCTCCTACTAGATACCTCAGGCGTAGTCACAAAGTGCGGCAACTAATTCTACGCCCACGTGGGCAGTCGGACTCGAGTCAGTCTCGAATAATGTGTGACGTTGACGTGCCACATGTTCTGTTAAACATTGCTAATAATTGAAACTAAGATGCCCTATTGCGTAGAAAAATTTTGTAAAAATAAAACAACAAGAAATAAGAAAGACGCTGGGATCATATTATATCATCAGTAAGTATTTTGTATTTTATTAATTTCGGTGTAAAATAACACGAAGCGTTTGTTACAAAACTAGAAAGATGCCACGCAAACAAGCATCTAATAGTTGCCGCAATAAAAAAGCTATTGTTTTTAGGTAGTGCGGTATCTAGTTAGAGCGCAGCGAACCAATCCTTAATCTAAGAAACGAGTCTTTTTAATTATTAATACGTTTTTGAGGTTTTATAATGTATCCCAATTTATTCTGCTTGCTTTTCTAGCAAACGGGTTCTAGTACAGTTAATAATTTCGATGAAATAATGAGTCATTTATCAAAATGGAAGGCCCAAAACTTATTTAATATAAACGAGGTTAGAATTCATTTTAATTTGTTTTTAAATCTGGAATGTTTTTGTTTAAACGTTTATAATTTAATTATTGTACTTATTTTATATTAGTTTGGTAATAATTAATAACCAGTATTGCCACATATTGAACTTTCTCCACTTTTTTATGATCTAATTACCTTATGTTTTCAGTAGGTATATATAAAGTAATACCTATTAATTTCTTTGTAGCATACTTAGAGTAATAAAATATACTAGTAGCAGCCTCGCCAAACTCTCTGACGGCCGTTTTCAATAACGTATCTCTCGTTACGGATACATTGCTGTCACCGTTTAATGACAAGATCTTATCTATCCATAGTTATGTCCAATATAGGTAAGTAAGCGTAGAAGGATAGATTTGTTTTAACCTCTAGTAAGTTAAACTAAGGATAGATAAGTTATTGAGAACGGCCGCAAGAAAAAAGCGATTCACTCGATTGTATGTAACGTGCAGTCATTGATAGATTGACAGATGACGTCTATAATCTTGTAAAAAAGGGAAATAACCGAAATCCACTAACGGCAACTGTTCGCTTTAAAACTTAGCCGGAATATACTTCGTCGGCAATCGCCATTCTGTAATTACTACTATTTCAAACTTATGTCAAATCACTGCAATTTTCATACTAAACTAAATTTCAATTTTAACTTAGGCAATCCCGCCTCTTATCACGAACCGCGCCATATTCTGCCATGAAGCAGTAATGTGTAAGCATTATTGTTTCGGTCTGAAGGGCGCCGTAGCTAGTGAAATTTCTGAGCAAATAAGACTTAGCATCTCATGTCTCAAGGTGACGAGCGCAATTGTAGTGCCGCTCAGAATTTTTAGGTTTTTTCAAGAATCCTGAGCGGCACTGCATTGTAATGAGCATGTCGTATTAATTACCATAAGCTCAACGTCTTGCTCGTCTCCTCCCTTATTTTCATAAAAAAATCCATCCTTTTTAAATTTGGATGTGCTGTTTTTTGGACTGTTTTTCACTGAACACTTTGTCATTGCGTGGCGTTGTATTCAAAGCGCGGTCGTAACACAACTGAACGAAAACTATACTTATTAGATACGTAGCCAGAGTTTTGCTTCAGACAATTTTACCCAGGTGTAGAATCGCCTACCTATCGATTCGACGCGTGACTCACGCGTTGGGCTTATCTATCGATGATCGTTTAATGACGAATCATGCACCTTCTGCTAATAGGCTCCAATAGCGTATTTTTACAACCTCTTTGACTAGTAGATAAATAAATTTAAAGTACATTTTATTGACATGTGGGAGAATATAATAGAATCTAATTTGCACATTTTTTTTAATTCGAAGCCGTATCTCTAAGGCTGAATTCTTTAGATCGTACTTAGACTTGGCTCAGACTTTACTTACTTACCTACGTTAAGCTTAGCTGAGTGTGATAAAACGCGAACATGACTTGCATTGGGCTGTCTTAGCTTGAGGTATTATTTCAGCTGTCAAATGACTTTAAATACGAAATAAAAGAATATGCTAAGCTAACACTCACTTAAGTTTTTGCGTAAGTAAGGTCTGAGCAAAGTATTAGTGTGCTCTATAGATCTTAGCCTAAGTTTTTACTCCATCAATGTTTTAACCAGCTTTACCTACGTCCGAATGATGCATGATTCATATGAGCCATTTATTTAGTCAGATAATCTTTTGAAATAATATAATTTAAAATTACTTAGATCGTATTTAACTTTAACACAGACGATAAACAAGAACATAAAAAGATATGTATGTAGCATACATAATAAGTTACTTAAGGTTTGTAAAGTATCAATGTAGGTCAAAATGTAGATGGATTATCTTTATGTTAAAAAATATTTTTTAGTTTACTTTATATCTTAGAATAATAACTTCATTATTATATCAAATTAATAGGTTTCAGCTTCTACAAATGGGATATTTGACTTAAGTGATGTAAAAAACAAAATTCTCCAATGGAAATCACAAAAAATAAATGCCTTATGTCCATCAAACAGGTAAGATAAAACTTAATTCCCACCAACAAGTCGAATTCCACCTTCGCACGACACGCCACAAATTTGGTTTTCAAGGAGCTTTCTTCCACGTAATAAAAAGGTGTGAAATGAGCTTCCCTGTGCAGTGTTTCCGGGACGATATGAAATGGGTACCTTCAAAATAAGCGCGTACACCTTCTTTAAGGGCAGCAACGCTCTGTGATTCCTCTGGTGTTGCAAAAGAATGTGGGCGTTGGTGATCACTTAACACCAGCTGACTCGTCCGTTCGTTTGTCCTCCTTTTCGAAATTAAGAGGGTTGTGTCTGTGTGAAGTTATTTGGCAGACAGAATAAGAAACAGTGACTTGAGAAGATAGTTTTAGGATGGACTTGTCACGTAGGGCAAATTTGAAAGAATGTGGTAGAAATCGTTTTCCACGATAAGGTTGGTTAAGAAATCACACAAATATGGCAACACCGTGGCGATGGAGGTTCGTAAGCTTGCCGTACACATCTGATTGTATGTATGAATACCTATTATATTATTTAGGTATATCTACCTAGAGTAAATAAAAGATTTAAAATTCGAGGTTGGTACTATGCGAATAGAAAAATTAGCTGCAGAAAAAACATATAAAAAATCCATTTTAACGTATCTTCATCAATTGTTTTTCGTTTAGTTTTTGAATATTTAAACCGAAAACGATAGGTTTCTTCCCACCTTGCTTATCATGATATACATTAAAATCTAAGTCTAAACTTCACAGGAACCAACTTCAAAGTTTACTGAATTTAGTATGCAGCACAGCGCAGCCTACGAATGTAACTTTACGAGATTCTTGTATCACATGTTTTTCAAGGGTAACTGCAATGCCAGAGGTATGTAACATCTATAATTAAACAAGACTTGTATATATTTCAAATACGATTCACTTACGAGTACTACAACTTAGAACTAAAGACGATTTGTGAATGTATTCACAAAATATCGTAGAAACAACTTCGTGGTACACAAAATGGCGCTCATAAGCGGTAGAAGTGAAAAACAAGGACTGGAAACGAAAAACGAAACTGAAGCGACAGTGGTGGGGTAGAAAAGTCCTCGAATGGCTACCACGTACGTAGTATTGGTAGGCGGAAGGTCCACAAGATGGACCGACGATCTGGTCAAGATCGCCGGAATAGGTTGGATATGGGCAGCGCAGAAACGTTGGTCGTGGATCTTTAGGGGAGACCTTGATCCAGACGTCTTCCGGCTGATGATGATGAAACGGAAGAAGACAGAGCAGGATGCTAAATAACATTTCAACTTACTTCTACTCTCCATATAGTAGATCAAAGGGCAGAATCGGCAAAAAATCACAGACTATATGGCTACTGAGTTGAGAACTCTAGATAGAAAACTGTGTTACCAATGGCTTTTCTGTAGGTTTGATATGGGAATGCGTATGACATTAAAGCACCGACGTGATGGGCTATTACTAAGTAATTGATTTTTGACCAGCACGATCACGATTAATTTCCCTAAAACAGCACTTTTTAAAAATTCACTTTATGTTAATAAATTTAACGTCATCACGTATTTAATTTCCAGGGACCCCAAGAGTTGAACGCCCTGAGTACGTGTGCTATTCAGTACTTTACAAATACTTCTTACAGCACATGTGCTACTGCTCTAGTGGTGAGTATAATATAGCACACATATCCTAACACAGTTGCAAGTTTATGACCAAATTTATATCAGTGTCAGTAACTAAATATATATTTGCCAAATTACATGTTCCTCTTTCAGATAGGCTGTATTAAGCTTTTGAATCGTGAAATCTGCACATGTTGCGAAGTTTGTCGAGAAACGGCATAATGATGCTGGCTAGATTATGGGTATCACAACCGCGCCTTATTCTGCCATGAAGCAGTAATGTGTAAGCATTATTATTTCGGTCTGAAGGGCGCCGTAGCTAGTGAAATTACTGAACAAATAAGACCTAGCATCTCATGTCTCAAGGTGACGAGCGCAATTGTAGTGCCGCTCAGAATTTTTAGGTTTTTTCAAGAATCCTGAGCGGCACTGCATTGTAATGAGCAGGTCGTATTAATTACCACCAGCTCAACGTCTTGCTCGTCTCGTCCCTTATTTTCATAAAAAAATCCATCCTTTTTAAATTTGGATGTGCTGTTTTTTGGACTGTTTTTCACTGAACACTTTGTCATTGCGTGGCGTTGTATTCAAAGCGCGGTCGTAACACAACTGAACGAAAACTATGCTTATTAGATACGTAGCCAGAGTTTTGCTTCAGACAATTTTACCCAGGTGTAGAATCGCCTGCCTATCGATTCGACACGTGACTCACGCGTTGGGTTTATCTATCTACTAATGACGAATCATGCACTTTCTGCTAATATGGTCCAATAGCAAACTTTTAATAATGTCCCGTGTTAGTCCGATCGATAGTATATTTAGGTCAAATCTTGCACCTCAATATTTGATGTGTTATCATCAATACGCGAAGCTGAAATTTTATATGCCTGTTTTGGATATCATTATAATACAATTAAAGATAAGATCTATATTATGTAGAACTAGTTTTTAACCGCGAACGAAGCGTAGAACTAGTTTTTTTTATATTATAATATAAACTTACTTTACAAGTAATATACACACAAACTGCTGCGGTTAATACATTTTTATATACTACTTACCTAGGAACTTTTATCCCTCTTGTTCTTCCCCACACAGGACGAAATTTCAAAATCGCTAGAACAAATATTTTTTTATTACTTATTAAGTGCCTAAATATATAGTTTCATGGTGTCATATTCGATGATGACGATCTTCCATACAAACATCCATCCCTATTTTAACCATGCTTTTCGTTCGAGATAAAAGATAACCTATATCCTTTCCCAAGGTCAAGCTTATCTCTGTACTAAATTTCATCAAAATCGGTTTAGTGGCCTAGGCGTGAAAGCGTAACAAACAAACTTACATTCACATTTATAGTATTAGTTGGGATTTTCATCACACGAGGGATCTTCATCGAACCTACTGCATTTTTTTATAGCCTGTTTCATTTTACATCCCATCTGCACGAAACAATAAATACGTCATAATAACTTATTAATGGTATATGTTATGATAAGTTCTTTCATAGGCTTTATCTACTTCTGCACTGAATGTTCAACCATCAGGATGTTACATGGGATATTGTGACTTCGTACGTTGTTTGAGAAGAGTAAATTCTGTCAATTTAGTGAGTATTTTCTTTTTATTTAATTCAAGATGCTTATTTAAGTATTAAATAAAATTTTTACTGAGTACACTTAGGAATTAGAATTTGATCTACTCATGGCTGATTCTGTCTTTATCTTTACTGGAACTTTAGGACACTAGGGTCTTCTTGGGTATCACATTAGATAAAAAGCTTCAGTGTGGACCACATATTGCCCAATTAGCAGCTCTGCGGCATACGCCGTTAGAAAGATAAGAGAGTACACGATTGTTGCTACCTCTAGATTAGTGTACTTCAGTTATTTTCACAGCATCATGACGTACGGTATTTTGCTGTGGGGTCATGCTGCTAACATTAGACAAAAGAGAGCTGTTCGTGCTATATATCAGCTTGGTTATAGACAGTCACTCAAATAAAAATTTAAAAGAAATAAATATTATGACTATTCATTGTCAGTACATTTATGAAAATTTAATATATCTACGTTCACAAAAATTTGTATATAACACTAGAAATAAGGGATTGCTTGTAACTAATTCTAGTAGGCTTCATAAGATACACAATAGCTTTAGAATTGTAAATGGAAATTGTATAGGTAAATTAATACTCTTTTATAATAAAGTCCCAGCCACTGCTTAGACATTGTCTATAAATAAATTTGAATGCATTCTTAAAAAATGGCTCTGTCGTAAACCCTACTACTCCACAGCTGAATATCTAAGTTATAGGACAGCCTGGGACTAGATTATGATTTTTTTTATAGCAATAGCAATGACAGTACAATATTGTATATTTTATTAAAAAGAGCGCAAAAAATATGCTGGGAGAGTTTCTTACGCCCCTTCTCTATCAGAGCGCCATTTGTTTCCGAAGCGGTAGTAGTATGTAGTATATTTGAAATGACCAACAAAAAGAGTTCTAAAGGTATGCATTTTGAGAAAATAAATGCCTTGTGTAGGCAAACATTTATATAAGTTTTTCTATGGAATATTTGACTGTGATCAAACCGATACTACTACTTAATGTGAAAATTTTTTTATAAAATTAATTTTAAATAACGGATGCGTGATTATCCTTAGTACGTCACAACGAGTTACACATCATTTAACACAAAAACTATGGCCAAAAAATATTTCCATAGACTTCCCAGGTTAGAATGACTCTAGAACCTAATACTTAAGATTAATTTAAAAATACATTCAATCGACGATTGGTAGGGCAAGCCCGGAAAACCTTAAAAGCTAAGGAAAATAGAAAAATATGAACAGAAATCACACACATACAAGTATGTTTACGTATGATTTTGAATAACCTTAATAACCGTAAATAAACCTTTAATATAGTTACTATACAGATTAAACATTCCCTAAAAAAACTTGTCCTAGTTACCAAAATAAGAGAAATTTAGAAAGCAAAATCATCTTTACTAAAGTCTTTTGTGGGGCGATGTATATGCCTTTACAACAAGATCCCAGAAAATGTTCAAAACAAGGGTATTACGTTATTCAAAAGAATTGTTTAAAAAGCGTTTGTGTGGTTATAGTTACTATAACGTAAATGACTTTCTTAATGATGCCACAGATTGGGAATGGAGCGACCGCCCTAAGGCTATTAAATAGTAAGTTTAATTGTACAATATTACTTTGTAAACATTTTTTTTTGATGAAAAAAAAAACAGCTGAATTTGTTGCGCCCGTGATCCTGAGGCCTGAGGCATTCATTTTGGAATGGGTGGTAGTTTTTGACTTTCAATAACTGATGTCAGATCCTATTATGAATAAAAATATTTGAATTTGAACATCCTGTTATTTTTAGATGTCCGTCGCGTGCAGAATATCAAAATTCACTCTCATTATTTATCCCACACGAGCCATAAGAACCATAACTTCAAACACATTTTAAAATAAAAAACAACGTAGAAGTCTTAGATTAAGGATTGGTCTCCGCTGCGCTCTAACTAGATACCGCAGGCGTAGTCGCAAACTGAGGCAACTAATACTACGCCCAAGTGGGCGTACTCGACAGTCTCAAACAATGTGTGACGTTGACGTGTCACATGTTCTGTTAAACTTTGCTAATAATTGAAACTAAAATGCCGGGCCATAAAAAAGCTAATGTTCTTAGGTAGTGCGGTAGATAACTAGATTAGTTGGAGCGCAGCGGAGACCAATCCTTAATCAAAGGTAGAAGTATTAAGACGCTATTAACAAATTTGTATGTTATAGATAACTCAATGCACGAGAGAAGCAAGAACAGGTGTAAACATAACCGTTGACGCAGACAATGTACGCTTCTTCACGAACATCACATCCTGTGTTCTTGCCAAAACAAGATGCGGTCCATTCAACCCCATAACTGGCGAGCCTCAGAACCCTGGCTACACTTCAACGTCGAATAGAGTCAGCAATGCTTTACAATTTTCTGAGAACGGAGAGCTTAGAATCCTTGCGTTTCCAGCAAGTACACCAGTTTCGTCGTCATTTTGTTCGACACTAAGTAATCTAACGCAAACAAGCTGGTTATCAAATGTTTGCTAGGTTATTGACTTTTTAATACATCATTTTTAATGGGAGCCGTTCGGAAAGTAAGAAATTTAATAGTATCTAAAATTATATTTTGTATGATGTAAATAAATTTTATTACTTACATTTTCCACATTATTTATTTTCATTTCATAGTAAGTACACATATTGGTCTCATGGAGTTCCTTTACCATAAACGTTTCATTAATAGTTGTTTGAAAGTTCGACACCGAAAAATTCGAAAAGTTCGTTTTTTTTATTGACGACGCGCCCTACCACTCTCGCCAAATTTGCAAAATGTCAAAATATTTCTACCGATTATTTGTATGTTTGTACAAGCTGTGTCTGCCTGTAATTGGGTCTGCATCTCTATTTATAATACGAATGTGAACAATTCTGGTCGTATTTAAGAGGTAAATCTGTTGGGAAACATAATAAATAAATAAGTAAAATTGGACTTCCATCCCGTGCCACTAAATAAATTAAAAAAAATCGTTATGTGTGGCACGTCACTAAGGGCCGCCCTCTTACTTTGGGTATTTAATTATTTTATTTTAATCAAACAATATGAAATTTCATGAACGTGAGCTGTCTAAAAACTATTAAAAAAATAGACAAGGTTTATGTAAGTTTATATATTATATTATATATTTAATCAAAACAAATCTTATAACTATATTTACAATACTACGACTACATAAATAAGTAAGTTGTAAGTTTATATAGTATTAAATATATAGTTGTCTTACAACCCATAGCACAAGTAACGCCTGGTTTGGGGCAAGCTAAGTTGTGTAAAAGTATGTAAATATAATATATTAATAAGAATGTTTTTTCAAAATTGATTCCACGGGAATTACTTTGATATGATTAAATTACTGCGAACACACAGAGCTCTGAGAGAGAAGTCTATGTCGTATTAGTACACATTTAATTTCTAAATACAGTCATAATCTAGTACCAGGCTGCTTTCATGTAGTTCATATTATAATAACTTACCTCTGATCACTATCAGGGCCTCACACCGGTTCTTCAATTCGTACTAAGTAAATTCTATAAATAAAACACAGATTATATTCCCAGAAAAAAACAATAGTAGGTATGTTAAAATGTTTATTATTCCTACTTATGATATCCAATTGATTTTAAGTAGTTCTTTTACTACCTGTAGAAAATGTGTCTGCATACAATTATTATTCAATATTAACAGAACTTAGTTAAAAATTAATTCTAACTCCTAAAAAATATTTACAGTAAAGTATTCTTCTGTAGGTACCACAATTTACTTCGCCTTATTCTTGGCACTTTTTCCTTTCTTTTTCAACTTTTTTCTTAGCTGTATAGAGTTATCAGAGTCTGAATTTTCAGAAACCATTTTCATTTCTTTTTGTTTTGATTTGCTTGTTGTAAATGCAGACGCAACATAAGCCCCCTTTCTGAATGATTTTGAAGGCTTACTGTCAACTAGACTTTGCTTTGGAATTATCGGTCCTGTATTTTTTGGTATTTCAGTAAAACTCGTGTTATTTATTTGTGACATTGAAGATTTGCTATGCTTAAGCCTGTAAATTAAATATTTAATTAATTATATAACAGTCTATTTCGTATTAAGTTTTCATATTTCATATTTCATTTACCGAATATTTTTACAGATCACAGAGCAATGCAATTTATAATAAACTGGCTTATTTTGATGCATTGGTTGCCAAACTAAAAGCAAGCTAAGAAT
Source organism: Leptidea juvernica (assembly GCA_949711755.1). Lineage (NCBI taxonomy): Eukaryota > Metazoa > Arthropoda > Insecta > Lepidoptera > Pieridae > Leptidea > Leptidea juvernica. The sequence continues at coordinate 7,585,661 of CATIXQ010000006.1, read as the reverse complement.
AAAACAGATGATGAACAGAAAACTCGAACGGGACTCGAACCCACGAACCACGAACCTCTCGCCATCCGTGCGAGTGCTTTTCCAACTGAGCTAACCGTTCGAGAGAGACTTATCGTCATTAAATCTTGTATGCTTTGTTCAACTCTCAGGTTGTTATTATTAGGTTTATTTTTGTATGAAATGAGGGTTATCACTTTAAAAACATAACAAATTATATAAAATAAAGTTTATCATCATCACATCATCTTTTTGAAGAACAACACCACTGTACTTCTGTGCAATGCTTGCGGCGTTTTGCCCTCAAGGATGCCGGTATACCTTCTGAAAGATCTTAAGCACAGGAGTACTACCAGCTCTCAGAAGCACTGCTGTAATTACATCATCACCAGGCGCCTTGCTGCTTTTTAGCTGATTTAGGACCATACTAGTCTCGTACAGGCTGACGTCTGGTATATCTTCGGTACAGTGTCGGTTAATTTGGCTCTTGACAAGCCAAATTAAAGACTGAAGACTTAGGTCTTCAGTCTTGTTGGTAACAGGTGCCCGTGCGGTCGGGTATAGCTGTCCGTAGAACTTCTCGACTTCCCTCAAAAGTTCGGGTTTAGACGAAACGACCCTGTCGTCACCGGTCTTCACCTTCGTCAGTTGGCTTGCCCAACAGACAAGTCTCCTGCGAATTCTTTAGAGCCCGTGTTACGCTCTATGGCCGCTTTCACACAATATGTATTATGGCAGCGTATATCACGAGTCAATGACTTAGAGTTTTGTCTTTTTAGCCGGCTATACTGTGAAGCATCGCCCGGGGACTAAGTGCCATTTGAAGTCTTACATCTATCAATTTGAGAGTAGAGTCTGAGAGATTTCCGGTTGTGTTTGAACAGCTCGCCTTGAAGAACTTAAGCGTTTGAACAGCTGCCACGAACCTGTTATTATACTCGTCCACGTCAAAGCAGTCACCGAGTCTATTGAAGCGGTTTTGCAATTCCAGTTGAAAGTCGTGGTGCAGGTCTGAGCGTAGACTTCACCAGTCGAGACCGCTCTAGTTTTATATTCAATGTGCCTCTCACTATGTGAGGCTCACTCCCAGTTTCCATCGAGTTGATCACAGAGACATCGTTGAATATCTGTCTTTTGGTCACCATTTGCGTTGTTCTGACTTCATAAAGAAGGAATTCATCATATAGAGATCCTCCTTTTCCATGAAGTCAGCCAGCATCTGGCCTCGAGCGTTCCGATTTTCATTACCAAATTGCCCAACTCTCAACTCATCGCCGTTACGTTTGCCCAGTTTTGCGTTGAAGTCTCCCATGACAACGTTGAAGTGGGTCTTTGGAGTGTGAATGGCTGTTGAGATTTCCTTCATTCTTCTTTTCATACATGGCCTTAATCTCCTGAGATAATGGTGTTTGAGACGAGGGCTGAGTATATTTGAAGAGGGAGCGTAAACCTGAATGACCTTCAACGAATACTGTTCAGTAATTCTGAGTGCGAGAGACTGTTAACGAGGAACCCGACACTACCCTGGGACAGTTGGTCGCACTTCCGGTAGAAGAACTGGAAGTTTGGAGTATCGAGTCCTCGCCCTGTCTTCGGACCTCAGATACCTCCTAAAGCTTCCTCCAGTTCCGCAAACTTCTCGTCGGTCCCCAGTCTCTTGACATTATATGCCACCAGGGCTAGCGGACCGCCTGGGGCTGTGGGCCGAAGCCTTACATTGTCTGTCATGTTTTTATTGGGGGGGGTTGGGCTCTTAGAATGATGCTAATGTACATTGTCCGTTGTTTTTATCCTTAGTCGCCTCTCACGACACCCACGGGAGAGTATGGGGTGGTGCTATTCTGGTGCTACACCACACGCACATAAACGATACCTAATTAAATAATACATATACGTAAGCATTCTATTCATATAAAGAAATAGCTGTGTACATACTTTACTTTCTTTTTGTTATTCTTTATAGGTTTATTTGTTGCTTCTAATGTATCTTCCGTAATTATTTTTTGTGGGACTGGAATCTTTTTCGGTTTAGACTTTTTCTTCTTTTTTCCCGCCTTCATTTTAACTTTTTCATCTTCTAATTCTTCTAATTTCTTGGAACAAGACCTACACATGAAACATTATTGAATATCACAATTTATAGGGCTAAAGCTCTCATTTGATAATGAAGGGAGAATTTTGGTTACACTCGGTTACAGGTATGAAAAATCAAGATATTTGCATTAAATAATTTGTAAATGAGAGTGTTATAATTAATCATAATTGCTAAGGAATTACCGGAGTAAGGCTTCACTATCCGTAAAATAAGAGTTCATTGCAAAACTTGATATGCCCCAGGATAATGGTCTTTTTTCTTCATCTTGTAAACCAGTCCAGAAGTTTTTCTTCAAGGAATTTAATTTAACTTGTAATTCTGATGGTTCCGCATTTCTTACTTTGATTTCTGCAAGGCATCTATTCAATAGAGCATATTATTATACAATTTTATAATTTTTATTATAAGTGTTTTTTTTAATGAAAAAGCGACGTAACGAGCAGGACGCAGCTGATGGTTATTAATACGCCCAATCCATTACAATGCAGTCCCGCTCAGAATTCTTGAAAAACCCAAAAATTCTGAGCGACACTACAATTGCGCTCGTCACCTTGAGACGTAAGATATTAAGCCTCATTTGCCCAGTAAATTCTCTAGCTACGGCGCTCTTCAGACCGAAACACAGTAATGTTTACTCATTACTACTTCACGGCAGAAATAGGCGCCGTTGTGGTACCCATAATCTAGCCGGCATCCTATGCAAAGGAGCCTCCCACTGGCAAACTCTACAGAACTCCCACTGGTAAAAAGTGTACTGTTGGTGTTGAATACCTGGGTGGTGGTAACCTTTGATGCCATGAAGCTGGTTTCAGTTTATGTCTTTCATTTGTGTCATTATACATAGATACACTCCTAGGTCTATTGCATTTGTCAGTTGATCTCCTCTCGCGGTCCGAGTTGAATGGAGAGTCACTTGTCTGTAATTTTTCAATAAGAGATTTAGGCTAACGACATACGAAGTGGTTTTCACCCGCGCCTGCCGTGGTTGCGGGCCCACATCCTTTGTAGAATACAGATATTTATGTAAAAAAATAAAGTACATTCCACGACGCGTTTTACGCCCGCGGCGTGTGCGATTGTTTGCGGGTACCGCTGCACCGGCGGTCATTTTGTACCGCCGGGCGCTGGTCGCGATCCCGCAGCCACGGCGGGTTGCACCCACGCGCTCTGCGATCGGTTGGCGGGCGACCACAGTGGGCTTTTTTTCATTATTCTGTGAAGTAAGTATAACGCAACAGCTTGTTTCTGGTGTGTGTCCATGGCATGAACTCAACTGATCGCTTAACCGCCCGACTTGCAACCGCTCGTCTTTCGATAATCAACCGCCAAGTTTGCGAGCGATAATCGCAACCGCGACGGCTGCGTAACCGCACAAAACTCCGGTCTCGTGAGTTTTGAAAATAAACTCCATTCCGCAAATGCGAGGGCGCGGGTGAAAACCTGTTCGTGAGTCCTTAACCTTATTCTATTTATTTATTATTGACACTTAAATATTTTTATCGATGACAATGATTTTATAACAAATTATTGTAATAAAAACAAAAAAGTGTCAAACATATGTATATATGGTGCTACGTCCTAGGTGCTACTTTTGCACAGAACTTACAGAAAAGTAGTCACATGGTGGAAATATCACAATATCTAAAATACAGATTTTTTATATCAGGAATGCAAAGACGGTATTGGAATAACTATGAATGTCACAATATTCAGTGGTGAATTTGCTTGATAACACATTCTCAAATATTGACTACAATAACTGTTAATATTGTTGAATTTTCATTTACAGAATGATTACACAAATAATATTTGAAAACAAAATTTCGTGCAAACGCTCTTCCAACTGAGCTAACCGTTCGAGTGACGAATCGTTGATAAATCTTGTATGCTTCGTTCAACTCTCAGGCTGTGATTACTATTATTATTACTATTAGTGTAATTAACCCCATAAGTGAAGGTTATCACTTTAAAACATAACAAATTGTTAGCATAATTATTCTTACTTTTAAATATGTTAAGACTACAAGGTTACGAATCCACCAGTATAGTTCCTAAACTAATTTATTACAGAATATTCCAGCTGTCAGAAACAGACTTCTTACTAAATACTGAATAACTATTACTGATCTCCCCCACACTAGTGTCTGAAGCGCTTGCTACACATAACGCATTGAATGTTCACTTTGATGACCTTGTCACAACCAATGAAGAAATGAATCAAGTGCGGCTCTATATTATATACAACTAAGGATTATTCTGGAAAGATGTCCAACAGATTTTTTTATGAAAATAAGGGACGAGACGAGCCGGACGTTCAGCTGATGGTAATTAATACGCCATGCCCATTACAATGCAGTGCCGCTCAGAATCCTTGAGACATAAGATGTTAAGTCTCATTTGCCTAGTAATTTCACTATTAATTAAGAATATTAACAGTATAGTAAATATTAACAATAATCGAGAAAGAATAAATAAGTAAACGAGTTGTTTGCGTAACAGTCAGTTACATCGAAATTCGTACCTACGGAAAAATAAACTTATGGTTAAGTCACTGTTCCTGTTAGAATCTGATCAAAAAAAAATATTTGAAGCAAGTTATAATTATAAACTTACAGGTGCAGGTAATATTTTGAGTTCCGGTGGCATTTTTTTCTTTCTTCGCGTTTTACTTTTATTTGATGACCGTAAAAGTTTATGCACACGTCTTACAGGACTAAGATTTTCTTCGGTCGACTCACAATCTGATGATAAGTCCGTCATTGCATCCGATGTTAGATCAATTGTAGCTCTTGATACCTACGTTAAAACAGATTTATTTATTTATTTTAAATATTAAGATTTTCACCATAATACTATTTTATAACATTAAACGAATAGAACATTTATAGATTTATTTCATGTATCTTGGAAATGATGAAATTAATGCAATTCTACTTCGGGAGATATGGCGCTAAAATACGTGTTTTTCCGAGTTTTCACTCCCGTCATCATCTTTGGTCTCTTCTTTCGCATTCAGCTTCATCTCTTACTGTTTTGGGTCAACCTTATTACTTTCGCAACAAACCCTTTACATGTACTAAGCAATCTCGATCATTTCCCATTATCAGATTACATTACCAAGTACGAGAACAGCCCATTTTCTTAATAGACTTCTTTCTTGTTGGCTTGTTGTTTAAATTCTTGTCTAAAAATATTAATTCGCGGATATAGTACATTACCACTTCCGCTAGGGCTTTTCGCTTAGGGCTTCTTGAAAGAACTGAAGATAAAAGAAAGAATAGCGTCAACTGTGCAACTATAAATTCTGAAGATGGGAAAAAAGAAGGAAACCAAGAGAGCAAATCTCCAGAAATGAAGGATAATCGATCCTTCATTTCGCGGTTGATAGTGTAGGGCCAGGTGGAGGGGAAAAGAGTGAGAGGACGCTTACCCACGCGATGGACGGATCTAATAAAAGCAGTGACCCAGACACCTGTGGCGTAGTTCTACCGCAATGCTACAAATCGCCTTTTTTGTAGTAGATTATTACTGTGCCATGATTATTACTTGTGTCTAAAAGTACATTACTAACACTCTACTTTGTTTTTTTTATGGAATAGGAGGACAAACGAGTGTACGGGTCACCTGGTGTTAAGTGATCACCGCCACCCACATTCTCTTGAACACCAGAGGAATCACAAGAGCGTTGCCGGCCTTTAAGGAAGGAGTACGCGCTTTTTTTGAAGGTACCCATGTCGTAACGTCCCGGGAACACCGCACAAGGAAGCTCATTCCACAGCTTTGTAGTACGAGGGAGAAAGCTTCTTGAAAACCGCACTGTGGAGGACCGCCACACATCCAGATGGTGGGGATGATATCCTAACTTGTGGCGTGTCGTGCGGTGGTGAAATTCGGCGGCAGGAATCAGGTTAAACAGCTCATCGGAACACACCCCGTGATAAATGCGGTAGAAAACACACAATGAAGCTTCTTCGAAGCCAATATGGCTTTGCCCTCCAGATGGCCACGGAATTGGCAATCGCTCAAGATTTCGAGACCCAGTATTCCGATACTAGGCGAGGCTTTAAGGGAAGTGTTGTCGAAGAGCGGTAATACGACAAATGGGGTTTTTATAGTGGTAAACGCGCAAACTTGAGTCTTCTGGGGGTTAAATTGGACAAGGTTCAACTTACCCCATTCCGCGACCTTCTCGAGAGAGGACTCGATAGAAGACACAAGTTTCTCCCGGCACTGGTCGACGTTTTCCCGAGAGAGACCTGCATGGCCCGTGTATACGGCATCACCAGTGCTGTCGTCTGCATAGCAATGCATGTTGGCGGTGTCCAACATATCATTGATATGCAGAAGAAACAGCGTGGGAGATAGCACACAGCCTTGGGGCACTCCAGCGTTCACGGGCTTGGGATTCGAGCAAAAACCGTCGACAATAACTTGTATGCTGCGCCCAGTGAGGAAGCTGGACGTCCACTTGCATAAGCTATCAGGAAGCCCAAATGATGGAAGTTTTGAGAGGAGCGCCTTGTGCCATACACGATCAAAGGCCTTGGTTATATCCAGGCTAACTGCCAGGCCTTCCCCCTTGCTTTCAATAGCTGCCGCCCATTTATGTGTTAGGTATACCAGAATCACCTGCCGACCGACCATGGCGAAAGCCGTATTATCGGCCGTTGATCAATTGGTGACCCTCTAATGGCCTCCGGTCCTCGACACTACCTTGTCTTCAAAAGACGGTAGCGTGACTCTCCCACTTTCAATAAGCCCGTAGTTGCCTCTTACGACACCCTTGGGCCTGGGACTAGCCTATTCTTTTTGCGCCCCGGGGAAGCACAGGGCAATGTTATGTTGTTTTTGCAAAGCTTGAATAAGTTACCTGTAACGTCTGTCTTTTCGGTTTTTTTCTGTCCATTTTGCTGAACTTTTCAAGTTTCGGTCTTTGACTGCGCATATTCTAAAAGAAAATCAATTATGACTGAAATATTGTTATATGAAAGGAAAATTAATTATTTTAGTATATTACGTACTTCGTTTATTCCCTTGTTTATATCCGGAAAAATTGGTGAAGGTGGTGGAGCGTACTGTGTAACAACTCTATTACATCTTGGCACTACAGCCTCTGAGCTACTACTGGATGTGTCTCCTTCATCGCTGTTAAAAAATTAAACTTTGGAATTATTATTAAAAAGCAATGAAATTATTATAATATAACTGGTCATCATGGAATTATGTACACGCATTGTCAGGGGTACAGACTACTTTCTACAGTAAAAATGTAACTAAGGATTTTTTTGAGCTAAATTATATTTTAAAAGTCTGTAATGAAAAATAAAAAAAATTAGATGTCTGTAATGCTTAAAATGAAAATATCATATTTTCATTTCAATAACCTTTGAAAGAAAAAGGGAATCACATATCTAACTGATTGGGCAGAAATTGTAAGCACCTAAAGATTATCACAGGTTTGAAGGAAATACATAAGTTACTGAAATGTTCCAGTGGCAGAACTGGATTAGGACTAGTAATTAGAAAAAACTAGAAAAAAATAATCCCTGTTTCCAAAGTTGTCAGTATGGAGATGTAATTATATTTTATTTGGTATAAGTTACAGTACCTGGAATAATCTGATAGATCTATGTTAGTTGGTTCATCGGCGTTAGAACCCTCTTTCAATAAACGTGTCACAATTTTATTTCTCAATCTCTCCTTGCTTGGATCCTCGTCATAAAAGTCGAGAAGAGTCTCGCAAAATGTTTTCCCCAAATTTTCATAATCTTGTACAGAAAAATGTGTTGACATGCGACTCCCTAATTCTGATCCTCCGAATGAAGCTTCCATTGTATAACTATTTGAAACCCCCAGCATCCATATTACAATCCGTGCTGTACCTTCTTTACTGCGTTGAATTCTGAATTTACAATTTTCAAATGAAAACTGAAAACATATTAGGTACAATAGTTAGTAGTTACGCCTGATCATGACGGCGCTGTTCGGAGTCTGACACACACTGTCAGTTATCAACATTATATAAAAAAAATATTAACTTAGACTGGCAGAACGGCCAAGCAGCCCCAGCCAACACGGGAGCTAGCTCCAGCTATGGAGTAGTTTAAGGAGGCAATAAGCCTTATGGCCCCGGCAAACGAGGCCATACCCAGGCGCCAAGCACCTACGGTTGCTGGGGCCAAATAGAAAAAGAAGAAGAAAGCCAAAAAGAAGGAGAAGAGGAGCCTAAATGAGAAGCCGGCAAATGAAGAGGCCAGGTTCTCAGAGAGTCAAAGATCTTCCAAACGGTCATTCTTGCCCTTCAAAAGGAAGATGATGTGGCTTCAGTCATCCTCAGCGGGATGAACAAACTAATGGATATACTCGTAATAACCGCATAAATGGAAAACTCGTTGAGAATTATTTATTGGAATATTAGAGGCATTAAGAAGAAGCTGCTATTGGTGAAGAACCTCCTTCGAGACCAGAACATAGACATCAGCGAAACACTGATGTCGAGGGCGGACACACTTCGGGTCGCAGGCTTCTGTACAGGTTCTGGCAGGTCTGTACAGGGGATTGGTCGTGCTCGTCAGGAGGCGGTTGCTTTACCAACCGCTCCCGATGGTGGACCTGAATAGTCTACAAGCCCTCGGTATTGAGATCCAGATCAGCGGCCAGGACTTGCGCATTTTCGCCATTTACAGGCCAGCAAACGAAAGGCTCGTCCCCGGAGACGTGTGACAGTTGCTTAACTCCCCGAAAGCAACTCTGGCCGTCGGAGACTGGAACTGCAAGCACCCTGCCTGGAATGCTAGAATGGCCAACACCGCGGGCAGAACACTTTTTAACGACTCCTTACAACACGGATACGAGGTCCACGGCCCGGAGGTTCCACCACCCGGACAACCATGAATACCTTCCGGATGTGATTGATTTCACTGTCCTCAAGAACCATGACTACCAGCTCACTCAGGAAACTATTTTCGATGAACTTCTGTCAGACCACCTTCCAGTCCTTCTTACCATAACCGCCATCGCAACGCGAGCACCATCACGACCATCACGCCGGATCACTGACTGGAAGGTGTTCGCGGAAGAGTTGGCAGCCAATACTCCATCCCGGAAGTTAGAGACAGCTGCCGACGTCGAAGCCCTCGCCGTGGACCTCATGGGAAGTATTCAGCGGTCGCTGGCCAACGCGACAAAGGAGACCGAGTCCAGGAAGATGCCGGAGTTGCCCGTAAGACTGCGGCAACTCATCCTCGAGAAACGAGCTTTAAGCCGCAGATGGCAGGAGACCAGATGCCCAACACTCAAGACTCGTCTTAACAGACTGGGAGGCCTAGTCAAGAAGAAGCTTGAAGAGGATGCCGCCGAGAGCTGGAAGGAAACGATTGGCGAGGTCGCAGATGATGTATCAGTTCTTCATCGTCTGTGCCGCCAAATCAGAAACCTAGCGCCCCCAGCTTGCCCGCTGCGTCATCCCGACGGAGCCTTGAGATACGCAGCGGCAGAGCTCGCCGACATCTTCGCCGAACACCTTGAACGCCAGTTCCAGCCGAATCCAACTGACGACGTAGCGCACGTGACAGCAGTTGAGAGAGAGGTCGCCGAATATCTAGAACGGCCGGTAGAGGCACTAGAAGGTGCGGTGTTCTTCTCCCCAACAAAAGTGAGAAGCTGCATCCTTCGGACGAGGTGCAAAAAGCCCTGGGCGTGGATGATATCACAAATGCCGCCCTGCGTCATGTGCCGCGTCAAACCATCGCGGCGATGACGCGATCCTTCAATGGCATCCTGCGCTCGGGGTACTTTCCAAATATCTGGAAGGAAGGCCTCGTCATTATGATCCCGAAGCCGGGGAAAGAGTACTAGCACATAGCTACCGGCCTATCACTCTTCTGGCGACCCAGTCGAAGATATTCGAATCTCTCCTGCTGTCCCTCCTAAGACCCTACATAGAGCTTAGGGAAGAACAGTTTGGATTCCGCGCTGAACACAGCACCACGCTCCAGCTGTCCAGGCTACTCCACCCCCTCACCGCTTCTCTCAACAAGAGAGAGAAAGCTGTGGCAGTATTTCTGGACATGGAGAAGGCGTTCGACCGTGTTTGGCATACTGGACTCGTGCATAAGTTAGCTTCAACCTCGACACCTCCCCGACTGGTGAGGATAATCGCCAACTTCCTTGAAAACCGTCGGTTTCGAGTAAGGGTAGACGATGCCATTTCAGCTTCCAAGATTATCTCTGCTGGCGTAACGCAGGCGAGCTCTCTGTCTCCCCTGCTGTACTTACTTCGTCCAGTGCTCTCCTCAACCCTCCCTGTGAGGGTGAAGGTCTTGGTGTACAAGACCCACCGACGCAGCCGACTCACGTACGCCGCGCCTGCATGTTACGCGCTCGTGAATCCAACTAACCGGAAAAGGTTGCAAACCGTGCAGAACAAGATCCTCCGCTGCATCACGGGCGCACCATGGTACGTGAGGAATCAAACAATCCAGAGGAACCTAAGAGTCAAGGGCTTGGATGAGTTCACTCGTCGTCTCGCCGTTAACATGTTCTCGCGTGCCGACTCGTCCGATCTACATCACCACCCGCGTGATCTCGTGCGGGACGAGGATAAAAAGTGACGTGTTTGCGCGCGGCTCGGCTGATCGCCCTCCCTCTTCTTCGGGGCTGATCGTCAAGGCCCGCGCAAACCGGCGACAATCACCGGACCTGAGCTGAGGGAACAGGCGCTCCCTCAGCTCCAAAAAGATGACCACAAAGGGGGCCAGAAGACGACCGCAGAGAGCCACCCCTCCCACCCCACTTCCAAAAAAACACTTCCAAAAAAAATGTCGCCTACGACAAAGGTAAACTTGCACTTGGCCAGCAAGTGCCAACACTTGCCCCAAGCCAACCTCAGGCGGTGTATAGTAGGTACTAGGCAGTTAGGCAGTAGGCACGTAGGTTTCATGCGAGTCCCACATAAGCAACGCAGCTGGCTGCCTTGGTATGCATCAGCATTCACCACTTCCCTCCCATCGTTATTCCGGAGTTTAGCCCCTTCTGCTTTGTCTGGGCGCAAAAAAAGTCCGACTAAAATCTAGTATTTACACACATGTCAAATGTAATATTTATATAGTAGTATATATAATCTAGTATTAAATCTAGTATTTTTTTTGACTTTCAATAAGTGATTTCACATCCTATTTTGAATAAAAATATTTGAATTTGAATTTGAATATAAAATTTTCACCAAATACTTCCAAAGAATATAATATAGAAATATGAAACTTCATGCATACAGCATAGCATACTCAGTACTTCGCCTTATTTCTATTTTAATCCTATTAATGCTTATTTATTGTGTTATTATACCAGAGTATTGTAAGCAATTAGGTTCGAGTGAGCTAGTGGAGTTGATTAAGTATCGACTCATCCTCATATATTGTCACTTGTCATTCTCCGGTAACAGAGTAAATCCCACATCAATTCCATGTCATTATCCGAGTTCAAAGAGTAAGTCGAGATAACCAACTTAACGCGCCCATATCTATTTAAAAAATACACTTACTTTATCGGCTGCATTTTTATGTAGCATCAGCGGAAATACTTGTTCTTGCAAACGCTTTTCTGAATTTCTTCTGCTTTCGCATCCATAAATGAAAATGTTATGTTTCCGCGAATGGGCGTGGAGGTCTACAAACATTGCTATTCCACATTCTTCTTGTAACCTACAATTTAATTTTGGACCCTTATGTCAACATTGTTTTTCTGTAAACTTAAATACAATACTTATACTACTACCTTCGCTAGCGCGGAAAACTGACACCAAAAATATTGTACATAAAAACGTACCGATATAAAATCACGTCTGATGCCAAGAGTTGGCATAGATTTTGGACCTCTATTTATTACTGACTTTTTTGTTGTTGTTTAGGGCTCGCTTACCTCGGGACCTTTAAGCCACTAGTCTTTAAGAACTTTAGTCTCTGAATTACTTTCCTGGCACCAACTTATCTATTTATGCGGCAAAACTGTATTCAAGTTTGCGGTTGAGTGCGACCGTGCACATGGTTTAAGAGGGAATGCCCTCCGCGTGTGATGCAACCGGAGTCGTATTCCCCTTTAACATTACATTACATTGTCACTAATATGGACATATGATACAGCTTATTGTGAGTTGAACCACGCGAATTGGTTGCACTATTACAACGATCGGAGAGTGTGTGAGTGTTCACTGACCACTTGTTGCGTACGCGGGGAATCTGCATTCAAGAAGCTTAGTCTCTATACCGTTTTATTTACTCATGTGCCATAAGCAAGAGGGAGCACAATGTAAAACCCTGCAATGTAAATCTCTGCTGAGATTTTAGGTACATAATGAATAAAGATTTTTACCGTCTTATCATAACTTTTGTGTGCCAAACTGGTGGGTACGTTTCTCTTATCACGGTTCGATATTGTCTATTGAGATCTTTTCCAGTGAGTGAACATCTGTTGTTTCCGACTATTACCTAAAATAAAAAAAATCAAAAGCAATACTTATTACAAGTAACCCTTAATATTTTCTCCTTAAGTTTCCAGGTAGAAAATGTAAATATTTGTTTTTAGCGTTTAAAACGTTCAATTATTTAAAAGTCATAAAAGTTCCACTCCAATTTCATTGGTATTCTTTGTAAAAATTATTATAAATAAATTTTGAACATTTAAAATATTCGTAAATTAATTATTAAGAGTTAGTTACTTACGCCGTCTGGGTTTAGCATAGGCACCAATTTAAATATAAACTTTTCTCTCAGTTCACGAGCCTGATTTGAATCCCCCGTCAAATAATCCATGAATCCTTTCATCATCCATGAAGCTGGCGTCTCTCCGGGGTGTACCCGAGCTGTTATTATAACCGCCTTCTTTTTCTAAAATGTTTAGTTACATTTAGGCTGGGTTGCACGAACTAGCTTTAGCATTTACAAATATCAAAAAAGTAGTTCTCTTTTAAAACTTTCTTGGAAAACTTGGACTATTACCACTTTCTGTCTTGTCTTTTTATCTATGAACTGTGTTTATTTGTGAAATTCAATAGTGGTTTATTCAAGAATGTTTGTGACACTAACCCTCAAAGAAACCGCCGGGACCTTGCAGTATGACAAAAGTTGTCTTGCTATGAGTGTCAGAATATACAATAAACTGCCCATTAATTTAAAACTATTAAATAAAAGACCTTTTAAGAAAAAACTTAAACACTGGTTAAGGGAGCGACTATTTTATACGATAAATGAATTTCTGAACGCGAGTAATGTGATAACATAAAATGTGAAACTTATTGTTAATAATTAATTAGACAATATTTATTATTATTATGTTAATCTGTTATTCTTTTATTATTATGTGAGTCTGTAATTCTGTATTATTTTTTATTATAATGATAATTAATATTTATTGTTTCTTACATGTACACATATATGGTCTAATCTTGTTATGTGTTATTTACCTTATACTATTTATTGTATTAAATTAATATGCATTCTGGCGAAACATGTGTAACTGTAAGATTATACCATCATAACATACCATGTATATACGCAAATAAAGAATTTGATTGATTGATTGAACAAAAGTGTTCAGAGGCATAAAAATTATAAAATCAGAAAATTAACAGCATAAATAAATAAAAAAGAATCAAAATATGTCGTTTTAAATAAAATAAAAATAAAAAATCTTTTAAAATTCCAATTACAATTCAATCTTTTTTAGTTAGTTTTTCTCTTTTTCTACTATTTTTAAGACTTAAATCTTTAACAAAAGAAACCGTGTTGTCTACGGCTGCTGTCGGTAGGTATCTACCTAATGAAAATCAGAGTTGGAAATTAATTCCAAAAATGCTAGTGCGACACCCACTTTTCATGACGTCGTATTTTTTATTTGTTAATTTTACTATGTACATTTGTTTTGTGTTGTCATGAATAAATGCATACTTTACTTTACTTGCAATAACAAACAATATGTTAAAGTACCTGAGTACTGGTTAAGAAAAAAATTAGTTGCACCCACGGACTAGTAAAAAAAGGAGGACTCCGCGCCGTGATATTAGTAAGTGAAGCACCTTTATACTTGTGTGTGTGCCTTTACAGGAGTTTCGCCTCTACACAAGGCATCCTCAGGAGGCGAAACACGTGTCGAATTGTTTAAAGACAAATATTGGCGGAATTAACACTAAAGAAAACTCAAATCATTTTAATAATTATGGATTTCCGCAAAGTAACGCCTATTTCAATAAATTTTCTAAAAGAATGGCACAATACCCATCTATAGCTATATAAAAAGTCGATCTAAATACGAAATGTGACACTGTTCCACTGCAATTACATATCAGATTTCTTTATTTAGTTAAATTATTGTAATGAAGATCCACTTTACTTTTTGTTCCATTTCGTTGGGGTTTTGAGGGGCCGTTATCGTCAGGTAGTAAACATTGTTTCCAGCCAATGTTCGGCATAAAAGCCTCAGTTTTGAGAAGGTTGACTTCACTGGATGCGCTTGTAGTCTTGAAAGGTATTCCTGAAGGTCGGAATACGTGTACGGGTAACAATGGGAAATGTAAACAGCATCATCAGTGTGTGGGAATTCTATGTTGAATGTTAGGGTGTAGCTTGGGAGTTGTTCCTCTTCGTCGCACCTGAAAAGAGTTTTGGGCAAATCATTAAGACTTACAACTGAAATAGAATGATCAAACATAGTATCAACAATCATTTCTGGAGGAGCAAACTTAGGACCGATTCATATGACACGATTCCGACGTAATTCTTCGTGTTCTGCCAGTTCCATTCTCAATGAAAGCTTACATATTCTCGGTACTCTTGAATTTCCCCCCCATTTCAGTATATACCCGATTTGATCATGAAATGTAGGCGTAGGGAGGCGATTTATTAGTCTCGTGTGCACTAATTCAAAGGATAATTGAGCTTACCTATTCCGTTCGTTTATTAAACGATTAATTTCGCTTGAACCTTCTTATTATAAACTCCGAAACTCAAACTCGAAAGTTTTATTCATGTAAATCAAACACTAACGCTTACGAATGTCAAATTTATACATTTTATAATTAACAAAAACTGTGGAAAAGTTAGCTTTAATGAGATGAAGAGGGAAGCGATTGCCACTGTTTTAGATAAATATTTGAAGATTTTAGAAATTTTTACCTACAACCTATGCTAAGCGATGCAATAATGAAATACTAACTACTACTAAAAGTCACGACTTTTTCGATTTAAACTAAAAAAATATTCAAAAATTATAAAAAAAATAAAAGAGGTATTGAGTACAGTAATGATCAATCCACACGCAGTGTAACAACATTATGAAATTATAGGTATTTACCTATTTATTGATGGCTTTACGAGAAAATGTTCATGAACAATTGTGGTGTTTGGTAGTTCACCCCAACCTTCGTTTCGACCATTCGTCATTAGACGATAATTTCCAAAACTTCCATCTCAAAGTCAGAGCCAAAATAACTTTATTCAAATAGGCTGAAACTAAGCGCTTCTGAATCGTCACTATAAATATTAATATCTTTATTGGCTCTTCATTCATCCTAAAGGATCTATTGTTTTTGATTGTATACAGATTATTTACAACAGTGATTCGTTGTTTTTTGAACTTACGTAGGATCATTTTTATAATATACAATGTTCTCGCCGCACCGCCTCCAACCGATCGAATGCAATTGAGCGTCCTTGGTCGAGTACAATAACGGCCGCATGCCTTCGTTATATAAACTTTCTGGCTTTGAAAAGTTTACAATTGAGAACCTGAAATCGAAGCTTAGTATAAATAATATAACCTTTTGTACAATTGAATATCAATGCGGTTGATTCCAGGTTCGCTTTGACATGGTCACTTTTAACATAGGCGTAGTGTACACCCAACTAGAAATAGATCGAATTAGAAATGAGGAGAACCGTAGGAGAACCAAATCACTGACATAACCCTTGACGGACAGATGGCTGTGGGGGCAGCAAATTCCTCGAATGGCGACCACCACCGGAAGACGTGGTTGTTTGGCCCCTCGAAAAAAAGGACCGACGATCTAGTCAAGAGCACCGTAATAGGTTGGATGAGGACAGCGCAGGACCGTTCGTCCTGGATTTCTTTGGGGGAGACCTGTGTTCAGCAATGGATGTCTTCCGGCTGATATGATGACACCCAATTAAAGGCTGATAAAGCTCCTGTGATAAATCTGATGATGCAAGAGAGCTTGTCCATCATCTATTACAGAACATAAGATAATGTTATTTCATAAAACATTGCGAGTCAGCATTGCGAGACGGGATATAAAGACAGTTTTCACAATTTTTGAGTGAAAGATGAAAAATCAAAATATATTAGGTAAAATATCGGCTTAGCATTAAAAGTAAAATAACTTTTATCACAATTATTCCAAAAAGTGATAAAGTGCAACTTGTGAGTGAGATTCCAAACGAAATTTTTTGTGTGCTTTCTCAATACTTGTAAAATAAACTTTTTTAATGCATGCCGGACATTTAGGAACTTAATAACAACACACTCTGTCTAAATTTCAACTGTCTATTTAATTAATGGGACAGCATGCTGTCAGATGGACAGCGGAGTTGTAGTAGTAGGGTTCCCGTTACCCTTTGACACTGATTTTTTATGAGAATAAGAGACGAGACGAGCAGGCCGTTTAGCTGATGGTAAACCCTGCCCCAGCAATGCAGTGCCCGTCAGGATCCTTAAAAAACCCCAAAGTTCTGAGTGGCACTACAACTGGGCTCGTCACCTTGAGACATAAGATGTTAAGTTTAATTTGTCCAGTAATATCACTAGCCATGGCGCTTTTAAGACCAAACCATAGTAATACTTACACATTACTGCTTCACGGCAGAAATAGGCGCCGTTGTGGTACCCATAATCTATTGTTATAATATAATGTTATTGCTAACCCTGAAAAAATAATTACCTGTATGTCATATGCTTCTTAGTGTTCGAGACTCTGAAATAGAACCATTGCACATGTCTGTTTGTGTACAGATCAGTCCTCAGATGTAACTCGTAATACGCCGATGTTATCTTAATAGCCTTCGCCAGGTTTCCGCTTTCGAAGCGCGACTCGAATCGTAACTCATCGTCGCCACTCGCTGTTGTGCACGCTGACAGATATAAACGAGACCCTCCGACGGAAGACCGGCTGAACTAAAAGATATACTGTTACAGAAACTATTATTACAAAATAAAACCAATTGTGTGGTTTTATGAACATTTTTTTAACAACATAACACAGGCATATATACACCAGCATAGAAAAAAAACAAATTTATATATTACATATTCATAAAATAAAAAAAACTTTATCAAGTATGTGTGGTTCGAACCTACTGTTACACCCGAACGCAATTGCATCCAATATGCGAACTATAGGCGCCGCCCGACCGTCACGCGACATGCAACACACAGACGAAAAAGTTTGAGACGATGTAATAAAAGTTTCACTTTAAAAGTTAAACGTGTGTTGAATATTTAAAAATTTCTATTACAAATATGTGTCATTTTGTTGTTTAGCGTTCAACAATCTTTAATCTAAGCTTAATCAATGCTTGTCTAACGTGTGTCTAACTGATCATATTCTTATGGAATATTTAGATTATATGATGACAGATAGATGACAGCTGACAAAAATTGCGTTCCGTTCCTTTAATTGTTCCTGTAAACTTCAGTTTATGTTATGCTTAACGAAGTTTTAGTTAAACACAAGCTAAACACTGTTTTGTAATAGAAAAAGACAAACTCCATTTTAAACTTCGTTATTGTTAGATCACTGTCGTTGTTATACTTGTCACTGTTTAACAAAACACGTGTCTGAGTGATGTTTAAATTACTTTTTCGTAATAACACCGAAACAAGCTTACACGCTTAGATAAAATACACAAAATACACCTGTGAAATCGTCGAAAAAAATTGAGTTTAGAACTACCCTCTATTTTGAGCAAGTCACGGAAACTAACACATAGTGTTATACAAATCGCGGGTGCAAGACGTAGCTTGTCACGTACACTAAACTAATATTCCTTGCCTGTTTTTATCGGTTTTCTAACGGCATGAGACTGTATCTAGATGTATAAATTATCAAAGATTACATGAAAACATCATAATGTCATATATCTTGTATTAATCGTTCTAATATTAGATGTGTCTGTCTCTTTTTTCTGTCGCTTTTTCGTTTCATAGACTAAACGAATTATAACGATGCTACAGAAGTTTTCACTTCAATAATGCGAATAATGCTCTTCTGCAGCACAAATATTGTATTAATATCGGCAGCTTTGCCCCATAGCACCAAACATATAACCAAAGCTTTAAATTATCAGTTGTTACCTCTAACTTGGCATATTACTTATCTATATATATAAAAATGAATTGCTGTTCGTTAGTCTCGCTAAAACTCGAGAAAAGCTGGACCGATTTAGCTAATTTTGGTCTTAAATTATTTGTGGAAGTCCAGGGAAGGTTTAAAAAGTGAATACATAGGAAAATGCTGCTAAATTAAATAAAAACAACAAATTTGTTTTTCCTTTGATGGACACACCATACATAATATCTATGAGAGAATTTATTGACGCACGGTTTGACAGTTCTGCTGTGAAACAATTTCATTACGACAGCAGGGTGCATATTTTACGAAGTAATTTTTGATGTTATGAATATTTGATGTGATGACAAATTCATATAAAAACATTATTTTATTTATAATATACAGAACAACGTCTGTCGGGTCAGCTAGTATAATATATAAACTTACGTAATTAACTGCACTCATAGGATAATATTGAAATATGACAGTGCCGGCCTCTTCACCGACCGGTTGGGGCTTCAGTTCCTTTCCTGTGGGAACGTTATAAGGTTCCGGGGAAGCGGGATTCCACGTGATGTGATGTATTCTTTCTTCAACCACCTAAAGTAAACATTAGGGTTCTTAATAAACGTAATACGTCAGTATTACCTATACCTAAGTATCATGTTATCACACTTTTTTTAGTACTAGGACAGAGATTTTTTATACACTTCTAGTACAAGTATTGCAAGTTTAGTACCATCATACAGGGCAGAAATATAAACTAATCAGAGTGTCTGTGCAGTCATACGTTTTGAATTCGTATACGTGATTCTTCAAAGAGACAAAACGTAGATTCGGATCGTATTTTTTTCATAGAGCCGTAAAATCACGGATAAGTGCACAAACACCCTTATTCAAAATTTTAAATTTTATAAAGTATCTAAATGACATTACAAATCAACCATCGATCCCCTAAACCACGCCAATGCCCCCCACTTTTGTCTGGGCCCGTTAACACCCCCCTCTAGGTCTCTAAGCAAAAATTTCCATTCGTGACGTCAGAGGAATAAAAGAGTTCCTTTTTAAATAATATATAAACGTGTCATGATTTTTTTCATAAATCTAATATCGTACTGTTGCACTTTATATTGAGGCGTAATAGACTGAGCTGTTACGCTCGGCTATGTAACTCGTTCTCGTAAAGCTCGAATAGATTTAGGGAGACTCGCTCGGTAGCATAGTTGTACTTTGTATTATTAGCCTCGCTTTGATGAAGTTTTCAAATCTATCATATCGCATTGTACTACTAGAATTAAGACGTTACTACACTGGCCTTCAAAAGGACTCCAAAGAGAATTTAATTTTGTACATAATAACTTTATAGTCGGTAAACTTATTTTAAGAATTGGCTGAAAAAAAACTTCAAAAACAAAACTATTCCTTTTTCAAAGTGGACGTTTCCGAATTACAATTTTACCAATCACATTTTTCTTTCTGTTTTAAATTTATTTCAAGATCGATGGGTCTTGTTTTAAAAATTTATGCTAAAAAGCACATAACATTTATTTATCATGCCTCTTTCAGTTGAAGAATGTGCTAGGATCGTGGTTTTTCTGGAACTAGGCATCAGTATGCGTCGCACTGCAAGAATGGTGACGGTACGAACGATCCAGAAGGTAAAGCGAAGGTACGAAGAGACTGGACACCATCTGAGGAGACCTTGTAATGGCAGACCCAGGTATACCAGTGCCCGAGAAAATCGTTATATTATTTCCACTGTGTTAAGAAATCGCCGCCAAAATGCAGTTGAAGTCCAGCAACAGCTACTTCAGACCCGGACTACATTAGTGACAGTACAGCGAGAAGAAGACTTGCTGAAGCAAATTTGAAACCCCGAAGACCAGCGAGTGGCCCAAAACTCGAGAGACAGCATCGAGTAGCGAGACTGCGATACGCCCGTGAACACATGCAGTGGGATGAAGAAGAATGGTCAAGAATTTTGTTTGCAGATGAGTCTCGATTCTCCCTTTACACTTCTGATGGATGGCGAAGTGTTTACAGGCTACCTGGTGAGCGATACCTTCAAGCCTGCATTTCAGAAAGAGTCCAATACGGTGGAGACAGTGTACATGTATGGGCTGGCATATCTTCAGAAGGTCACACAGAGCTAGTAGCCATAGAAAATGGCACCCTCACTGGGCAAAGATATGCTCAAGAGATTCTCAATGAGTATGCAGGGCCGTATTTTGCAAATATGGGTGATGGATCGATGCTGATGCATGATAATGCCCGGCCACACACGGCTCATATCGTACAAAAGTAAATTCAGGAGGTCGGTATCAGCGTGATGGGTTGGCCATCAAGAAGTCCTGATCTCAACCCGATTGAACACGCCTGGGATGAGCTTGGGAGGCTAGTCAGAAATCGCAGACCACCACCCTCAGGGCACAAAAGCAGGCCCTGGTAGAAGAATGGGAGAATATTCCCCAACATCGGCTCCGAAACCTAGTGTTCAGTATGCCAAACCGGCTCGAAGCTGTAATCAGAGCTCGAGGAGGCAATACCAGTTATTAAAAATTAAATAACATGTAATACATTTGAGTTGAATTTTTTTACACTAAACTAAAAATGTCTATTTTAATTGTTTTATCTTTTTTAAGTTAAAAATGTTACTAATGTATAATTTTAGTTTCTAAGAATTAAAGCCTATAAAATTTTCAACAAAACGTTTTTAATCTTAAATCTCTACCTTCTATAGTTAAGAAAAAAATTTAATTTGAAAAGTGTGATACTTAATTTTGCAGGCCAGTGTAAAACAAGATGGCTGAGTCGTAGGTGTGCACTTAGCTTAAGAGAAATAAAAATAAATTAAATTATTATAAAACCTACTTGACATTCGGATGGCCATCGTGGTGATTGCTGTGGACAGTCCAACTCCTTGGGCAATGCAAACAGTTCACGTGGTTCCCTGAGTTTTGCTGTTGTTTTAAATGTTTTTATATCCGTGCTGATCTCTAGAAGATTTGTCTTTAAATTGTTTTGGAGAAAACTTGAAATAAAGGTGCCTGAAAATAGGTCAAATACATAGAGCCATATCAAATCTACCAGACTACCCATTTAGCCCAGTGGCTAGTGACTCTGCCTACTGAGCTCGAGGTCCGGGGTTCGAATCCACATTATATGATGATTATGGATATTTGTTTCCGAGTCATGGATGTTGATATGTATTTATGTGTGTTTAAGTATGTATGTTGTATTGTATATGTCATAGTCTTCTGCCCATAGTATAGGCTATGCCTAGTATGCCAAGATAATTTGTGTAAAAATGTTTAAATATTATTATTTTTCAATATACCCTCGAGCAAGTGTTTATAACATAAACACTTTAAAGCTAACAATTAGATTAGCACGACGCTTACGTTTGTTATCAATGGTTACATACTGTGCGAATATATTGCAATGAACTGCAGCAAAATATTGCATAAAGAATTGTATACAAAGTTTTTATTTAATTACAAATAGTTACCTTTGTTGCATATCGGAAATAGTGAGGCTTGCAATGTCTTTACTTGATCTAGACTCCCAAATAATAAATTGTCTCGCAGCACCGGATCCCTGGTCGGTAGTGACAGCGTAATCGTCGCATTTTCAGCAAACTCCTTTTTCTGTTCCTCTCTTTCAATCATTATTATGTCTTCCTGGATGCATTCTAGATGTTTCCACCATAACATTGTTGGCACTAGAACTAATGTGAGTATATAGATGTCTGGCTAATTCTGTCGTAGATGTTCGTTGCACTTGGTGTCGCCATGGTTTCACGTTTACGATAAGCTTTCGTTCCTTGTTTGCTCGAAGTCTGGTGTGTTGAGTGACGCACGAAATTCTACTGAACTTTTTCGTGTGTAGTTGATAGCATTGTTAGTATTTAACAAAAGGAGACGCAATTAATAGAATATAAAAATAAAATACGTCATTTTTAACGAGAGTTTTTTTGTTTGTAGTTAGCAATTGGTAGACGACCGATAGTTAAGCATTCTATATAAAAAATAAGGTTATATTATATATATTTAAGCACTCCAATATTTTAAACTACGTACGAGTTTTTGTTACAAATATCGATGTATTCGATTCCCAGCTATGGTTTGGGATATTAAAAATTCTTATCCGCAGGACCGTCAAATGACTAACTGATCATAAATCGTAAATCATGAAAGTGCAGATTTCTTGTTTTGTGTATCTCTCCAGGGCTCGAAGAATTAAAAACGGCGTCTGCCTAAGACCACACGTATGAGATGCGAAAGATTCTGACAAAAAAGAAATTCGTAATACAAAATTACGTCTATACTCACCGAACTCTACACGAGCGAAATTTTCATGAAGGTGCGTTAAATAGTCCAGCGTGACGGCGCAGTCTCTTTAAATACCCATATATTATTTTGTAAGAATTTAATGAGACTGGGTATTTAATGAGGTGTTCAGCGCGCCTAACGTAGGTTTTACTTTAAAAATTAATTGGTGGTAATTTTAGGCACGCGGTAATCACTCACCAGCAGTATTCACCATACGGGTTCTTTGAAAGCTGTCATATTTATTCATCATGTAACAGTCGTCTCCGCTTGTTGCTTACTCAAAGGTTGAAAGTTATAGATGTTTGCAAATCGTAGCCTATGTCACGATTTGGTCGTGTAGGCTGCGTTGACTTCAATCCTGTTTATTTATGTATCGATTGTGGTGTTTACATGAAAAATGCCGTCGTATTTATTTTCCTCGTGTTTATAAGAAACTGCAGCGATTTGTGTCTAAAATTGAAGTGTGTATTTACACTCATTTTATTTTATCTGTCTTATTGGAATTTTATCAACTGATAGGTGTATATTATATAATATTATCTAATATATAAAATTATCATGTCGCGGTGTTTGTAGTTAAACTCCTTCGAATCGGCTTGACCGAAAAATAAAATTTTGAGTGCATATTGGGTAGGTCTGAGAATCGGACAACATCTATTTTTCATCCCCCTAAATGTTAATGGTGGTCAGGTCCACGCCAATTTTTTTTTTATTTTTTTGACATTTTTTTTTTAATTTGTTTGATTATGAGTCAACATTAAAAAATACATACAACTTCAAATTTTCACCCATCTACGATCAACAGTTACTTTTGTATCGCGATTTTAATATCGGCAATACAACGTTTCCTGGGTCAGCCCGGTCTGGTCAGAATATTTATTGAATTTTCATTTACCTTTGAAATGTGTACAATAATTATTATGATAGTTAAACAAAATGAATGTAGGCTATAATTCGCTTGATTTGTAATACTGTTATTTTACTAATAATTTGTTCGCAGTCCCATTACAGCACCTTTGTTCGGTATTATTAGTACGTATTGGGGTACTAAATTGGTACATCTTCCAACCCACATTGGGATATAGGGGCTTGTATAATATATAATTATTAATATATAATTATTATATAACCTATGCTATTTTAAATTTAAGGTATGAAAATATATAAATTAAACCGGACCTATTAACAGCACAACTTATAACCGTTATTAGGTTTTATGGTATTTATTGAAGTTATTATACCTAATACATCAACGTTTAAAAGTGGATAAATGTAAAGTAATTCGTTTGGTGAGAACATATAATTGGTACACTGAAAAATAAAAGTGCTTCTAAGGCAAGAAGTAGGGATTATTTAAGTTGATACGGTGACTGTCTTGGTATCGAGTGCGACCTGTTGTGCTGAGGTCTCGGGTTCAATCCCCGGATGCGATGCGGTATTGGCTGGGGAAATTCTCAGTTGCAGTAGGATTTGGAATTGTGAGCCCGTTTATTGTACTGTCAAAAGATAGATATACTAACTCATCCTATTTAATCTAGATCTAGATTTTCGATATTCAAGATCATGAAGGATCGGGGCGGCCACTTCATGTAAGAACTAAAATGGTACTGGGAAGCGAGAATTCTCCGAAATTCTAAATAGAATCCAAATAAATTTAAAAGGAGAATTATAGATTTTGTTTTATGGAAAAGGAGGACAAACGAGCATACGAGTCACCTGGTGTTTAGTGATCACCGCCGCCCACATTCTCTTACAACACCAGAGGAATCACAGGAGCATTGCCGACCTTTAAGGAAGATGTTCGCACTTTTTTTGAAGGTAATGTCGTATCGTCCTGGAAACACCGCACAAGGTAGCTCATTCCGCATCTTTGTTGTACGTGAAAGTTCCAACTACAAAAAGATTCCCGCTAGGGCCGTTTCGCGTACCATCATAGAAGACCCTTGGTGTTAATCATCGAGATATGTATAGGACATGTTCAAAATCTATACGTACTATTAAACAGAGTGGGAAAAAGTACAAAAATATCCTTTTAACTGATGAAATTGAAGACAAAAAGCAGGGTGGAAAGTGTGATCCTTCAAAAAAAGCTTCACGAGTGGTGGGAGGTGCAACGTGGGTATCATCCTGCGTCAGTCGTGTTTTGGTGGGGGGTGACTTTCAATGAGATGCAAAACTTAATTTTTTTGTGAGAAAGGAGTGATTATTTCAGCCAAATAACTACCCAAGCTCGGCTTGATAAGAACTGAAGACTGGTCTTCGTCTAGCCCAGATCTGAACCCCATGGAATACAAGCTATAGAAGCAATACGGTCAGATTTAGAAGACACGTCTTGCTCTAAACGACACGCCAACATCTAGTTACATAAAGAATCTCTAGAACAAGCAATTACTAAATTTCTCATGGAAACATAGCGTAAATCCATAGATTAGGGGCGAAACAGACTTTGACTATATGACTTTGACTTTGAATCAGGGGCGTGCATTGGTTTTCTAGCAAGGTAGGCACTGTGGATCTAACTAGTCGTAGTTGAACTTTGGAATAAGCAAAGATTACTTACCGTAGGTATTAAGTATCTAGCGCAAGGAAAAGTTTTATGAGTGGGTGTTCCATAGAAGTTTGGTAATAAAATAACGGCACCAAATAAAAAAAAAATGACTTTAACACTAGTGCTAAATTTATTTAGGTTAATAACGAGGTAGGCACTGCCTAATTGCCTATATCATATGCACGCCCCTGCTTTGAATAAATGCTCTATTATTTTTATCAGAACTTATGGCCAAGGTATATGTATCTATAATTGTAATCGTGTAAATATATTTGTTATGTTTTTAAAGTGATAACCGACACCTCTAGGATTAATATACAAATAAAATTTGAAAACAAAGAATGATGCGAGACCTGAACCCACGACGTGTCGAGTTCCGTGCGCGTGCTCCTCCAACTAAGCTAACCGTTCGAGTGACGTATCGTCAATAAAATAAAAATTTTGATTTTAAATTTTATTTGTGTATTAATCCTAGAAGTGAGGGTTATCACTTTAAAAATCATAACAAATTGTTTAGATTTGCAAGAGCGACATCTCAAGTCAATTTCCTAATATACAAATATTGGGGTTGAGCAGGTTATCAACTGTAAAGTAGATCCTATAGATGAAGCCACAACCTGAGAGTTGAACAAGGCATACAAGATTTTATGACTGTACGTCACTCGAACGCGACTCGCGAGAGGTCGTGGGTTCGAGTCCCGAATCGTTCATAAAATTTTGTTTTCAAATTTTATTTGTGTCTAAGAATTACTCTGGTAAATTTGATCTGATCGAGCCGAGTTTACCCGAACTAGTGTTATGACAATCGTGACAGCTCAGTCTCATCCTACATACAAACACAAAGTAATCTAAGTCTAAAGCAGTTTTCAACTTCAAAAAATCTGTACCTGCACCTTTATCCAATGAAGGTTGTAATTTCACACTCAAACACGCCATTGAGTCACGGAAAAGTGTTCATGTTAATTATAAACCACGAAACTTGCGCGGAAACGTGGAAGCCTGAAAGGTGACTGCCCTTTTGTGGAACAAGTTACGTGCAAACAGAAAACTTTGCAAAAGGTTTTGTTTTGTCTATTGAAACTTATATCACAGACTTATATGTGACTTTAAAGTGCACGGCTTTTCAAAGTAAATATTGAACTAATAATGATAAAAAGGCAATAAATGCAGACATAGTTTACAGAAAATAAATGGATAGCATATTGTATTCAATTTTAAAGTATAATATAATAATAGGGGTTAAAGTATGAAATTCTCGTTTTATTGTAATAGGTACTTCGAATACACATAAACTTGTTATGCCTACTACTCAGTTGGGTCGAGTTAGTAAGTCTTTAGTTGGGCGATGTATATGCTTCTACAATATGATCCCAGAAAATGTACAAAACAAATGTGTTATAAAATTTAAAAGAATTGTTAAAACGATTTTCTTAATGACACCACGGACTGGGAATAAAGCGAACACCCTCAGGCTCTTTAATTGTAAATGTTTATTGTACGATATCACATTGTAATCCATATATCCATCCAATTATATAAAAAAAAAAAACACCCGCTGAGTTTCTTGCGCCCATTCTTCGCAGGTCTGAGGCAGTTTCTTTTGAATGGGTGGTAGTTTTTGACGTTCAATAAGTGATTTTAAATCCTATTTTGAATAAAAATATTTGAATATGAATTTGAATTGACATAGAACCTCCATAGTTTGTGATTTTTGAGTGAAACTGTTTTTACATGGTACCTATGTAGTGCTGCCTTCCAACATTTGATTATAGACTTCCAGTTGTTTCTTTTATTCAGGTTAGACAAGAAAAACACTTCGAAAATTCGAGTGATTTTTGAATACGGGTTCCGACTCGCAATAACCATATTGCGTTTTGAGAGGGGACTGCTAATGAACGCACCGTGCGATTTTGAAACGCTTTGGAAACTTTGATTTGAAGAACGAACCACGTTGAAGACCACATGTGAATAACAATGAATTAAAAAAGATTGGGGAAGCCGATCCAAGCGAAAAAAAATATTAAGTTTTATTTTGTTTAGGGCTTGGCACCGACTTCAAAGCTATCAATATGTAGCACATACAAATAATAGTATTTTATTAATATTAAAGGCAAAGACTTGCATAAGAGGTGTATTAAATTAAATTTTTAGTAATTTGATACTTTTCAGTTTTTGAAGTCGGTTTTTTTAAACATAGCCTTATATATATTTATTATATTTTTTTATTTATTTATATATATTCAATCAACCAGATTGAAAACTCCTATAAAACCCGTACACAAAAAACAACTAAATCATCAACGTAGACAAAAACTTTCATAAAAAATGTTTATAAAATGAAAACTACTGGGCCAAACTTTGTACAATTTTTATGGGACCAAATGGCATCTATTCCGCATCGAACTAAAGAAGAATTACGTAAATCGGATCATAAATCTCAGAGTAATCGGTGTACATACTTAAATGTTTGTCCCGGTGTTTCCGGGAGGATACGACATGGGTACCTTCAAAAAAAGCGCGTACACCTTCCTTAAAGGCCGGCAACGCTCTTGTAATTCCTCTGGTGTTGCAAGAGAATGTGGGCGGCGGTGATCACTTAACACCAGATGACCCGTACGCTCGTTTGTCCTCCTATTCCATAAAAAAAAGTACCGATCGAATTGAGAGCCTCCTCCTTTTTAAAGTCGGTTAAAAACGTAGGTATTTTTGAGTGAGCCATAATATTATGTCCAATCTGTTCACTTCAATAATAAAAAAAAAATCGGCACTATTATGATTTGTATTGTCCAAGGGTGCTAGGCGTCATTTCCTTTTTAATGATATTTTTTTATATCTACATCTCTCGTCTTTAAACCACCTTTTCGCGAACCGTCCTACCCTTGGTAAGTGGTATCCTTCTCTTGGTATGCGGCACTGCAAGTAACCCTTACTGGGTTACTTGACTAACTACGGTACATAACAGAAACTGTATTACTGCAAGTGTCACATTGCTGGGTGTCAGAAATAGACATCGCGCGCAATAGCATTTTATTTAAGACTAGCAGATTACCCCATTTTCGCACGGGTATTTAACAATTTAACAAACAATTTAAAATGTAACACAGCCTATGTCACCCGGGGATAGTGTAGCTTCCCAACAGTGAAAGAATTTTTCAAATCGGTTCAGTAATTTCCGGATCACATCTGACCGGTTTATCTATATTTGGTACATATTATTGTGAATTAATCATAATATTATGTAAACGGAATTCGAGTTTGGTTGCCAGGGCGACTTGTTGATAAATCGATACCTAAGGATTTCTTTAAAATTCAGTGAGTTTCATTAATATTTTTTTTTATGGAATAGGAGGACAACGACTTGTTGTTAAGTGATCACCGCCGCCCGGAAACACCGCATTCCACAAGGAAGTAATTAAAATAAGAAGAAAAACGTCATCTGATGGTTACAAGATTTTATTCTAAAATTTACAGTAATTCATAAGACAGTAATAGGAGGAGGTAATTAAAAAAAGTGGGGCGGAACAGCAACATAATTTGTGGTTATATTTCAATTTATTTATAAATTTTTTTCAAGACACAACAGTAATGTGGTTTAATAACTATTACTAGAACCCTTTTCAGCGATATCTCGAAGAAGAATATATCTACTTTAAATTAAGCACTTACTTTAAATAGCTTCCCTTTGTAAATATAATCACAGAGTAGAACTATTATCAATAAAAATCGTGTCCACTTACTTTTAAATGAGGCTTATATGTGGGTTTCTGTCATTAAAGTGAGATGTAGATTCTGGAAAACTTAACAAAACTATTTTGGACTATAACTACACATTATAAAACAAAATCCTCCGCCACGACTGTCTGTCGTTCTCGCTAAATCTGTTCGCAATAAACTCAAAAACGACTGCACTGATTTTTATACTGTTTTCAGCAATGGATAGCGTGCTTTTCGACAAAGGTTTTGGCGTATAATTTGTTATGTTTTTCAAACATATCTGTATACATTAACAATATTTGTTGGAGGTGTCGAAAAAAAAAAAGGCCTTTAACGAAAACCCTTTGAGGTATGATAAAATAATGTATGGTAGAATTCTATTTCTTATACATCAGAAAAGTCACATACTATATCCATTTTAATACTTAAGAAATTAATAAATTATAAAACGGTAATGTAAAATATGTTTACACAAAATATACTATATTAATCCTTATCATTTTATTACTACACACAATGACGTTCTATATAGAACGTCATTGACTACATATTATAAAATACCAACACCATTTTTGTTTCATTTTTAACTCATTAACTTTGAATACACATTTACGATGGCTTTAGACCACATTATTCTCCAATACTTACATCGTTTTTTTTCTAATTTCAGAATAGCTTCTGTCGGGTCAGCTAGTTTAAAATAAGACTCTGTGTTTGCTCATTTCTAATACCTACTTATTTGTATTACTTAATGAAAAAAGCGAATTATTGCATACGCGTCAAATCAAAGGCGCCGTAGCTAGTGAAATTACTGGGCAAATGAGACTTAACATCTTATGTCTTAGGGTGCTCGTCACGCAATTGTAGTACCACTCAGAATTTATGAGTTTTTCAAGAATCCTGAGCGGCATGGGATTGTAATGGCAGTGTATCAATTACCATCAGTTGAACGTCCTGCTCGTCTCGTCCCGTATTGGCATAAAAAAAACAAGCTATAACTCCAATTTTAATTTTGGACATGTGCTGGGTTTACTTGCCAGAAACACGTAACGGTGTTTGAAAAATATCATTATGGACCCACGGACTAGTAAAAAAAGAAGGACTCCGCGCCGTGATATTAGCAAGTGAAGCACCGCTATGCTAGTGTGTGTGCGGATACGGGGTATACCAGTTACACAATTTTTTCTCCCTTAAAATATTACCACAAATAATTTTATATTATTGTTTTTACACTTTTTCACAACGCACGACGGCATTTTTAAAATATTTTATTGCGACGCAAACTGATCTGCCTCAGATGATGGCAAATCTCATAATGGCGGCCGATCGGCTTGTATTAGTGTAAGTGTATGCGTGGGGCTATGTATTTACATGTTTACCGGCTTGTTTTGGTGCCTCACTGTTATGTAAGGTGATACGGAGTCCTTATTTTTTCACTCGACCGTGTATGGACCTACTGAAATAAATATTACGTATGACTTTGCACTGAGTGACGGTCTTTAGTTTGCTATTATTACAACGCATTCGCTAGGAACTTAAAGACGAGCAGAGTGAAATAGATTTCGCAAGGTGTGTTCATGTTGTAATCTACTTGTCAACATGATTTGCTTTTAGATAAGTCTTCATTGAGTGTCGACGTTTCTCGATAAGTACCATCATTTATTTTATTCCACATAACGCATTCTTTTCTGGTGTAAAAACATAAGAGGCTTTTAAAATACAAGGAATTCTAATGTCAAATGACAATAAATTTAATTCGTTATCTTTTATGTATTTAGCTACACATTTCATAGACAGAGCTGAAATGTTTACCGGGCATAACGTATTAAGGCGACACTAAATGCCAGCGACCTTGAGCGATATGAGTTCACTGCTGCCGGCCCGCCATCTATGTAACAAAGCCAATATTTTCAATATTCTTGGGTGGAAAACAGTTTATATGCTTACAATCCTCGTTATTCACTACCAATCTGCATAAATGAACCGACACAAAAAAGTACAAGCTATAAGAAAAACTTTTCTGAGAGAAGTACCAAAAAAATGCGTCACGCCATGCCAAAAAACTTGTTTAACTTCAAAGAAAAGTGGTAGTTCAAAAAGGCTCGGCAGTGTTAACTATAACCAACAGCAAGCATTAGCAACCTACAAATAAGCCTTAAGGATATGTGTAACAGGATTAAGTAGTGTTCATAGCTCCAAATGCTATACTTTCACCACAAAACTTGCCTAAAAACACCATGTTTGCGTGTTTTCTGCTTACTCTTCGCCTTAAGTCGCAAGGGATTATAATAACGAAGGTATAGATAGCATGACGAAAGGTGAGTGGCCGGAGTTAGGTGCCAGGAACGGCATGCCACGGGTCGATTAATTCCCGTCTTGTGTCACTCTTCAATGAAAGCCCTCTTATTACATGAAACGTTCCACAATTTCTTGAGGATGCCGCTTCCTTGAAGAATAATTATTTTCTTATTACATTTAACACACTTTCCGGCTCTTTTGCACAGGATGCCGGCTAGATCATGGGTACCACGACGGCGCCTATTTCTGCTGTGAAGCAGTAATGTCAATGTGTAAACATTACTGTGTTTCGGTCTGAAGGGCGCCGTAGCTAATGAAATTACTGGGCAAATGAGACTTAACATCTTATGTCTCGAGGTGAAGAGCGCAGTTGTAATGCCGCTCAGAATTTTTGGGACTTTTCAAGAATCATGAGGGGCACTGCATTGTAATGGGCAGGGCGTATGAATTACTAGCTGAACGTCCTGCTCGTCTCGTTCCTTATTTTCATAAAAAAAAACAGCAGGGAGTGTTGCAAGGCAAAGTGAGCAGCGGTGAATCACTTAACATCAGGTGTTTTAATAAATTTATTCAAACAAAACAAATCTTATAAGTATATTTACAAAACTATCATTACGTACGTACCAAGAATACTGGCAGCATTTCCACGTTGGATTGCTAGGCTGATCCGTTGACCGAAATAGCTGACAGCGCTTGGGGTTCCAGTAGCCTTATTGAGGCGAGAAGATAGTACTTTGTACATTCTCCGGGCCTCTGAGCCGCACGGGCCAAGCCTCGCTCTCGACACCAAAGTCGAAGCAGCAGCCCCAGCACCAATTGACGTAACTTGGACATGAGACTAGCCCGAAAAAAATAATAAATTTTGGGAGTTCCCCAACAATACTTAGAACTGAAACTCAATTTTTTTTTTACATCAAACCCATACCTGGGGGCTATCTAATATGGATAGAAATAATATTAAGGTTTCATCGTTTTTCTAAACTGAATAGTTTACGCAAGAGACAAAACAAGACTTCCAAATTTTTTAAATGTGTAACCCCCAAGTAACTTCTAAAATAATAGAAGGATAAAACTAAAAAAAAATATGATGTACATTACCATGCAAACTTCCACCGAAACGGTTTGAAAGAGATCTAGTAAGTAGTTTTTTTTAAT
Source organism: Leptidea juvernica (assembly GCA_949711755.1). Classification (NCBI taxonomy): domain Eukaryota; kingdom Metazoa; phylum Arthropoda; class Insecta; order Lepidoptera; family Pieridae; genus Leptidea; species Leptidea juvernica. Next base: position 7,553,187 of record CATIXQ010000006.1, on the reverse strand, counting down.
ACGTCATAAATCGTTACAACGAACTACAAGAACTTTTAAATTGTGTTACTTGCTGCTACGGAACCCTTCATGGGCGTGTCTGACTCGCACTTGGCCGCTTTTTTATAATATGTAGAGCATAGTAATCTATACTATAACAACACTAGGTAGGTAGATACCAACCAAGTGTTGTCATTGATAACACCAAGATAAGACACACTTGCTGTTCAAAAGTAGATTTATTTTATTATGCAATTTTAAGAAAACTTATAGCTAGGTTAAAAAATAAGTTGAGTACAATATTGTCAGTTGCAGTTTTCCAAAATAATACCTATTTATTGTAACTACTATACCACTACTAAACCACACTGGTCTATTGCAACGCACACACACATGCGCACTCTCATGTAGCAATACTTATTATATATTTATACATAAAAATAGCATTATTTAGAAAGTAGTATTATACTTCAAAAATTGTTTATACATTTTTTTTAAATAATACTTAAATGCCAATAATAATTTCTTTTCAATTCTTTAGTAGGTACGTCACTATATGAGCTCGATATATTACAAACATATTCGTTCAAAGTTTAAAATTGTTTTAATTACAAATAAAAAGCCAACGAAGCTAAATCCCAAAAAAAAAAATATAAATTCCACATAGGCCCCGACGAGATTCGAACTCGTGATCTCCTGTTTACTAGACAGGCGCTTTAACCAACTAAGCCACGGCGCCGATGACGAAAATGACTAAATATTCAATAATATTGTATAACAGCTCTAAAGCACGTGTATTTTTGTTGTTGTATTCAATTTTAAAACGAACGGAATAAATAGTACATTGTGATACAAAGGTAAAGTAGGTTATTGCAAGAGAGCTGCCATTAATAAGCCCGAGCCGAGAACGAGGAAATTCCACCTTTGCACGACACGCCACAAATAAGGGTTGGGTGGGTTGGGTTCCTTCATAGTGCGGTATTCAAGGATATTTCTTCTATGTACAACAAAGGGGTGGAATAAGTTTCCTTGTGCGGTATTTCCGTTACGGTACGACAAGGGTACCTTCAAAAACGCGCGTACACTTTTCTGAAAAGCGGGCAACGCTCCTGTGATTCCTCTGATGTTCTGATCACTTAATATCAGGTGACCCTTACGTTGGTATGTCCTGCTTTTCCGTAAAAAAAACCTACATACCCGTATATCACACGACGCTTGTTCAATACAGTTCCGGAAAATAGTTTAAACAAATCAAACAATTAATATAATATGTTTATTTTAACATACTTAAGTAGATAGTTGAATATTAAAATATTTTTTTTTATATAAGAGACGGCAAAAGGGCAAGAGGCTCACGTGATGTGGAGTGTATTAAAACTCCTTACTACTAAACTTTATAAACTGACTTGTAAATTTAAAACTAAACTGCAAAAGTAATGAAAGTGCAGATTACGGAAGATTTAATTTTCGTATCATAAGTATAGCCTCTGAAAATACGCCATTTTTAACAAATGTACCTATTGAAAACAAATTGTTACGTATGTATGTATGTCAAAAGAATACGATTCATTTGGTGAACTAGTTTTTATATCGGACCGGTTTTTTTATCTTAGAATAATATGTATTTAGAAATTTGTAATTAATATAATATAAACAAAATATGTATATCGGTGTGTGTATTAATGTACATGCAGTGAAACTTTTTCGTTATATATTAGTAATAGTTATTATACATTTCATTTTTATTTAACATTTATTGGTCAAGTGAGGTTTACCGATGAAAGAAATCACTTCGTATCAAACTATAATTATTTTATTAACTGACTTCAAAAAGGAGGAGGTTCTGAATTCGATTATAATACGTGATTCTTCTTTAGTTTGATTAGAAATAGTTGACATTTGGTCCCATAAAAATTTAACATAGTTTGGTGTAACCCTGTGGTTTTAATTTTATGAACATTTTTGTTTATTGATGATGTTATTAATTATTTATTAATTAGTTTGTGTACGGCTTAGGGGTTTTCATTTAGTTTGACTATATATTAATAATTACCCGTGTACCGATAAATGGGTCTTAGGCTACCTGTCATTCATAGCCAACAAACGTTCTTCATGATATTTCACTGTCTCACAAGAACGTGAAATACAGTTTCGGACAGCATTTTTTCGGAGTCGTTTTCTATTTGCTGTTCCCGTTACTTTTCAAAATTCATATTATCATGGTAATCGCCTAATTTGGACCAGCTTTTAAAGTCATCAACAGATGGGGGATAAGCCCAGTTTCAGACCCTGCGTGGACATTGACAACTGCCTATGTTTTTGAAATAGGTTTTTTGAAGCCTTTAGCAGTACCATTGTCTAGGCTTTTGAGGAAGAATGCGATGAATCTACGTAAGATTCGTCCTTATTTGTTTTTATTCTTGAAGGATTTATGCCGGATTTTTGAACACTGTCATCAAATCAGCTGTGCAATTAAATTGGCTTGAGTTGAGATGTTCCTTATGTTTACAATTAACTTCTTTCTAGAATCTCCCTTTTTTGGATATTTCCTAAATCACTGATTTAATTTCAAAAACAAGGCAAGTCATACAATATTATTCGTGCCTGTTTTTTTCTCAAACCAGTTATCCTTCTTGGCATATTCACTTTAAACTCACAAACAAACCAAAGAAAAAGAAAAACACTATTTAACAAACTTAACAACAACTATTAAGCGGCCCGCCCACTTCCAGTATAGGTAGCCACGTTCTGAATAGCGCCTATTATGTTAGCACCTACTATGTTTGTTAAATATTGTTATATCACCTTGGTATATACCATAACCAATATCCAACTTTACCACGACCTGATACTACCAATGGTCAAACAGGAGATACTTAATAAACTCAAGTCTTACGCAAAACGAATTAAAGCCCACCCAAACGCACTCGCCTGCAATCAGATGAATAAAATAAATAAAATTTCATTCAATAGACTATATAACGGGTGTTAGAAGTGGAATAGTAATAGACAAATACTTGAAACGAGAACTGAAGATCATTTTATCGGTATAGAAGCGGTGAACACCGCTGATCAGTTGCAGCATCACAGCATGCCTGTGGGTTTCGTGAAAGTTCATGGTTAGTGGAATACAAATTCACGCATGTATACATCGGTCTTCGGGAGAACAAGACACTGTGTGAGACGAGATGGTTGCTGGTGATCTGCACAATTCCATGACTCGGTGTACAGGATAATGAAACAGTTCTTATCGTAGCAAATATAATTATGAACGCACTTTTAAGAGCGAATCACTTTGCATAAGGCGGTTTTGATAAAAACTCTTCAATTATTCGCTTTACCCCACCGTCGGGTAAGGCAAATTATTAATCCATAGGGGCAAAACTGGTTAGGTTTGTTATTCCTGGCAAAGCCATGCTCACTAAGGTACCCAAAATATAATTGATCTGCAGAAGAAGAAGTCTGAGATAGCACACAGCTTTGGTGAACTCCGGCTATAACAGACTTCGGTTACTAGCAAATTCGATCGATACTGACCTAAACCTGAACAAGCGATGGAAGTTTTGAGAGAAGCGCCCTGTATCTTCATCAAGAACTTGGTGAAGGGTTTGATCCTTATGAAATAAGACGAGAAAGTATGTCAGGCATCATATATTATAATAGACTGTGAATCAAAACCTTATGTAAAACAATTGTTTCAACATACATCGGGAGATCTTCCCCAATGGCAGGCGTTGATGCAACTTCACGAACAATTATTTATTTAGATTCACCAGTAATAGTTACAATATTACATTTAGAAATATGCTTAGTTACAAAGGCCTTATTACTAAATGCATTACCTTTTAAGGTGAATACAGCATGCGAAAAAATATTTGTGAAATAGTTATATAAAATTAGTATAAATTATAAAATAACCATTCTGTGATCTGACGAAATTAAGAAATGAACAAAATCTCCCAAACAGGTCAAGATATACTATACAATTATTAATCAAGAATACATATTTTTTTACAAGAATTTCTGAATAGCTATAACCATATTTAATCGTTTTTAATTTTGCATAATCACGACACAGGTGAACTGATCATGAGCAATAGTTCTGTGAAAAGGTTTTTCAAACAAGTTCACGGGCTTACGTGGGCATCTAGGCACTCTAAAATTAAACATAGACACAAGAAAGGAGTTATCATAAACGCTACTACTTTTGTATGAGAAAAGCAAACCCAATCTTCGGTCTTCCAGAGTTTGTATATTAAAATATTTAAGCCTTCCAGTGTATGTTGCGAGTGATCTAGATTTCCCAATTAATGAAAGCTAAGTGGCAAAGATAACGCTTCTGGATTCTTTTGATTCTGAGGCAATGGCAAGCGTAGTGTGGTCTCCAGGCAGTACTGCCGTATTACAAAATGCTGACAACCAAACTTCTATATAGGATCACCTTCGTACGATACTTCCTAAAAACTTATATTAGAAATCCCAGCATTTTAAAGGCTCTGCTAACAACAGAGTCTATGTGCGGTATAAATGTAAGTTTGCCATCCATTATAACACCCAAATCCTTAATAGTATCTACTGTACTGAGAGGCACATTATCCAAATAGTATTTAGTTGTAATATTATGTATATTATTACCTTTGCATTTTTTAAATATGATAGCATTTATTTTAATTCAGTATCATACCATTAAGCTGACACCATCTATATAAGCTATTCACGTCTGCCTGCAAGGCGCTGACATCATTGGGACCAGTGATGATCTTAAAACTTTTAGATCATCAGTAAACATAGTGTGCAATATTTCAGGCAGTTTGGAAGGTTGTTGATGAATATATTAAATAGGAGGGGACCCAAATGCGATCCTTGGGGTACTCCCGATGTTATTTCGTATTTTAAAGATTCGAATCCATTAGCTGCTACGCGTAAACATCATATAATATATCATACTTTGTTGCATAGATTTTTTTATTTTCTTTTACTGTGTGCATAGATTTTTGCAGTGAAGATTCTGACCACGAAGCTGATTTGGTTTTACGTTTATACTTAAACTCTATTCTAAGTAGAATACGTTTCTCGAAAATACTAAGATTATGCAGATAGCTTATCCTCTTTATACTGCCTCGCCCAGAACGTGTGCTTATAAATACCTATTTTCTATAATCTAAATACCTGCTCAACAGTTATATTTTCTGAGAACGGAAACGGAGAGCTTAGAATCCTTGCGTTTTCATGAAGTATGTATGCCAGGATCGTCTTTATATTTTTTTATGAAAATAAGGGACGAGATGAGCTGGACGTTCAGCTGTTGGAAATTGATACTCCCTGCCCATTACAATGCACTGCCACTCAGGATTATTGAAAAACCCAAAAATACTGAGCGGCACTCCAACTGCGCTCGTCACCTTGAGACAAGTTGTCAAGTCTCATTTGCCCAGTAATTTCACTAGCTACGGCGCCCTTCAGTCCGAAACACAGCAATGCTTACACACTACTGCTTCACGGCAGAAAAAGGCGCCGTTGTGGTACCCATAATCTAGCCGGCATCCACTGCAAAAGAGCCGGCACGGAGAATGCACATGTGTACGAAGTAGTTAAACTCTCTTTGTTGATATGTTACAAGGTTAGGTTCAATACCAACGAGGATGTCAATAATAAATACTACGTAATACTTTATGTTCAATGCAGCGTTGTTGTCAAGGAAGTTTTTTTTCGCGTAATCGATGAAACAAACAATCAAGTGTTAATATTTTAAGAATCAAAGCTTAGATCGAACAAACCGCGGTGTCTCCAGTTCATCAATATATTGATACCGCTTCAGGCAAACAACAAGTTCTGGCTGGAATGTAAAGAAATCTTATTCACAGAAAAGTTTTTAACATTAATATAGGTAACTAGGTACAACAGGCAGAAGTATTTTGATACAAACTGATACTGCAGGAGTGATAGTGCAGTACGTTTATGAGTAGGGTCGTATGTACAATGTATATATACTTAGTTTTAGATACCACATAGTGATGAAATTTTAAAATTTTATTAAAAGTTATTAAAATGATAGTATTATACTTGCGAATATAATAAATATAATGCAGTTCTTCCTATGATAATGTAACTGTAGACAAACACACACCATACCTGTCAATATCCTTTGGCTTGGATTTTGACAAATGGAAATGATTGACAGATGACAATTAATCGGCGCTTTGCTATTTTGAAAATGAATTTTTCACTAAATAATATTATGTTTACAGAGTTCAATTCGTGTGTAACTATTTAAAACAATTGAATAATATTACATAAATATTGCTATAAGTAATTAAATGAATTAGCTTGTTAGCTGTTATCATTGAGCAAGTTCTCTTTTACGTGAGTATTCCTTTAATTATATTCCTAATATAATTTCATAAATTATATGTTTCGGGAAAGCATCACGCAGAATTAACTACAGCAATACATTCTGGCTAGGCTATTTGCCTTTCAGGGCATTTATTTATACTAAGAATCTTCTTACAGCTTTTGTTATTTTTAAGTAAAAAGGTTATCTTTGGTGATAACTGTTAACACACATGACAGTTTTTTTTTTATAGGAATCTTATCTTTTATCATAGAACTATTCTGCTGCCTAAGGTGAAGGTGGGAAGTTACTGTTGTACCTGACTTTGATAATCTATTATTATAGTAAAATATTTATCACAATAATATTAATAGAATTATTGTTAGTTCTGTTATAATTGACATATTTTTCCATTAACTGACATACATGTAAGGTATCACCTAGATCTAAAATAAGAAATATTCATTTCTATAGCATCTATTTGTTTCAGTGTCTCAAATAATTAAGACTTTAATATAATATAATATTTCGATAGGCAAACATACTACAATGGGGCGCAAAGTGATTGTTGCAGTATGCACTTTAAATCAATGGGCTTTAGATTTCGAAGGAAATCTTAACAGAATACTACAATCAGTACAGGAAGCAAAAGAGATGGGAGCTTTATACCGCACTGGACCAGAATTAGAAATAAGGTACCTAACAATAAAGGCATGTTTAAAATTGTTAAATTTGTTAATATTGGCATTCCTTCACACTCTTTAATTTTGCACTCTAGCCTGAAGGCCTACTAGTGTTAACAGCATTTCTCTAATATTATAGTTTAATGTATATAAACATTTCACTAAATCATTGTGCTATTTTTATGTGACATATTAAGCTTTATAGCTATTTCTAATTCTTTATTTGAAACAAAAGCTAATTTAAATAAATTTTCATTGACCTATCTAAGCTGTTTTTGTTTGATTTTTATAGTAGGCCCTCAGTTCTTATTTCTGCTCAACACCACATTATTTCCTCACATCATTTAGACTTTTAGACACTTTGATGTTATAAAATTTTCTTAAAATTGGAGACTGCACTTTAAATTGTGGGTTATAAGATATGATATTAATATGTCGATTATTGTTTTGCTTGTTGGGACTGCTTAGTTAGTACATAAATTTCTAAGTAGTAACATTTCATTCTTCTGTTTTTCAATCATTGTTACATAATATATTATTTTATACATAATTTAAAATGAAGCACCCATTTTTGCATCTTTTCTTCTTATTAGTAAAAAAATGTAAAAAATATAGTACAATTTTCCTGAACAATATTTATCTAAGTGGTACCCGGGAGAAAAAAATGGGGCAGACACTAATTTTCTTATAACATTTTTAGTGGCTATAGCTGCGAAGACCATTTTTACGAACCAGACACATTCCTACATAGTTGGCAGGTCCTAGCAGAGTTGCTAAAGTCGTCCACATGTAAAGATATTCTAGTTGATGTCGGTATGCCAGTACAACACCGTAATGTATCATATAATTGTCGAGTAGCATTCCTTAACAAAAAGATTTTGTTGATTCGACCAAAGATGATGTTGTGTGAAGACGGCAATTATAGGGAATCCAGGTGGTTTTCGTGTTGGACTAAGGTAAGATTAAAATTGGTTTATGGTGCTTTTTGGGACATAGAAGAGTGGTAAATGTTGAGTGATCTAATGTTGCACAAGCTTTCAGCGAATTATGTCTGTAGCCTTAGATAAGTTATGTCTAAAATCTAGACTTTAGATAGCCTGTGACAGCTGTGAACACGTCGGAAACATTGCGCCGAACTGTTAATATCTATTTTCAACAATGCACACACACTAAAAGAAAGTGACTAACACGTAACGTAATAAATCAGGCCTGTTTTCATGTGTTGCCTAACAGCTATCTATATTGACATAAATTATCAAAGTGTGCAGCATTGTATGGTTTATTTGTTTATTATATTATATTGGTTTTTTAGTAGTATTTACAAAAAATGTGTGCATTTCTATGGTAGATACATACTTATTTTAGTTCCTAGCTAATATATCATTTATAACAACTACTATATCTAGATAACAAGAAACTTATCTGGCTTATCTTGCAACTGCAAGACTGTCTTAGATCATTTGCCATACTCAGAATGTCCTTTTTATTTGATACAAAAAAATGAGAAAAAAAAATTTACACCTGGGAAAATTTCCTGTCCAATACAGTCCAATTCCGCTCAAGATTCTTGAAAATAAGAAATATTCTGAGCAGCATCGCCATCAGCCTAGTACTTTGACTAGCTACATACTTCAAACTGAAGCTTGACAGCAGAAAAGGACCCACTGTGGGTTAAACAAACTATTTAAGAGATACTTTTCCAATTATAACCAAACTTCAACCAGTGGTAGGCTCCTTTGCACAGGATGCCGGCTAGATTATGGGTACCACAACAGCGCCTATTTCTGCCGTGAAGCAGTAATGTGTAAGCATTACTGTGTTTCGGTCTGAAGGGCGACGTAGCTAGTGAAATTAATGGGCAAATGAGACTTCACATCTTATGTCTGAAGGTGACGAGCGCAGTTGCAGTGAATTTTTGGGGTTTTTCAAGAATCCTGAGCGGCACTGCATTGTAATGGGCAGGGCGTATCCATTACCGTCAGCTGAACGTCCTGCTCGTCTTGTCCCTAATTTTCGTAAAAAAAAACAAACTGCAAAGAATAAATAAAAATACCAATGCGTTACGAGGTGTTAAGAGGTATTTTTTTATGGAATAGGAGGACAAACGAACGTACAGGTCATCTGGTGTTAAGTTATCACCGCCGCCCACAATCTCTTGCATCACCAGAGGGATCACAGGAGTTACCGACCTTTAAGGAGTACGCGCTTTTTTTGAAGGTCGTCCCGGAAACACCGCACAAGGTATTTATGATTTTGGATACCTACTTTCGAAAAAAGCGCTACCCACCTGAACTTCAGGAACGCTCTTGTGATCCTTCTTGGTCTTGCAAGACCATGACCATACCATCAAGTGACCCACAGGCTGGCTTCTCCTCAAACTCTAAAAATAATATTTAATTTGCTTCTAGAACAACGTTTTTAAAAGTCACGCAATAGTAAAAAAATAAGGACTCCGTGTCACCTTACATAACAGTGTAGCACCAAAACAAGCCGATTAACATCTAAATACATAGCCCCACGCATACACTTACACTACTACAGGCCGATAGGCGGCCATTATGAGAATTGTCATTGTCTGTGACAGACAGTTTGCTTCTCAATAAAATATTTTAAAAATGCCGTGGTGCGTTGTGAAAAAGTGTAAAAACGATACTATATTAGTATTTGTGGCCATATATGATTATATAAGGGAGAAAAAAATGTGTAAGTAGTATCCCCCGTAACTGCACACACACTAGCATAACGATGCTTCACTTGCTAATATCACGGCGCGGAGTCCTTCTTTTTTTAATCGTCCGTGTTAAAAGTTTGTATTTTTTAGGAACGTCAAATTGAAGACTTCTTTCTACCAAGGATTATTACGTCTATCACAAATCAAAGCACAGTTCCTATTGGCGATGCAGTTATATCAACCAAAGACACTTGTATTGGATTTGAGATTTGCGAAGAGTTGTGGAATCCGAAAAGGTTAGCAATTTATATCAATATATATATATATATATACTAGCTGACCCGACAGACGTTGTTCTGTATATAATAAATTAAATAATGTTTTTATATGAATTTGTCAATAATATATCATATCATCAAAAATTACTTCGTAATATATGCAATTATAAATAAATAAAATAATTAAAAATATACAATTTCATTACGACAGCAGGCTGTATATTATATATAATAATACATATGTGTATCTTTATATATATAATTCTTGTGTGCGTGTGTATGTCACTGAACTCCTCCTAGACGGCTGGACCGATTTTATTGAAACTTTCTGTGTGTCTTCAGGTGGATTCGAGAATGGTTTAGATTCACAATTGAACTACCTCCTGAACGGCTGGACCGATTTTGATGAGATTTTTGTGTGTTCCAGTGAATTTGAGATTGATGTGTGTCTTCGGGTGGATTCAAGAATGGTTTAGATTCCCAATTAAACTACCTCCTAAACGGCTGGACCGATTTTGATGACTTTTTGTTTGTTTCAGTGAATTTGAGATTGGTTTAGATTCTCAATTACGTCCATATAATATAATTCTCCTGCTCATGTGTATGTTAGTGAACTCCTCCTAACGGCTGGACCGATTTTTCAAATTTAAGACGTGTGTACAGCACAACGTCTGTTGGGTCCACTAGTATTATATATAATAATATGTATAATATAATAAATTGTTTCACAGCAGAACTGTCAAACCGTGCGTCAATAATATCTCTCATAGAAATTATGTATGGACACATCAAAGGAAAAACAAATTTGTTGTTTTTATTTAATTTAGCAGCATTTTCCTATTTATTCACCCTTTAAACCTTCTCTGGACTTAAAACAATTCAACCACAAATAATTCAAGACCAAAATTAGCCAAATCGGTCCAGCCGTTCTCGAGTTTTAGCGAGACTAACGAACAGCAATTCATTTTTATATATATAGATTCATTATGAAAATGGTCTTTGTTTGAGGCTCAATCACGCCTAAACCAATGATCGTATCGACACGAAACTACTGCTATATGGCTACTGATTTTTATTAAATTGTATTTGTAATAAGATGAATAAAAATTGATTAATTTCCTTTTAAAATTCGCCGGGGAACGGCTATTTTGAATATAATGGTGTTTCAATTTATTGCAATTGCGTAAATACTTAAATATAACATTTGGAGTAAATACTATACTTTTATATTATTACTAGCTGACCCGACAGACGTTGTTCTGTTCATAATAAAAAAAACTCTTGCGGATGGAATTTTGGAAAATCCGTTCTTAGCTGACCTCTACTCGGTGAAAAGAATATTCCTACCAAATTTCAAGTCTTTAGCTCTAATGGTTCCAGAGATATCGTGATGAGTGACTATATACGTGGAAATCTCTTATATATATATATAGATTGTACAAGGTAGTATTATGGATACCCTGTTTGGGTATCACAATTAGGTCTGAACAGCAGACCGTAGCAGGGAGACCTATATTTTTATTTATTTTTATTTGAGTCGTTAAAAATATTTATAACATATCACTTTTCCAATAGAAAGTTTTTTAATATCTTGTTAAATCTTTTTCGTTGTCTACGTTTCGAATTTTTTCTGGCAGATTATTATATATTTTTATAGACATTACGTAAGCAAGCGAGGTATGTCGTAGGTACTAATTTTGATTGCGAGAGGTTTAATTTATTTGTATGTCTTTCGGGAAATTGACGAGGTTTACTTTCTTTTTTGTATATTATTTTAAATTCCTTTTCACAAATTTATTTAACAGTCGATAGATCAGTCCTTCGTTAGTTGTATTGTAATAAAATTCTTGCTGAAAGAATCGAATACCTGTGTCCATAGTGTAAGACAATCCAATAAATATAATCCTACAAAAAAGATAATTTTTAAACATAAGCAGTGTTTTCACTATACAATTTACGCATGGATCAAGCTTCCATATCATATCTATCGGACGCTACTCGTAACGTGTCATGTGATCCGAGAGCACTCGGATGACAACATCCACGAAGAGAAACTTGGAAGCAGTTTTAATCTCAAGAGATGACTCCAATCCCATGCTTATAATAAAGTGGCGTTATTCGAAGAGCTGTTTGCTGGTAAGCCGTGTTTCCGATAAACTGGGTTATCATCCTCACCATCTGGATGTGTGCCTTCCACAACAGTTCTGTTTTGATGGAGTTTTTAGCCAAATTTGTTTCCAATAGGACAATATAGACAATATGACAAAAAGTTTTTAGAATATGAAAATTTATTAAACCAGCAAGTTATTAGTTTTGTAATACCTTTTCATAATAGTGTCCATTCATGTAAATACATAAGGATATCAATTAAAACATCTACGGCACGGTATCTTGCCCGCACCTCAGTAAGTTGGCATAATTAAGCCAATTAATTTTTTTTTGTGACAATAAGGGACGAGACGAGCACGACATTCAGCTGAAGGTAATTGATACGCCCTGCCCATTACAATGCAGTGCCGCTCAGGATTCTTGAAACCCCTAAAAACTGAGCGGCACTACAACTACGCTCGTCACCTTGTGACATAAGATGTTAACATCTAGACTTAGACTTAAGTCTAATTTGCCCAGTTATTTCACTAGCTACGGCGCCCTTCAGACCGAAACACAGTAATGTTTATACATTACTGCTGTACGGCAGAAATAATCGTCGTTGTGGTACCCATAATCTAGCCGGTATCCTGTGCAAAGGTGCCTGCCACTGGTTAATATATTATTGATGATTAAAACGCGTGTAATTGTAACTGTGTTTTTACATTAGATTTTGCGTATTTTTTTTTATTATTTTAGCTAAAAGCTAGAAAAAAATATCTATAGTTTAAAAAATTGCAAAGAATACATAATTTAATAAAGACGAAATCCCTTTTTTGTAATATGGAGAAGTCCATAATTAAGCGATTGAAAGTCTTCTTCATCTTCATCAAATAGTCTGGTAATCTTGGTTAGGATACAAGGCAAAAGTCATTAATTTGTCTTGTATAGTCATGGCCTTAAAATACGAGTGCCAATTATTGTCAAATAAATCGTCTTAAATTGGCTATCTAGTGTCTGCATAAAAATGTTTTTTCCGAACTGGTTAGGTACTTCTAAAAATACGTAGGTATTGAAGTTTTAAATAATCTAACAGTACTTTGTGTAGAAATAAAGATAAAATAAAATTTAAGGTTTTGATGGTCGATTGTCTGTCGAGAAACAAGGCCGTTGCCGTGAACAAAGTTCTGTTCACAAAATAGGTTTGACTAAAACGTTATTTCAATAGTTAAATTATTTGCTTTCAGTCGACATATACCACTTAGTCTCGACGGCGTAGAGATAATTTCGAATGGATCCGGAAGTTATATGGAACTTCGAAAGGCCTACGTCACAGTCGACTTGGTAAAGAGTGCGACGTTCAAAAGCGGTGGAGCCTATTTATTCAGCAACTTGAGAGGTTGCGATGGTCAGAGAATATACTTCAACGGTTGCTCCTGTGTGGCTGTTAATGGGGAAATTGTTAGTCGAGGACTGCAGTTCGCCTTACATGATGTGGTAGGTACCTACTATATAAATCATTGATAGTTTTCGTGTGTGTATTGTGAAAATTATAATAATATTGACACACTGTGGGTTGCAAGTCAACGATATATTTAATACGATATACTTACTTAAATATACATAAATACAAATAAATATCTATGACTTGGAAACAAACATATTCATATTAATAACTAGCTGACCCAGCAAACGTTGTATTGCCGATATTAAATTCGCGATACAAAAGTAACTGTTGATCGTAGATGGGTGAAAATTTGAAGTTGTATGTATTTTTTAATGCCACATTATAAAAAAATAAAAACAAAAAATTTCGTCCAAAAATTAAAAAAAAAATTAAGGGTGAACAACTCTTATTACATAGGGGTATGAAAAATAGATGTTGGCCGATTCTCAGACCTACTTAATATGCTCACAAAATTTCATGAGAATCGGTCAAGCCGTTTCGGAGGAGTACGGGAACGAACATTGTGAGACGAGAATTTTATATTTATGATGTAAATATCTGGACCTACCGGGATTCGAACCCAGTACCTCTAGTTCAGCAGGCAGGGTCACTAACAATAAAATATTCAACTAAATTCCATACAATTCTATACAAATAAATTCAAATTCAAATATTTTTATTCAAAATATCACTTATTCGAAAAAGTATGCCTCAGACCTGAGAAAAACGGGCGCAAGATACTCATCGGACTCTTTTTTCCATAAAAAATATGGCTACATATTAATATCGAACAATAAAACTTATTATTTAATAGCCTGAGGGCCGTCGCTCCATCCCCAATCTGTGGAATCATCATTATTATTTATGTTATAGTAACCTTTAGCACACAAACATTTGTTAACAATTATTTTGAACATTTTCTGTGATCTTGATACAAAAGCATATTAAATCGCCCCACAAATAAACTGCATATTTATGGGGTTATATTGTGTTTAAATTGATACTTATAAATTTCTAACGTCTGTAAATGGTTTCAGGAAGTTGTGACAGCAACAATAGATCTAGAGGAGATACGGGCATACCGAGCCATGATACGGTCTCGATGTCATTTGGCGGCCTCGAATCAACCATTTCCACGAATAACTGTTGATTTCGCTTTGTCCGATGACCAAGACATGTTTCTGCCTGTTAGCACGCCTATTGAATGGAAGTATTTGACTCCCGAGGAGGAAATAGAACTAGGTAATTGAATTGCTCCCTGTTGTTATAATGAAATTGTTCACTGACCTATATAAATACCACTGGATAGGCTGTTCCATATGTTTGACAGCAATTTTTTTTGTGCCTATTTGAAGCGCCACTCGCGAGAGTCCAGAGATCTAATTTTGACGTATAATACAAATGGCTGCGAAGGAACGTACAATACTCTGAATTATTTTTGCATTTTAAATTAATTTCGTTCGTTTTCCGTGTTAGCCCTTTGACAGCCGCCAGTCCAGTGATTTTAAATGATTTAAACGCGTGTAATTGTAACTGTGTTTTTACATTAGATTTTGCCTAAAAGTTACATTTTTATTATTATTTTAGACCTTCTCATCCACATCAAAATTTATGCTAGCCATCAGTAATAATAATTACTTAAGATTAAGTACTCGATTATTAATGATGACGAATCGAGGTTTTGTATTAATACTAGAAATTTTTCGCGGATTCCCATTGGCCGGGCGGGTGGTTTTTTTTCTTCTTTCCATCAGTTGAGACTTGCCTCTTTGTCAAGTATGGAACAGTTCTGGAACCTTATCATATTAATGTCTGCTTTACGTGACGTCAGAAAGCAGTGGCCAGTATGCAAACTATACTTTTGATAGGTGATTTGTGGAGTGTACGTGTGTGCATAAAAATCTATAATCACATCCCAAAGAAAATAAGACAGATATCGTCAAATTGTAATTTCTCATCTATATTGATACCTTAGTAAAAACTGCTTTTATTCATTAGACGAATATTTTCAATTTAAAAATTGACAAATTTTTATAATATATTGTAATAAATAATACTACAATAACAAAAAATACTACTTATAATAAAAATAATGTAAGATAATAGTTAAAAATTTGAATTAAATTGAAATTTTCGTAACTAATGATTTCCTAATGTATATTTTATAATTTGCACGTCATAAATATGGCAAACATGTACCTTATAATATTTATCTACATCCATGCTTTAAATCATCTATTAAAGATTCTGAAACAGTTAGCTTATTGCCAACATTAAAACACCCAATGTTCTAATAACCATTACATCATCCAAAAGAGTGTTGTAATGTTGTACTGAATCTCATAACAACACTCCTATTTTTTTTTCATTCCCTTCATGCTCAAAGAGTTTTAACAGACAGTCACATTCTTATTGCTCGATGCGTGGCATCTGTATGAATTTCAAAAAAAGAACATTTTGGTTTACGCGCGTTCCACTCCACCAGAACGTCGCGCGCCGTAAAAAAATTAGGTTATTCGAATCCCCGCCATTTTTCTTCGATATTTTTATTGTTTTGTTTACAAAAAATGAGCGATTAATTTCCAAAAGAACATAATATTCAAGTGAATATTAATTATTGCACTATACAAAATTTAAATTACTACTAAAATAAATAATTCTTTCATTAATACTTAGTTTATTTGTATATAATGTAATATTAATGGATGATATTAGGTTACTACTAGGACTGGCTGTTTTAATGTTAGCAGTAAGCTGTTTCAGAATCTTTTAGAGGATTAATATTGTGGGTGTAGATAAAGTCTTGTATGCAACTGTTGATAATTAGGTATTAAAACACTCATGTGATACTATTATCACACTCGGCTTCGCCTCGTGAGATAAATCCAAATTCGTGTTTCAATACCCTTTATTACACAACAGTTGCATAAATAACTATTATGCAACATCAATCTTAACATGTTTATGGAAATAAAAACTTTGACTTTGCGCTACGACGTGACGTTACTAATATGGCCTCGTGACCCTATATCTGCAAGGGGAATATCCAAATATTTCAGATATTCAGTAACTGAGTTTAAAATAATAATTACATCATGAGAAATATTTTTTTGGGTGATGGAGATAGCAGAGAGTTGATATTAAAATATTTACAGTGACGCACCGCGATACAACCCAAATCACGCCCAACTGGGCCTATCATGCTAAAACTTAGATGGAATATCTCATGTGCACAGTTAGTTCTACTGGTAGTATACAATTAGGTATATTTCTTACAATGAGCCAACTCCGCGGCTAAAGTATAGGTTGCGGGTAAGAAGGCGAACGGTGTCCTCCTACCCTACCGATGACGTCATCGATAGTTCCGGTTTGTTGACGTGCGTATCGGTACTCATATTTAAACGCCATGTACATGGAAAAAAATCGCTAAACAAACTTGATTATATTGTTCTAATGCCACAACACGGTATTTAATTTAAATATGCATGCCAACTGACCCATCTTTGTGTCAACATCATATATTTAAATAGACGTAGGGACTGCATTGTAGGTATTTAGCTGCAAAATAAAAGAGCCTTGATCCTCCAGTCAAAGTATTACACTATACATATATTATACATTACTGTAATCTGTAATTTTTAAAAGGCGATTAATAATAATAACTTGAACATTGGTAGGTCCCGCGTGCTGGCTTTGGGACTACTTGCGGAGATCAGGTCAAGGAGGATTCTTTCTGCCGCTGAGTGGAGGAGTTGACTCTACGAGCACAGCCTGCATTGTATACTCCATGTGCACCCAGATATGTGAGGCTGTGCAGAAAGGAGGTACCTAACTTGCATTATTTAGTGTTTTTCTGTACAATATAATATTTTTGTAACTATTGGAATCAATAAAAAACCTAGTCTTGCCATAAATACTGAAACAAAGAAAAAAAAAATTCTATTGCAAATAATATTTTTTACTTTTACAGTGTGTTAGTTTAATACATAAATATAAAATATAAAAAGCTTATCCAAAGTTGTATCCATTGGCTGCAATACAGTCCATTCTTACTGCTTTAATCTTTTTCTGTTACAAACAGAGGTCTCATTGTAATGGTGTGTCTTTTAATTGCCCAGTACACAACCATTTTACTAATACCAAGCGTATCGAGAGTTCTATAAATTGCATTAGGCTCCATACCTACTTTGTGTAATGCAATCACAGCGATTCGGTTCTCTTTATCACCCCACTCAATTTTAATATCGCAAAATATTGTACAATGTATTGGCGCTAAAATGAGAAAACTCAATAAACAACCATATAAAATGACAGACAGATGCCAAATAAAAAATGTAAAATTTTTCATTGTAACAGTATTTATGGCCAGACTAAGTAGTGAGGCCACAACACGAGATAAAGAATATAAGCAATAAATTATAGATTGCCTATTCACTGCTGCACTGCTGAAGTGCCAACTAACTTACTCGAATCAAATTAATTTAACTAATGATCTGAATACTGTACGCTATTATAGTTATTTCTAGCCATAGCAATGACGTTCTATACATATGGACATATCGATCGCAGTCTGATAACGGAACGGCAAAAGTGTGCTTAAATGGCTTACATTGGCAATGTTAGCACACTTTTCTCCTTAGTCGTGTGTCAACTTTGTGTCAATCAGCAAGCCTAAGTGTGCTATAAAAACTGCTTAAATAATACATTAACGACTCAAAAAAAAGATGGTGTGACTTATCATCGGTAAGGTTATTTTATTATATAAGATTGATATGCAAAAAGCGGAAGTAATTTAATAAAACTAATATTTTTTCATTAAATATGGTACAATATTATTGACAAGTCCCCAGACAAAACACGTTTGTCAGAATGGGACAGATGAAAGGACACAACCAGAAATGTATAGGCATAGCAATCGAAGGTTATTATGGTATGTGTAAGGTATTTGTGGCATGTGCCATATTTCGGCTTTGATTTTGTATGAGGTGCATTGTCTATATGTATAGAATGTCATTGAGTCATAGTGATAATTATATAAAATAACATTACTAAGACGTTAATAAATAACAATACTTCAGCTACTCAATATGGATACGATTTCCTCTTTTCTTTCTATTAAATTTTTTCTTGTAAGTTTTTCTCAATACTTATTTTGTATTTTTCTTTTTTCTCTTACACTACTTTGTTACATACATTGTACTGTTAATAGTATTCCTTTTAATTGGCGTGTCTATTCTGTATTATTTTTAAAATACTCTTTACATTTTGTAAGCTGTAAGGAATCATAAATAAATAAAAATAAATAAATCCTAATTATTAATAGGGATATGTTTTGACTCGATGACGTTGGTAGCGGTTGTTAGCACAATAACTAATTAATATAATGATATTGCTCAGACCTTAGATCATTCATACGTCTAGATCGACGGTGACAGCTGTGAAAACGTCAAAAAAAAATTAGTTTAGAACTACCCTCTATTTTAAGCAATTCACGCAACTAACACAAAGTTTCACACAAAGTGCGAGTGTAAGACATAGCTTGTCATGCACACCAAACTAATATTCGTGGCCTTTCTTTCGGTTGTCTAACAGCAAGAGACTATCTAGACGTATAAATTATCTAAGGCT
Source organism: Leptidea juvernica (assembly GCA_949711755.1). Taxonomy (NCBI): domain Eukaryota; kingdom Metazoa; phylum Arthropoda; class Insecta; order Lepidoptera; family Pieridae; genus Leptidea; species Leptidea juvernica. Next base: position 7,534,082 of record CATIXQ010000006.1, on the reverse strand, counting down.
GACACGTGTAAACCAGTTGTGAAAATTAATCAATGTTAAAAGTAGAAGTTTGAATCACTTTGGCTTAAACAGATGAACATTATTCATATTTTAAGTGGCACTTTACTGTGTGATTTAATGTGAAATGACGCGTCACGAATGCCTCATTAGTCAAAAAGACAATAATATAATTAAATGTAGATTTTATGGATTTGATCTCAGAAATGGCCTCGATAAAAATTCTATGGCAACTAGCTACTTTCCAGTTTGTTGTGAATTGAAATCACAGCAGCTTTTCTGATATTTATTTATATTTTTCTAAATCTATATTCTATAAACGACGACCTGTATAGCCGAGAGGTTAGCGATCCTACCTACTAAGCTAGAGGTCCCGGGTTGGAATCCCGGTAGGTGCAAGCATTTATATGATGAATATGGATGTTTGTTTCCGATTCATAAATGTTTTTATGTATGTTTGTATGAATTTATGTATGTTTAAGTAAGTATATTGTATTAAATATATCATTGTCTTGTAACCCATAACACAGGCTATATATGCTTAACTTGGGGCAAGATAATTTGTGTAAAAAGTGTGTCAATATTATATTATTATTATAAAATATAGATTTGAACATAATAAAACTGTTTATGTTGATCATTTGGAGGATCTATGTAAAGCCCAATCATATTAAAACTCAATAAAAAATGCTAAATTTTTTTGTATTTGAAACAATCATGTTAGATCAAAGTTTATATTTGCTAATATAAAAAACAAAGCTACACTGCGAAAAAAAAAATATTAATTCCACATAGGCCCCGACGAGATTCGAACTCGTGATCTCCTGTTTACTAGACAGGCGCTTTAACCAACTAAGCCACGGCGCCGATGACGATTAGAATTAAATATACGATTGTTTGAAATTGTACCGCTCTACAGCTGCTCTACTACATCTCGTTACAATCAAAGAAGTCCAAACGAATAAAAAAAAATGTTAGTATGTATGTTAAAAGAATACGAATTATTTAGTGAACAAGTATTGACATTAGACTGGTTTTCTGCAGATTTAATTTATATTGTTTAGTTCAATCTTTTTTTTATAATAAGAGGGAGAAAACGGGCAAAGTGGCTTGTGTGATGGGTTAAATTATATTATTCTTTAAATCTTTTTATGGAATATTTGATATTAAAAAATGCTTTTAACTTTGAACACGTTTCATATATTGGATGCAACACCTAACAAACTATTTAATTTGTTATGAAGGTATATTTACAGGCATAAAATAATCTATTTGATTTAAAATATTTGCTGTTGTATGTTCATCTCACGAGTACTACTTTTCCGAACAATGTAGATTCAGTAATTTAAAAGAAATATTTTCGTGTCCACTCAAAAGCGCCTTGTTTAAACGTAAATAAAGTTTATTTCGTCATCATCAGCCGGAAGACGCCCACTGCTGGACAAAGGCCTCCCCCAAAGATTTCCACGACGATCGGTCCTGCGATGCCCTCATCCAACGTATTCCGGCGATCTTGACCAGATCGTCGGCCCATCTTGTGGGGGGCCTACCAACATTGCGTCTTCCGGTACGTGGTCGCCAATCGAGAACTTTACTGCCCCCAACGGCCATCTGTCCGTCGAACTAAGTGCCCTGCCCACTGCCACTTCAGTTTCGCAATCATTTGGACTATGTCGGTTACTTTGGTTCTCCTACGGATCTCCTCATTTCTGATTCGATCTCGCAGGGAAACTCCGAGCATAGCCCTCTCCACTGCCCTCTGAGCCACCATGAGCTTTCTCATAAGGCCCATAGTTAGTTAAGAACAGTAAAGAATAAAGTTTATTTAAGTTTGACTTTATTATTGAATATTGAAAATGGGCCGTAAAATACAATCTGGATGATTCTGCCTCCTTGGTCTGCAGGAATTCCATATTCACGCGTTTTAGTATTTTATTTTATCTACACCCATGCTTTAAATCCTCTGTTAGAGATTCTAAAACAGGTAGCTTAATGTTGGCAATAACATTAAAACGCCCAATGTCCTAATAACCATTACATCATCCAAACGAGTGTTGTAATGAAATTCAGTACAACATCACATCATCCGTTTTCATAATAGCACTCCTTCCGATGATATTATGGTTACTAGGACTGGCTTTTTTAATGTTAGCAGTAAGCTAACTGCTTCAGAATCTTTTATAGAGGATTTATATTGTGGGTGTAGATAAAGTCTTGTATACTGTTGATAGTTAGGTTTTATTTTATTTATTTGGAAAACCAACAGCTTTAAAAACTTAAACGATTCTTAAGATAATTACAGAGAGCCAATTATAGGTTTCCACAATTAGTGCTAGAGTAGAAAAATTTAACTGACAACGTGAGCATATACAATTCGAAAATTACAATTTTCATTATCATTAAAGTTAAAGTTTATGTAAAAACTTAAGAAGATGTAGGGTTATTAGTAAAGAATTTGTTGGTTAAGGCACGTCTTACAGAGTCTACGCTTGAACAGAAGAGATCTAGATTATTATCACTACTTGACAGATTGTTGAAGCTATTACTTGCTCGCCAAGTAAAAGTATTTCTTTTATAGTTTAGGTTAGTGTGATGAAGTCTTAGTAAATCATGCTGTCGCAGTAATATAACAGGGGTATTGAACTGAAGCTTAGCAAGAAGGTCTGGACAGTCAATTAGCCCTTGGGCTATTTTTAAAAGGAGAGTAATATCGGCTATTTCGCGGCGATTATTTAAAGGCAGGAGGTGATGTTTACTGCAAAGATTGAGGTAGTCATCAGAGCGGTATGTGACTTTCACACGATAACAAAGATGTTTGAGGAATTTCCTTTGAATATTTTCGATGCGGTTAACATACTTCAAGTATGATGGGTTCCAGACCTGAGAGGCTTACTCTAGATTGCTCCTGATAAATGAACAGTATAGAATTTTTAAAGTTTTGATATTTTTAAAGTCTTTTGAGTTACGTATGATGAAACCAAGAGCTCTAGAGGCTTTATTAACTATCGTATCAATTTGAGTGTCAAAAAGTAACTTTGAATCATAGTGAACACCCAAATTTCGAATAAGACAGCTACGTTGAAGTTTAGTACCTTTAAGCATATAATCAAACAAATCCCCCATTCGTGTTTTAATACCACTTGTTACACAACTGTTGCATAAATAATTATAAATAATATTATCTGTATTTAATTTTAGAAAGTCAGGTGCTCTGTGATGTTCGTAAGATCCTGTGTCAGTCAGACTACACTCCGTCCGATCCCATGGAGCTCTGCAACAGATTGCTTGTCACGTGCTACATGGCCACAGAGAACTCTAGTCATGAAACTAAACAGAGAGCCTCGCAGGTACGATTTACGACTTAAGAACTTTATTTCTCAGAAGAATATTACAATATTAACTTGAGGAGAAAATAATATATTCTAATTACTATATAATATGTGAGCCGTGAGGTACAGTTTTTTTTTAACAAAAATTTGCTTTGAAAAAATAATTGGAAATCTAATGAAATATTTTTTTATGCTGAACAATTTATTGTTATTACTTTAAGCAATCTTTCTCACTTGTGGGATTAAATATACTCCGACGTTTAAGTCATCACCGCCGCCCATATACACTTTCTACACCAGACACACACTGTGGTGTTGTAGTCTCCGTTAATGTCGTATCGACCTAGAAACTGGGCCAGAAAGCTCATTCCATAGTTGGGTTTTAAATAATATCATTTTCTTCAAAAAAAAAAATGTTGATTATATGTAATAGGTAACAAACAAAATTAATTATTTCAGCTTGCCAGTGAAATAGGAAGTTATCATTTCTCAATAGTCATCGATTCAGCCGTCAGTGCTGTGATCGGTATATTTACAACAGCTACGAGTCTCGTGCCCAAGTTCAGAGGCAAAGGTGGATGTCCGAGGCAGAATCTGGCTTTGCAGAATATTCAGGTAACATTCATTGTAACGGCCTTCAATTAATATTAAAGACTAAAATGAAAGAATATATAATACCTAGTACAAGTACGGAAGTCTCACTCCGCAAAACCAATTAACGAAATAGGGAGTCTTGCGGTCATACAATAAGGTGTAATTCAGATCACACAGCCTACATTTTGATTCACCTAGAATTTGCCTCTCTAATGCGTGTTTCTTACCTCTTCTGACGAAATTAGGGTTGACTTTTTTACCTGAAAGTGTACCGTCCTAGTATAGGTCATCTTATTAAAATAACTGAGTTTTTTCTATAATAGAAATAGGTATGTAATCGTGAATTAAAATAGCAGATAGTAATGTAGGCGTTAGAGGACAATGACATATTCAAACCTACTTAGTAAATAGGAAATAAATAGGTAGCTATCATGAATGGTAATTTCATTACAATAATAATCATTTTAAATTAGATTGTTTCAGTGTTTTTAGGAAGCTTAAATAAATTAAATTTCGTTCGCAATGGCCTTTAATATTTATTGATTTAGTTATGTTTCTTCATTTTTAAAATTTCGGTCGGAACTGTGAAGTAGGTGACACCAAAGCGCACGTGCGTCCATAGATAATACACTATATACTAGAGATAAATGTGCAACTCATGTTTTTATTTTGTAAAATCAGTGTACCCATGCCAAGAGATGGCGCTGCGTTATTTTTACGCTCTTAGCGTACCGTCGCTAGATGGCGCTAATTATGTTTGTAGTTTTTACTTTTTACTATTGTTGTAGACCGTATTAAATGTATATTGATGTTTGTTTTGAGTGGGTGGAAATTATTATTCGTTTCTTAGGTTCTGCAGTCACCTTTAAATAAGGAGTACAACACGATACTCAAGTCTTTAATAAGTAAGTTAAGCGAGTTTTTTGCTATCACTAGCTCCATCTATCATGTATGTTCAATTATCGCTATCGTGGTGAAGTTGCAGCGTACCTAATAGAATAGGTCGCATCACTTTCAATGCAAATTTTTTTCATGTGCCAATGTAGGGAAGTTGAACCCCCCTGCGTACGTCACTGCTCGCTCGTGAGTCCCTACTGGCTGGCTTACTCTGTAGAGGCCGCCGCACGTACTGACGATTTCGATGGGAGTGAGACAGGCCTGCTAAAACATTAAATAAGTTTCTTGTCGAATTTAATCAAAATGTAGGTAGCTTAATGATAAAATATGAGTTTAACTTTGATTAAAAAGATACAAAAAAATCTCAAAAGTGTTAGTGATACCTAAACTTACGTAGTAAATAAAAATTATGTAGCTGTGATAAATAAGCCGCTGTAAATAGCGCATCTTTTTGTTATATTGTATTTGTATCTCTTTTGTGACTATGATGATTGATTTATTCAAAGCACAAGTTCAATCGGTGTCTTAAGCTACGCGTTACATAAGCCATTCAAAACAAATACGATCCAACTGTATATTATATATCATGCTAAGTTCTGTGGGCACTGTACATTTATCTAGCGACGATCAGGACATTGTACATTAATCTTGCTAAGTTCTGTGGGCACTGTACATTTATCATGCGACGATTAAGACACTGTACACATTTATCATGCTAAGTTCTGTGGGCACTGTACATTTATCATGCGACGATTAGGAC